>JACGCM010001455.1:0-16870 GCA_014058105.1 Kingdonia uniflora | reverse complement strand
ATAGTGAGGTACACGGGTTTGTCTATTCGGGAGTGCCAGTTGGTTTGTGTTCTATTGCCTACATAGAAAGGGGCTTGTATATGTTGTAATCAAATCATACATACCAGTTTGGACTCAATGAACAGTTTCTTTAGAGTTAGAATTGTGTTTTCAACATTGTATCAGGCGCGCACAGTCTCTGGCCGCTACTCGAAGGTGACGGACGTGAAGAAAAGTAGAACCTTTTAGCTATTCGTCGAGATATCATTCATTCGATCGGAGGTATTGATTTCGTTTCTTTTTTGCACACAAAAAACCAATGACGGAGAGTTATATTCAATGCGCGTAGATAGTTCTATAATTGCGATGGTCACTACAACCCTTGAGTTTAATTCGGAGAACTTCTTGAGCGTCCAAAGGAGTATTGGCACCTCGTTGAACCTGTGGTTGTTCAGCACAAACATCGGAAGAAATTGCGGACCGTTCAAATATCCAAGATCGTAGAATTACGATTAAAAAGAATCTTGAAAGTCGACAAAAATTATTTATTTAAGATATTTTGTATTTTTTCGATCGTAATATCTTGGGAGACGGTTCCTATGCAAGGAGACATCCAACTAGATATTTGGGATGCCAATAAAGAAAATATCAAGCATGAACCGCTTATAAGTGAATTGCGGCACATATCCAGGCACTTCGTGTAGATTTCGAGACCTTTGTATGCACAACAGAGTCTGTTTAAGACGTATTTCTCCAGAACCACGCGTGTTCCACGATTTCTAACAGATGAGAAACAAAGGAGAAAAAGATGGAGGTATTACACGATTATCGAAAAGATTCTTTGATGACATAAAATGATTACGTGTAGGTTCGAGCGAGAGGCGAAAGATCTTGATCAACTCTCGATTGAGAACTAAGCATGTTCATTAATGGTGCACGAGCAAGAATAACAAAAATGTAGTAGTGAGAAGCGTCAATCGCAGCTCTCAATACAGACAATCAAAAAAAAACACAAAGGGAAAAAGATCAAAGTCGAGAACCAGTAGTACATGCGGTAACCGATTCACACAATTACATGGCCGTCCCCCTCCACTCCCCCACGCCCGTTCCCCCACCCCCCCACCCCAAAAGATAGAGGAAGCAACAATAACATAGTGATGCCAAAGTCAAAGCCCATTTGATAAGTCAAATATCAAATATACAAGTGAACCAGGTTGGTCACTTTCGTCTGAATAGCGTCTCACTTTTATAAGGAAAGAGGCGAAAAAGCCCCAATGTGTTTCAAAAAAAAAGAAGATAAAATTTCTCTTCTTTGGTTTGAAAAACCAAAGAAAAAATCTCAAAAAGAAAAGATTTTCCATCAAAACTATGGTACTTGGACACACGGAAGCAAGTAATTATGTGAGTGTGTGTGAAAAATTTAAATTCACAAAAACGATGATATTTTCGTACCTCGGTTAAGTTTGCGAGATAGTTCTGCAATTTGTGTACTTTCTTTTTTTGGGAAAGGGATATCAAAATTGGGCCAAAACGATAATACTCATAGACTATCTCAGTGTTTTCTATGTCCCCACTTGCAGAGTAATTGCTCAGCGTGGCAGGCAACTTCAAAAGAAGGGAATGTGATCATCAGCAAGAATGGAGTCTGCGGATGAAGATGCCCACAGAGGGCTGTAATGCACATATACATATGACCCAATCCACATATTTTGCTAGCGTCAAGCATGCGTGTTCTTCCTTATTTTTCAAATATGGTGAAAAGATCAAGGCTGGGAGATGGCATCTTTGCTAGGGCACTTGAACTTCAATGCCTAAAGCTCTTTATAAGAAGCATATGGTGGCAGGAATTCTCACTCTCGTGATAAGACACTCTGTCAAGTATGGGACGGTTGGTTGTTGGCAAAAAACCTACAGCTGTTCATTTCCAAGGGGAAACTATGCTATCTATTATGACTACTATTCCTATGGTAGACTACTGTTCTGATGGTAGCTTGACTTATTACCAATGTGTTTTACACATTCTAACAGTTATCAGCAATGATGTTTTGGACTGGAGCTTCCATATACAAGGTGGAGTCATACTTTAGAGGTTGGTCAAATTTGGGCGCCAAGATTCTACTATTATCAACCAAGGATCTTTCAAACCATATGTTCCTACCATTCCCAATTAAGTGCTTAGTGCTTTTTAGCTATATCTCTAATGTTTTAGAATACTTCTCTAGCCCATGAGTATCAACATGGACTTTAATGGTCCAGAAATTCCTCCATCTTAATTATTAGCATGCACCCATTCAACCCACAGTTTTGTTGTCCTAGAATTAACTCTAAAGGTGTGCCTTAAGAGAGCAACAACATTCCATTCTCTAGTGGACCTCAGCCCAAGGCCTCCTTTATCTTTAGGGTAGCAAGTGTCAGACCATATATGAGAGCTTGTTTAGTGCTATCCCCACACCCGTGCCATAGGAATTTGGAATTAATTTTATCAATGTTGTCAAGCACACTTTTGGGTAGAGCAGAGGCACCCATCCAGTAAACTGCGTAGCTTTGCATAACATATTGTACTAGTTGGAGCCTCCCAGCTCCTGACCCATCTAGTTGGAGACATCTATTTTGCCAAGCTTTCAGTCTATTAGTCATTTTTCAATAATATGTTGACAGTCCCTATCTAATTCTTTTTTAATTAAAGGCAAACCAAGGTATCTAAAAGGCAGTTCACCATCCCCAATTCCTAAAATACCTTGAATTTCCTGCCTTATAGCACTCTGGACTCTACTAAAGTAGAGCTTACACTTCAGTTGGTTGATCTCCATGCCGTCATGAGGTTGAACTTTCCAATGCAATCCTCAATAGCCAAGCTGAGAGGTTATCACTGTTAAATACACAGAAGATCATCAGCAAAGGCTAGATAAGCGAGTAAGGGGTTCTTACACTTCTTATGAGTCCTATGCTCTCATGTGTTAGTTTTTACGTCAATCAAAACACCAAATATCTCTATAACTAGCTCAAAAGGTAAGGGGACATACACCTTATCTTAATCCTCTTTTCCCTTGGAAGAACCCCTTTAAGGCCCCCATTAACAGAATAGAGTACATTGGAGTAGTGATCCAATGCCTAATCCACTCAATGAAGATATTAGGAAAATAAGAGTTTTTAGAGTAATCAAGATAGACTCCCATTGAATTAGGTCATATGCTTTCCTAAGATCAATTTGTCCTGTAGTAGTTCTCCCCTCTACAAAAGCAATTGTTTAAAACTAACCAATTTAGGAATAATCTTTTCATTCTTTTAGTGAGAATTTTTGAAATAATTTTGTAAACAACATTGCAGGAAGATATGGGTCTATAATCATTGAATGTAGTAGGGTTATCAATTTTAGGAATTAAAGTAAGGGTAGTGTATTCACTTGTCTCACCATTTGGTTTTTCACAAAAATTTTTAAAAAACTTTTATAAAGGTAATTTTTGATGTTATTCCAGTTAACTTTGACGAAATGGGCATTAAACCCATCAGGACCTGGTAATTTAGAGTCTTAATACTAAAAGAGCATCCTATTTTCCTTATCTTCAATCTCTCTAGTCAGCTCACTATGGTATCACAATGCAGGTCCATCTCCCATAATGCTAGTAAAGTATTGTAGGTTTACGGCTCAAAACAGACGAAGTCGTTCGAACGAGTCATAAAGTCGTTTAAAGAAAAAGCTTTCCGTTGAATCGTTCAAACGAAACTGTATTTCGTTCTAACAAAAACCGCGGTGTTTGTTTTGTTAAGTTTATTTTGAAGGGATATATTCCAAGCGATGGTTTGTCTCGTATGCGTGCTTCGCTTATGACATAATAGATAGTCTAGAAATATAAAGTGTGAGTTCAAGGCCTCTATACAGTGTGTGAGTTAAAAAATCTATGTGTGAGAAACTTAAATCTAAAAGAGATCTAGCCTTTGATAGAACCTTGTAAGGAGTTGGTCTTGTACAAGGAAAGGTGAGGGGTGTTCTCTAGAGATTTAATGGTGAGAGGGGGAAGTACCTCTTGTTGTTAAGATGAAAAATCAATGAAGAGAGAAGATTGAAGAGTTTTAAGAAGAAGGAATGTAACATGGTCTTTGTTGAGTAATCTTTGGATATTTGATGGATATCTTATTTTCTTATTTTCTTGTAAATCTATGTGAGTATTATAGATTAGAGAATTCCATGTTTTGTTGAATCTCTTGAGGGCTTGTAATTGAACTTGGATATATAGTGGATTTCTAACTTGGTGGGGGGGGGAGTAGCTTAAGGTGAACCTCCAGTAATATTGTGTTTTGTGTGCATGTTAATTTTGTTCTATGTTTCTTGATTGATTATTTGTATACCATGAGGATAATGGATAAAACCAAATTATGCATGGGGATCTATTCTATGTTTCATTGCTTCCCACAATGATGGGGTAAAGTGTATGTCCTAGTTTATCTTTGATGGACATAAGAACCATTTCTAGATCTTCTGACCTTATACTCTTATGAAAAAAAAGCCATATTTTGATCTCCAGGTTTCATCTAATTAACTCTAGCAATCTGTCTATACATAACTCTTCTTTAAGGGACAAACAAGAGTACTCCTGGACGACCCCTCTTTCATCCTTAATAAGGGTAAGATCAAGGGAGTCATTCTGGAGTGAGTTTTGAATACTCTCAAGTCCTTACAGACTCTCCTTAACTGAACCAGGTATAACAACATTTTTATTTTTATTCCAGTGTTTAAGAGCAAATTTTGTCTTACTAAGTTTAGTGAAAAGTTGGGTCATAGAATTACGTGCCTCCTTAGTAGTCCAGTTATCTGTAATGATCTTAGAAATCCCTCTTCATCTACCCAAAAATTAAAATATTTAAAAGTTTTCCTTGCAGTGACAAAGGGTTTAACAACTTTGAAAATACTATAGTTGTGGTCAGATGCATGGTACATAAAAATTAACTTCTGAAGCCTCATACATGGTACCTACTCTTCCATAGTAAGAACTCTATCTAGCTTGCTCATAATTCTACTATTACCACTGTGTCCTATTGGACCAAGTACACTTACAACCCTCGTATCTCATATCAGTGAGTTTTGTGTTGTGCAAGAGGTTGTTATACATCTCACTACTGAGTTGCTCACAGTCTTACCTTTATCCCAGTAAGAGAAGGAAATTGAAGTCCCCTGCAATAACTCACCTATATAGCAATGGAAAGACCTAGAGATCTTCCCAAAGTTTAGCTCTGTCTCTAGGTTCATTAGAGGCATAAACACTAGGGCACATAAATTTATTATTGCCTGCAGTTGCACTATAGTGAGCATCTTGATCAGTGTTAGAAACTAAGATAATATCAATAACATCAAGATCCAGGCATAACAAAATCCTACCCTTGTGTGTGCAGGAGCAGGTAGTAACTTTCAAGAAGGCATATATTGTTAACAATGTTATTCTCAGTACCTTTCCTTATTTTGGTTTCAACCAGCCCTACAAGGGTCAATCTATTTTTTTGGATAAAGTTCTTAACCTCTTTTTGTTTCATGAGGTTGTTCAGACCTCTAACATTCCACATTGCCAGATTATACATTAAAAACAAAGGAGTAAGTGTTACCTGCCATCTCCTTATGAGCCCATTGGCTAGCATCTTGATTGTTGCTCATCTTAAGATTATAAGTTCTTTTACTGTCTGATATACCCTTGTAATTCCAATGTTGGTACTCACCAGCTCCTTCCCCATCCAATTGGTCTTTTCCCCTAGTTGCACAACATAGTAGACAAATTAGTAAAAAAACTTACCCTCTCCTGAGTCCCCCAATACTTACAAAAAGTGCATAGAGAATCTTGCTTCTTTGGGCTGTTCCTAGGAGGACAGTCACTAAATAGTGATTATGCTCAGCCTCAGCTTTTATAGAGCATACCAAAAGGCCCTTCATCTCATCAACACACTCACGCTCAAATCTTATCAAAGGGTTTATAACCCTAGCAAACAAGGAAATGTAGCTAGGATTTCATCTCCCATACTTTCTCACTCCACTCATATGTACTCTTTCAAAAAATTATTCTAGAAGGCTTCTCTGGCTCCACATAACACCCCACCAAACAGTGTATCATCAGTTCTAAAAGCATACACAAACCAAAAAAGAACAAGGTTAGCAAAACCAGGCTCCCACACCTGAGAACTCCCATTCTTACCATGAATACAGTGAGAGTATTGCTTCATTGGGCAAATTCTAAGAGCTGGAAATACTCTTGGAAGGCAAATACTCTAAGGCAACTGCTCTCAGCCTCAGCTTTTAGAGAGTGAATCAAGGAGGCCTTCATCCCAACAATACACTCATATCTTTGGCAAAATAGCCCATCCTCACAATGACTGTTGTGAAAATATTACTTCTTAGGGCTTCTTCTATTAGCTGGAAATAGTCTTAGGAGAACAGCCACCCAAGGGTACCTGTACTTAGCCTCAGTTTTTAGAAAAAAAAGACCAAAAAGGCCTTCATCTCAACAACAAACTCATATCTAGCACAAAACTCCCAACTCTCTTCCTTATACTCTCTACTCATGTACTCTTCTAGAAAACTATTCTAGAAGGCTTCTTAACCTCCATTGCACAAAACAACATAAGGATCATGTAAAAGGCCAAGAAAAGTTAGTAACAGAATACCCCCCATAGTAAAGTGAAATTGAATGCATTTTCAGTTGATATTTATCTACCTCACTCACTCCCTCACTACCTCTAGCTTATAATTGTTATCCCCCATCAAGTAGGCTTGTTTTTCTGCTGGACACTCCCTCCATTAGTCCCACCCTTACTGTCAGAGTGTGTCCCTTTCCCTCCTTATTCTGATTCTTGATGAGATATTTGTTTTTGGGCTTCCATAGTCAGTATCCAATCTACTCATTTCTAAACTTTTAGCTTCAATTTTCCTCTTCTTTTTTGATTATGTGAGACTGTTTGATCTATATCCCCCATAGTATTATTTTGGTACTCTTCACACTTGTCTCAAAATCACTGCCTTAAAAATTATAGGGTTGGTAGTAAGGGTGGTTTTGATTGTGAAGAGCATATAGGAACTATGGTGACGAATGAAGTCGCCTCGTGCTCAAATGCTGTTATGGAGGAAGTTGATGATGAGAGAATAGAGACATATCGAACATGATCCTAAAAATAGTGATCGAGGAGAATGTTCGGATGGGGGTAGAGGAGAAGGTGATACTGATGTAGATATCGATGAAGATGGTGAGTGTTATGGGTATGGTGATGAAACCAATGAAATTTTAAACTTCAAACAAAAGTATGGCATTCCTCAAGATGTTAGATTAGAGGAATATTATGAGGATATGATTGATCAAGAAATCCGGATGGTATTCTTGTTCATAGAGAACAAACTAAGAAAGGCTTGAAGTTACCCCTTCGAGCAGACCAGAAAAATTTCTTTAATATTTTGAGGTCACCTCGGGTCTATTCAATCCCAATATATATGATCTGTTTCGAGTTATTGTTATGTTAAATGCTCGACTAAAAGAGAGGGGAGAGCAATTAATTTTTGTGGACGACCTGCTCGTATACTATAACACTGAAGCAGAATCCAAGTAAGCTTGGGTATAAGTACTTGGCCAGATTTCTGAAAAGGCCATTGTTGTATGATATGGTATCCACTGGTGGTAAATATTTCACTGGTCGACTTCTTGTGCCGGGTAATTATGAATTCGATCCCAAGGAACCTGGTGAACCTCTAGAGTGTAATTTTTTTCACTTAGGTTAGTATATGTTTATTAATTGTGCCTTATCGAACTTATTTCATTTGTGAATTTTGTAATAGGTTTTGATTTTATTTATTTTTTGCACCTTTGAAGGAGGTCGATAAGAAGTCGAAATGAAGGAGAGGTTGTACAATTTGAAGATGAATTACTACGGTCAAATTGATTTTCTTGTGCATGATCAGGAATCGGTAAAATATTTGTTTAGAGAGGCTAGGTAAAAGAGGGGCCGAATTAAAGGCGATGAAGTTTGCTTGATAGACGGAAAAATGTTGGTAAAAACAAAGAAAGCTGTAGATTCAAGCATTCATCTTGAGAACCTGACTTAAGTGGGTATACAACTGGCTTTACTCCTGCAGAGAGAGAGAGAGAGAGACGTTGTTGAGTGGTAGCTTTGGGAAAGCTACAAAAAATGATTTTTTTTTGCCATTCTTCCTTCAGTACCTCCTCCTGCTTCAAAAAGGGTTACTCAACAACATCCGCAGGAGAAACAAGGAAGGGAAGAGGTTGTTGATGATAGCCCCTAAGGTGTTGTGGTTACGGGTGCTCGACCTAGGAAAGTTCCTCCTTTGACCCAATAAAAGGCTGCTGGGTCGAAAAACATAGTCTTGATACTCCGAAGTCGATGCACTCTGGCAAGGTTTTTGCTTCTGGGACGATGACGATGAAACAAGACTTTGACAACTGCCTAGCTGGAGCAGAGAGTATATCAACCTTCTTCATTGAGGGGCACAAGAGGATGAACCAAGTTAGGAATCTTAATACATTATTTTGTTTAGTAGATTTGGTTCCTTCCGCGAGAACTCATTCTATAATATTAATGCAGATTATGAAGCTACTTGTTGAAGGGAAACCTTTATTTTAGGGTGGGCAAAATTTGGTTAATGAAGTCCATCTATTGATGACAATTGAAAAGGATTTGGTGAGGGAGAAAAGTAATCTCGAAGTTGAGTTGGCAAAAATTAAAGTTAATACAGCCAAATCCCACCAAGTTTCTATTCGAGAGGCCAAGAAGGCGTGGGAGGTAAAGAAGAATAAAGAGTTAGAGCAAGTAAATAAAGATAACACTAAGGAGAGGGAAGAAGCATTGACTCTGCAAAAATTGAATTTTGAGAACGATGTCTGAGAACAGATTTTGATTGTGAGAAAGTCAATAGAGGCATAGAAGAATAGGGCTCTTACCAATGCTGAGAAAGAAAACACTGAGGCCATCGCGAAGGCAGATCTGGTTGGCCTCGACACTCTGAGACGTATGAAGTCAAACTTTTCTAGAGAATTTGATTTGATGGAGGAGAGGAAGAATTTCTACAAAGGTCTTGCCGCCGCAGTAGATATCGAGTTCGTAGACTTTGACGATGACGAGGCTCCCTCAGAAAATGATGCTTCCACTTCCGTCTTACCCAGCACTGCCGAGAAGGTTGGAGAAGAGGTTCTCGATGATCTTACTCCTGGTCTTCCAGTGAAAAATGTCGATCCAGTTGTGTTTTCGGTGAAGTAGAGAATTTTTACTCTTTTTTCTTATCGAAGTTTTAGTAGAAGTGTTAAACTCATTTTAAACTATACAAGTGGTCAATAGGACCTGTTAACATTAGATTGTGTTTTTAAAAAGCATGAATGTTTTGATGTTTGATTATTATTTCTCGAGTCTGAGGGCTTGAGCTGTGGTGGTGAGTCTGAAATATCATAATACTCTGTCTAGATTCCTTGAGTCTGAGGGCTTGAGCGTGAATTTTATGATCTTCGAGCCGTTGTACTATGTTCGATTCCATTTGCTTTTGTAGTTCGAGAATAATATTTTGTAAATTAATGGTTTATGGCAGAACGGTAGCCAAAATGTCCTCATTGTATCTCTGGGTACTGGAGGCGCTTCAGAGGATCATGTAGGTCATGGTAGTAACTGGTAAAGATGAGAATTGATAGAGAAAATTAGATTTCCCACAGACGGTGCCAATTGTAATGACTAGTTTCCGGTAGGTAAACTTCACCAACACTTTGCGTAAAGAAGTAAGATTTAAGTGTAAAAAATGACTAGTTCATAATAGATTTTACGTGGAAAACTCAGTAAAGCCTGAGAAAAATCACGACCTCAATGAGGGTTTAGATGCAAAATCCAATAAGATATTAATCTATTATACTTATAGAGAAAATAGATTAGAGGGTGTGCAAAAAAGAGAGCGATGCTTAATGTTGTATGCTCTACCTGTATTTATAGTTGGATATAGGCAGTTACCAAGTTAGAACATTTCTCCTATTTTTTAAGAAGGTGGGCAAACTTTACGGAGCACGTACAATGACAATATTTGACCAAGTGTGACGGCTACAGTAGATGGTCGAGCTCTGCAAGTACGGATTGAAGTGTTCTCAACTTAGAGACGTGTATGCAACCAAATGCCTTCGACATGCCTTTAATAGCTATTCTTGTTGAATCTGAGGAATATGCTACTACAGGTTGGTAGGATCTCATTTTTACTGTAATTTTCAAAACGATTAGTAACCTCGAAGAGCACCTTCAAGAAAAAATATGGATAGGTTAGTGAGGTGTAACTTTTGTTGGTAATTAATGTCGAATTGTTGCGTTAATCAATAATTTTGTTAGTGTTTATTTAGTATGAAATGCATCCATCAACAACTAATTTGTCGATACTCATCAATATCTAGAATATGATGACAAGCAATAATGTCAATCACCATGCTTTCGATAATATAATTGTTGATTAATTAATTGAGTTGGAGTGATCGATGCCATGAATTATCGATTAACCATGTGATCGACAAATTTTAACATCAAATTTTTTTAAGAACCCAATAGTCGACAATTTTGTAGAGACCAAAATTTTGAGATATGCTTCTTTCAACAAAGTATTGTCAAGTAGTTTAACAACAATTAATTTGGCTTGTATATCTTTAAAATCAATATAAGATATATTTGGGATATTTTATGCAAATATAGTGGTAATGAAGTCTAAATATGACATGTGTATATTTCAGGGAATGAAGAGCAGGAGGAAGACCACATGGAAGAAGAGTTTTAAGCTTTGTGCAATAAAATATCATAATGCATCCCTAATATAATATTATCCAATTAATTATTATGACTTATTAATGGACCCCTTATGTTTTTCAATTGTGCTACCTTTGTAATTTTCTATATGCTTGCAATATCAATCAATTGATCTATGAATTCTCAATTCAATGGTAGTCAACAAATTCTAGATTAATAGGCACTCCACAGTTTAGTTTAAATATTGTAGCCAAACAATTGTCAATTAGAGTACTATTCCAAAAGTTTCTTATGCACATCCAAAACAAATACTACCTATTAAATTGTCGAGTAGATGTATACTCAAAAATAAATAGGTGAGGCTACACATCGAAATAATCGATGGTATACAATATAGTAATTGTCGATTAGTCGGCATTTCAAGAATTTAATATGTTCAGCAAGAATATAGTTAAGTTGCAATCTATAAGTCAAGCATCAAAAAAACTGATTTACAGGCAACAATAAGGGTGGCAGGAAAGAATAGAACGCAACCAAGAGTATTTAATCACAAAATGCATTATTTTGTACATAAATACTATTACATTATATCAGTCAAATGGATGGCATCATGTCCTTCATTATAGTTTTTAACATCACTACTCCTCACTAGCTCCTCGAACTTTGCCTCATACCTTACCCAAATATTGTAAGACATCATCTTTTAAAAATTTTTGATCCAATCCAAGTGAAGTGTTTGGAAGGCACGATATTGTGATTGTGTAGGGGGGGGGGGGGGGGGGGGGGGGGGGGGTGGGTTGTAGTTTTGATGCGAGGGATCTTCTCATTCATTATTGGAGGTAATTTCGTGGACATTTTTACCCTGTGGAAATCAAAAACCAATAGCAGTTGTTGCAGTTAAATCAATACATTAGAAGTTGAGCGCTACTATAAATTGTCGAGCACCACAATTATATACTAGCTTATTAACTACTAATGTCGACCATTGTTGTCATCAACAATTACTCATGTAAGTTAATTGTCGTGTTATGTGTATAACTTAATGGGATTAATTTAACAATTACTAAATTGTCGATGGTTATGAACATCGGCAATTGCAGTATTAAACATCTCACTTGCTTCTCCAAAATCCCAATCGTCAGCTTTAAATGAACTAAATAGAAACCAACCACAGTTATTTGGGGGAAATTTTGGAGAAAAACTCTAGGGTTTCAAAACTCATAAATTGTTACAAGATCACA
This sequence comes from Kingdonia uniflora, assembly GCA_014058105.1. Classification (NCBI taxonomy): domain Eukaryota; kingdom Viridiplantae; phylum Streptophyta; class Magnoliopsida; order Ranunculales; family Circaeasteraceae; genus Kingdonia; species Kingdonia uniflora. The sequence continues at coordinate 4,907 of JACGCM010001455.1, read as the reverse complement.
AGCAAATTAATGGATGAGAAATACTTAATGAAAGTTGGACTTCAATAAACACTTATTCAACACAAAGAACAATGACTACTGCAACAACAAGGATCTCCAAATAACATAAGCCTATCTAATGTTTGTGATTCTCTGAGATTCAACTGTAAAGAGATCAACCTTCTCAATTACTCTAGTGATGGAGACGAGTTTGTGCGAAGGAAACTGAGTCCGTGAGAAAGAGTACCAGTTATTTGAGGAAGATGAGTGAGAACGAGAGATACTGAGTGAGAGTGAGAGAGAGAAGATATACGACATGTTTATGGCTCATTTCCACCTAATTACTATTTTTTCACCTCATCATTAATATGAGTTAGTTTTTAGTGCGACTTGAGTGTCTTGTTTTTGAACGCATGGGAACCCTTTCCCTATTTTAAAATTTAAAATAGTAAACCTTATGATATAATCTCACAATAGAAATTATGAGAATAAATACTACTTTTTGCCATCTTTACAAAATCGATACTTTGGCAAGCTTCTTTCAAAATCGATACTAAAATTAACAAATCGATAATGGTCCCACCTACTGCCCCCTAGCTGTCACCCTATTTTCTAACATTAAATGTTGATGGGTAGTCTAATCTGCTACGGTAATTAATCTACCAACTCATAAAGATTACTGAACAAATGACAAAGCTATAACAAAACAATTACAAAGATTTTCAAACACGAATGACAAAGTTCTCGCAAAAAAGAAGAAGATAAATAATACAGAAAAAATGAGAAACTATCCTACTGGAGTTGTTGAGTAGTCTAATCTGCTACAGTAATAAGATGGAAGGTTCTTCCCAAAATACACTACCAACCTTAAAAAAAATCAAAGCTTCTTATTCTTATTCTTCAACAACAAAGCTTCCACAAAAATTAAAGCAGATTCTCCTTGATGTACTATTTATCTCTTTCATGTGCCAAGTCTTTCAACTATCGTTGTGTATTCGCTAAAGTCCTTACACAGAGGTCATTGGGGAGAAAAAGATCGTTGTTATCCTAGGTTATTCTCGTTGTTAAATACCGTTGTTATCCTTCTCTTCGACCCTTGAAGTAACCGTTACAATAAATATCATCTCTAACTCTGTATCCATCATCTCTAACTGTGTATCCACATCATGATTTGAAGGCTTTTTTCTTAAGAAAAATGTTATGCAAGACGATACAATTTGTACATAATCATTTTTCTTTTGTTTTTTTATCATTTGTCTTCTGCTACTTTATCATTTGCCATTTTTCGTGTGTCATTTTTAACATTTATTATCTGCTATTATATCACCAAAATTGTTCATTGATATCATTTATATCGGGATTCCTATCATTTGTTTGAGGGATTGCTGAAGTTGAGTTTTATAATATTTTTCTTCTGCTTCGATATCATTTTTATTGTCATTTTTTTATTTATTTCAGGGATGGATGGAGTTCAGCTTTATACCATTGTTCATTTGGGGTGGGGGGAATATCATTCGTCCAAAGATCGAATCAATCGTTAGTTATGTTGGAGGAAGTACCAAACTTACCTCACTAAGAACGCACTCGTCATATGAAGATTTCGTTACACTCCTTAAAGAAACAAGCGAAATCAGTCGTGAGGACTGTAAGCTATGCAACTTCGTCCATGGTTGCACATGCGTAATTTCATGGGTCCAGGACTTTACTGTAATGATCAATATCCATAAAAGCAATCCCGGTACACCCTTTCATATATGGATTATTTATGAGCTCAGGGTACCTTCCCAGAACTCCCAGAACTTTATTTATGATTTCTGTTCTTTAGGTAAAGGGTTGTCCACCACCAAAAATACTGGTTTAGGTAAAGGGTTGTCCACCACCAAAGTGGGGGACCATTGTGTCATAACTCATTTCATGATCTTGAACCTGAATGCAGGGGTTACCTTAAAATAAACGGCAGAGGGCTTGATCCACGTAGGTTTGGACCTTAACGGGTGATAATGATGTTCCTCAATCAAATGATTCTTTTAAAACTATCTGTACTGATGTTCCTCCCTCAAATGAACCTAATATTCCTCAATCAAATGTTTATCACTCAAATGAACCTATGTTAACTAATGTTCCTCAATCAAATGAATCTTTTCAAACTATCCCTACTGATTATAGAATCAACCCATCTACTAGACGCTGCCTTACACGTATTTTCACCATCAGTTTCTACTCGGATGCATGTATGCACAGAGCAATAAGTACTTATTCTAAATAGGGCAGAACTGAACAACCTTGTCACGTAAATCCGCCAAGAGCATTTATGACTTTTGTAATGTACCAAGATTTTAAATAGGTTGCTCAGAACGTGTTCGAGATTAAACTTGTTTACAACTGCATAAGCTCTTATGCGATTCTTGAGTTCAATCCTATCTCGATATAGATCACCAATGTTAAAATCTTTACTGAAATCATAAAGATCTTCCGTGTATGCAGCAGATCTTTCACCTATTCAGGTTATGGCTCAAACCAAAATTCAGCTGAACAAATGAGAAATATGCTTCTTAGCATGGCACTAATTTGATAAGAAATGTTAAAAAACACCTTACAAATGACAAATTTTACGAGCTTACCTGAAGGTTTAGCTTGTCCAATGATAGTTTCAGGTTCAATTGAAAGAGGAATATTAGTTAACATAGGTTTATTTGAAAGATGAACATTAGTTGACATAGGTTCATTTGAGAGATGACTATTTAATTGAGGAATACAAGGTTCATTTGAGAGAGGAACATCAGTAGGGATAGTTTGAAAATGTTCATTTGATTGTGAAACATTAGTTAACATAAGTTCATTTGAGAGATGAACATTTGATTGAGGAATACTAGGCTTATTTGAGGGAGGAACATCAGTAGGAAGAGTTTCAAGAGATTCATTTGATTGAGGAACATTATCATCATCCACTAAAGCTCCGCCTTCTTCCTTTTCCCATCTTCTTTTTCATTACCTACTTCTTCTCGCTTGCGTTTCGGGATTTTCTCAGGAGTAGAGAACTGGTACTATCCATGTAGTAGAGTACCATCTCCAAGTGGTAGATACTGTCTTTAACTGTAGACATTGCAATTTGTTCTAATATTTTATCATGGTTCTGTAACATTTTACATAGTCTTCTAACTGGGACATAACTTACCACTACAGCTCCGATCTCAGTGGCAGAAAAACTGTTATCACTGTAGGTTGCACAACTGTAGGTTCACTGACTGTAGTTGTTCGATATAGGGCGAGTGTCGTTATAGGTGCTTCGATATGATTTCTCTAAATATTCAAACAGATGACAATGAAAAAGGACAATTTAGAAATAACAGAAAAAGTCTAACAATGACAATAGGCTAAAATAAATTACAAAAGGACTTAATAATGACGAGAAGAAAATCAAACAAATGATAAGAAGAGGATACCAAATGCCAAACTTAAGCAAATAAATGATACGAAACCTAAATTAAATGACAAGGAAGCAATGAAATAAATCATTAATACAAAGAATGAAAATTACCATGGGCTCTTGCACAAGTTCTTGCTACATGTCAGTCTCAGACGCCTTTATAACTATTACCAACAATTTGGGGTAGCAAAAAACTTTTTTAACGTTACAATTTGGTGACGCCTAAAGGATGTCATCCTCCATCCCTGTGCTAGGGAAAAATGTATGGATTCATGAATTCTTGGAAACTTCAGGCCAGGAATAGAGAGAAAGTACATATCATCAAACACCCAGGTACATCGTGCAATGATAAAGCTTTATCCAATTTTTTATCAACGACTGATCGATAATCGATAAACTCCACTATTTGACTCTACAAGAAATTATAGACTTGCTCACCCCAGGGGAATATGTTGAACTGATCTAGATCATCTACCAGATCAACATACCTCACCTCAACGTTTCTCCCCTTGTTCGGAAGGAGAAATGATAGTATAATTTTTAACAAATTTAATCGAAAAAAAAATCACACAATATAATGATAAAAACCTTAAAAAATAATGACCCAAAAATGGCAAATACAATACATAAATTTTTGGGGTGACAAATACAATGAAGAATTATGATAAAGCAAATAAAACAAATGGAAAATTAGAACCTTACCATGATGTCTTTCCAATTTCGCATGTTTTAAAACCCCATCAATTTCCTTCAACCCATATGTATTCTTCTTCTTGGGGAATCGCCTCATTCAAAATTTGTTATATGCTCAGGATCAACAAATAAGAACTCATTTGCAATAAGAGAGATACATAGCCCCAAAATCAGGCACCATGAATGGGTTTTCATCTGATTATCGTTCCTCCAATTGGATTCATATCACCGAGATGATGATCGAATATTTTCACAACCAACGTCGACATCGTCGTTATTGGATCAATCAATAGTAATTGTGCAAAGTAGGTGGTACGAAGAATACCCTTCTCTTCTTCAGGCAGAACTGCAAACATTTTGTGAAGTCCCACACCTGTATACCGAGAGGTGTAATTTTTAGCATTAGAGGTGCCCTTCTTGGCTCCATCCTCCTGCGTTTGGTTCTCCTCATCAAATAGTTGATTCACTTCTTTATCAGATTTTATTATGAAAGAAAAAATAGACTTTAATCAAATACTTGGTAGGCAGTAGTCACAGAGATGATTAGCCACTGAAATAATACTGAAATCACGTACACGCCGATGGGTAAAATCACAACGATTAGTGAAACGGTTTCTGCGATCGGAACGGTTTTAGCGGTTGTCAATCACACACACGATGTCTAAAATCGGGACCTTTTTTGCGATCTTTGTAGTCGTCGTGTAGAAAAAAGTGTTTGAGGAATGGGGATGGTTTTTGGCGCCAAAAGCCAGACAAACTCGTGTGAATCGCACGTGTTACCTAACCTTAAACAGCAGTAAAAAAATGC
>JACGCM010002686.1:1800000-2357887 GCA_014058105.1 Kingdonia uniflora | reverse complement strand
TAATTTCTCTTAGGTTTTTTGACTTGTACGAAACTAACTGTCATCTCTACCTGAAATTAGTTGGCCAAGAAGCGGATCTATGGACTGTTTTTGATTATGCCTTACAACTAGTAAGCTTTCTTTTGAAAGTATGGTATCCATACATTTTAGGAGAAGCTCAAATCCTAAGAACTTGTTGGCTATGCCAAATTTTAGCTAGTGATATTCTACTAGTCTAACTTTAAAATTATGTAGAAGTTATTCAATTAGATCCAAACTCAGTGACAAAATTGTGCCCATAGAACCCAATAGTCTCTTACGTTTACCTTTTTATCAGTTCGAATAATCGTTATAAAATTCTCCTTGTAAACTGGGATTTTGACCACATTTTGGCTTGATATTAATGATCAAGTTCTTTTTTGGATCAACATGGGCAAAATATTTTTACTGCGAAAGCAAATCATTAGAAAATAAATATGGAGAGGTGTTCCAATGTCTTTTTACTGTAGAGCTCATCTCGTTACTAAGCCAAAAATCAACGTAGTATCATAATGCTTTTTTTTTTCTTTATTTTACGTATCTGCAAATGATCTCAGGGCCATAGTAGTAGAGGGGAGGGAATATATGGATAAAATTCCTCTAATCACCGTCTTGTACTGTGAAATAACTCATGACAGATTTTTTCAATGCTTGACAATTCCTTCTCAAATTATGGTAACTTTTTGAACTTTTGTTATTAACTGTTCAGCCTGTGAGCAAACTGAATCCACTTGCAATCTTTCGATGAACCAGAAACTTTCGCCTTAATTTATTCTTGGAGGTTAGCAAGGGAATTATTACATCATTGGAATGCATAGTTGTATATTCCTTAGCTTATACTATGGTGTAATGACGTATTTGTTAAACTTTTTCTTGGATATCTATCAATATGCATTTTTGTTTGCAGGGGTAGGGTAGTATAAAGAACCATTTGTTGCAGGTATTGTACCCTCTTACTTGATCGAGGCAATTTAGTTTTTTTACAAAAGCTATATTTTTATCATGAATAATAAGTCAGAATATGACCTAGACACACACTTATGACATCCCACTAGGTTGGACCCTAAGCTATTGATCATTGCTTACCATAGGAAGCCCGTAGGAATTAAAGCTGAATTAGGTACAAGGAATAATAAAAAACAAATCAAAATAATTCAGTTATGAAACTGCAGTTATTTGTGGCTGGATCTTCAATTCTTGATGGTATTCAGCCTCCAATCTTTCCAATACGTCAAAGGGGCACACTGCGTTAATCTCTCTTGCAATGCATCTAACAGAAAAATTACTCTCTTTCCAATGGGTACGTTATGTCTGTGATACTTTGAGCTATTTGGTCTCAAATGCTCCATGCTGTCTAAGAGATCAGGAAGTTTGTTGTTTTTGAATTTATAAGTGGCTGCTGCAGCTCAGAAAAGCCAAACTCCCCCCACCCTTTCCTCACTGCATTGAGATGCATCATGATACCCAAGATTCGTATCTAGATAATTAGTATTAGTCCTTCTGTCATACAATAGTACAAGAAATTCACCACTTTTCTATAGACCCTCAAAGGTTACCTGCAAATTGCTCTGGGTCAAACCTTAGTGACTTTTCCCTTATCTTGAGATGTTCCAAAGCGAACTTTTAACTCTCAGGCCTTGTGGTTGGTTACATTGTACTTGCAAAGTTTGTAACTATCTTTAAGATCTTACATACGGTTGTACATAGGCTTCTTGACTGATTTGCAGAGTCGAACTTGTTTAAGAATGTTTCCTCAAATCATACTTCAAAAACCGTTTGCTTACCTTATATCTGAACTTATTTCTCACTGACCAACTGGTTGGTCCAAATAGATTAAAACAATGCACCCACAACAATCATTTTATATATGATTATGGGTTTTCTCAATATAGAAAATCTCCAGCTATCTGATCTGTTTCGATCGTATTGCATTCGTATAGTCGACTAAAAAACACGATTTGATTTTCAACAGCTTTGTTATCATTGGCAAGAAAAATTATACATATGTTAGTAGATAGTAATGCCTAAAAACATAGTTAGATGTTACGGTTGTTGAGAAACAAATATAAGTTTCCTAGTTTTTAGCTATAGAGTCAATCTTACTGAACGTTTATTCTATACGTAATTATCTTAACCATAGATATATATTGCTCTAATTTTATGCAGTCGCAAGTTCCCGTTGGACTAGAGTAAGATTGCATGGATTAGGGATATGCAAGTAGATAAGGTTAATTTCTACCTAGTTTCAATATACTGTTGCAGATAATCTCTTTTATCATTGCTCCAAACTGACGCTACTTACGATAGCTAACAATCATCATGGTCCACTTAGCCAGGTGCATACAAAATTAAATTTGAAGTGGATGTCAATTTTGCTTCCTATACAAAACAATATAACTAAGTGTAATTATGTAAGAATATTTCAATCTTGTTTCACTATATTGTTCCTTTGGCATGGTATTTGCACGAGGGTTGTGAGTAATAGTAATTCACAAGTGAATTTCTGCATTTTCATATAGGATACTGCCGAGAGTGATATATGATTTATATTATTTATATGTACATCATGACAAGTTTATTCGATAAGTGGCGGATCTATTTTTTTATGTTATATAACATGCAGCCCTTCATTTCGCAAAAAACAAGAGGAAAAAATTACTTTGCACAGGTCATGGACAAAAAATATACATCATTAGAGGTATGTAGTTGATCCCTATCTTATGGAATATTATAGCTCTTATTAAATCCATAAAAGGTTCCTATATATCATCAATGAGCAGCCTTTGCATGTATTCAGATCATAATTGGTGGTGTATCGTGCATCATTATATACAGTGGTGGTCGTTGCAAAATCATATAATCCAGCCTCCCTCGTACAAGTATGAAAAAACCAAGGGAAATAGGTTGTTTATCAACTGATTTAAATCTATGATAGACAATAATATAATATAGTTTTCTCTGTTGTATTAATGCCATGAGAAATTAATGAAGTTCCTAATGTAATTTTGAGTAATAATAAGAATTTATATAAGGTTTTTTGGATGATTTCAGTGCTGTTATTTTTCCTAAAATGAAAAATGAAAGTTGTAAAAGACTTATTTGCAACAAATGATTGCTTTAGCAACAGGAAAAAAATATTGTGTTGGGGGTGTTGTAGATGCTTTATGGCGGATAAATTTGTTGCAATAATTAAATAAAGAAAACGGATGGGTTGCTGGCAGAAAACTTTACTTTCAGCAATGGATTTTATCTGTTGCAAAACACCATGCAAACACCCTATGACAATACTTGTGTACGGACAAAATCCGTACAAAAGGCCTTTGGCAACGGATTAGTCTGTTGCTAAAAGTGCTTTTTCTGGTGGTGGAAGAAGAGAGGCAAAAAATAGCACAAACACTTGTGGTGATTTAAGCGAAAGAGATCATCAGTCAAAGCATGAGAGAGTTACTAAATCAGGTCGCGACGGTGGTTATGCAACAGTGTGGTGAGGGAATGATACGGCGCTGCCTCAGATACACATTTTGATAAAAAAGGGTAGTAGAATATGTGATGTGTGTATGTGATTGCGAAGATCAATTTTTATTGCTAGAAAAAGCGACAAATTCATTTAGTAATCTACAAAAAATCTGTTTGTTATTTATGAGATATGAAAGATATTGAATGTGGTTGACGTATATAAAAAAAGATAACCATAGATACCTGGACCTTTGTGTAGGTCGAACGTGAGGAGTGCTGTCTATGATAAAAATCCTTTTTTGTAGTTGATATGAGGATTTCCCTGTAGTGAGGCATCGACTCGGTCGGCCGACTGAGCTGAGATTGGAGCATCGAAGTGAGGAAGAAGTAGGTGTTGATCAATTTCTGATTTCCCTGGAAGATTTGTATCCTATTCTCCTCGCTCGGATGCATTCAAAGAGTTTTGTAAAACCAATGCTTCTATAGGGGTAAATGGGGAAATTGTATTGACTATGTCAGAAGGCAATTTAGGGGTTATACTGTAGCGACGGGAGAAGAATATTTTTACCTATTGGCCAATTTGGCAAAGGAAAAAAGGGATAGAGGTATTGAGGAATTGATCTCTATGGGATATTATGATCGGAATGTTCAGAATGAACTCTAAGAGAGCTTTTTATGTTACCTGTCTCAGTTGGAGTACAGTTTGAGTCTTCCCCTTAGCAATCTGGCAAAAGGGATTATGAATCTTATTGGTGCATGTCCCATTCAGATGAATGGGAACATGTGGGAGGTAATAAGTGTTTGTGAAACTTTGAATATACAGTGGGAAGGGGAGGGTAGAAAGAGGAGGATATCCTCTGAGGATGTGTTACAGTTTTACGGCGTAAAAAATTATGGTGTAAGTGGAGGGGCATATTTCTGTACAAAAGCAACTCGACCTCGATTCTTCAATCTGAACTCAGTAGGTCGACCTTGGAATATAATGTGATATGAGTGAAGGGTAACTGCCTTCAGAGGGATGATGAAGAACCCATGGAACTTCTGTTTAGAACTGTAAAAACAACATAAGTATAACAATGTATAATGTATGAGATTGATAGTAGAATTGTACGATGCTCATTGATTATGATTTATGTATGGCAGGTTCTAGGTTGCAAGTGACGAGGAAAGAGCCATTGTTGGATAAAGTTGTTCAAGAGGAGACAGAACTCGAGGCAGTATTAGAAGATCTTGGCATTAGTAGGAAGAAGCGTGTTAATAACAGAGTAGAAAAGGTTCAGAAATCTCATTCGACTAGGCTAATGACGAGCGCTGACGGTAGAAAAAATAAGGGGACTGATGGGGAAAGGCAAACGAACTTGCCTAAGACCCCTAGAGTGGACACGGGATTACTGGAGTCCATTACGTTGAGCAAACTTGCTCGAACGCTCCCCAAAAGGCAAATGTTGAAGCGTCCTGGAGCATCGAGAGCCATGGAAAGTGGTGAGGCTGCAGAAAAGGAGAAAAAGAGAAGGGTCAAACTTTCTGAATTATCGGGGGGGAGGTCGTTGAAGATTAACCTGATGCAGAGGACAAATGAAAAGGGGTGGAGTAAAAGGCCAGATTAGCAGCTCTCCATAGGGAGGAGGAGATGCGCAAAATAGTAGGTTCATATGCTCGAATAAATTCAATTTTGTGTTATGATTCTAGCAAATCAATAAGGTCAATTTTGCTTGATTTTTGTAGGCTGCTAGTCTGATGAAGGGGATATGCCTCAGGATCGAAGAGGAGAGAGCTGAGCTGAAGAAGAAGAAGGTTGAGTTCGAAAGGCGCATAGCTCGATTGAAGTCAGATTTGAGCAAGGAGGGGAAGCGGCTGGAGGCCCTGAAGGCTTCCCAAGTAGTAAAGATCAACAAGCTGCAGGCTGAGGAGAGGGTGGACTTGGATGAGGCGGTAGCTGAGTGTGGCAAGCTTGGGTGACACCTTATGTCCAAGGGATATTCTGAAGACGAGGTGGAGGCCATTAGGATCGACACCTATGTGGAGGAGGAGGAGGCTGAAGATGATGTTGTTGGAGTTGGAGTTCTTGATAGGTTGGATGGTATGTCTCCTCGAACGGTAAGAGACAACCAAGAGAATGACGACGAATGCCCAGAGGTGGATATTTAGAAGGTAGGATAGTGTGATGGCACTGTTATTGTATGAATGTTATAGAATGCTGTAAATTGATTGGGTATATTTTGGATAGAATTTTGTAGGCTAGGCTGCTTTTGTAAACATTGTTGTAAGAACTTAAGGGCATATGCCTTAGAATAAAAGATTTAGAGGTTGAGCTTGCTCAAGAGGGAGAAACCTCAGCGTCCCTGTTGTCTTCGCAAGCGGAACTACAGGTTAGAATATAGCAAGAAATATTTGATTGCATGCTTCATTAGTATAGGGCTACAAAGTAATAAATAGAGTGTAGAAATAGACCAAACCCCCATTACCGATTTAGAGGCGAATGGTACTGGAATGAAAGTGCACGAAAGATTTTAGTTAATGACAAATTGAAATATAGAGCATGTGTACCTTAGACTTGGAAGGATATGTATGGAACATCCCTCCGAGGCTGTACTTCGACCTTAAGTTCAGAAGTAGTTTTACACAGTAGATGTCAAAAAATAGATATCTCGTTAGAAATGAGTCATATGTAGTGATCGAGTATTCTGAATCGAACTTGATATAATGTATTTGTAATGTGCAGGTCGAATTAGAGTCAACTCGCTTGTGCGAAGCTGATGCTCGCCAGTGCAACCAAGAATTTGTAGAGGAGTTTGATACAATGAGAGAGGCAAATGAAAATAGAGAAGATCAGCATGTGAAAATGCACTTCAAATTTGTTGAGGCAACAAAGACTGCTGTTGATCTAGCTCGGTAGATTGAGGAGAGTGATACTAAAATTGAGAAAGGGTAAAAAGAGCTCGAGGAGTTAAAAGAACATGTCGCAAAACTCAAAAGCCAGAATGATGTTGTAGTAGCATATTCCCCATATTCGACAAGAGTAAGTCAGCACGGTGTAGTCAAAGACAGTTTATAGTCGAAGATAGCTCAACATTCTAGAAGAAACTATAAGTCCTCGACTTACCAAAAGTAGCCTTTAAAGCTTGGTCAAGAGAGAACTGTTAGAGATCCTCAAAGTTCGCCCACTTCCTCCGGAATAGGAGAGTATTTATTTCTTTTTGTAAAACTGCATGTATAACTATAAATAGAGGCAGAGAATAGATACTACAGGACCACAATTTTTACTATTCTTACTCAACTCTAGCATCACTTCCAAAACTTGTAATAAACTAGCATCATACTGGATTTTACATCAAAATCCTCTTTGAGGTCGTGGTTTTTCTCAGCCTTTACTGAGTTTTCTACGTAAAATCAAGTTTATCTAGTCTTATTGCATTTCTCTTTACGAATTAATATTAGTAAAGATTCTCCTCCCGAAAAATATGCCACTACAATTGGCACCGTCTGTGGGAATACTACACCTTTTTTTTACCTTCACTGATCTAAATACCATCTGATGATAAATATAAATCTAAGAAGCCATTCTAGTACCGTACGAGATCAGGAAATACCAAGAGCTATTGATCTCCATGGTGCAGTGATCAAACTACAACAACAAATGGCTACAGAAAAGGCTTAAAGAATGGAAAATCACCGCGTTCACGCCCAAGCTCTTCAAATAGAGAAAGACGAACGACGAAAAACCTTAGATCAACAAAGTCAAACACATCAAAAAGAAATAGAACGACTGAGGAGAACACAGGATCGGCTCACTGGTCAACAAACTTCCCCTCCCCACGCCCGAAGTGAACATAGATCAAGAGCAATTTAACGCGATGATTCACCGAGAGAAGACGAGCCGCGAATTTCCCGATCTAAATTCGGGAACCCAAACAGAGCCTCTCGTCATTTTGGCTTAACATCTTCAGCATCGACAACTCAAGGAAGTCGACGCACGCGTCATCAATCCCCTCCCCCCGCTTAAAAGAAGACCAATCAGGGATCGATTGGGACAGGAAGGACAGGGAGATTTCATTCCTCAGATTGCAGTTATACCATTTCCCCCATAACAGTTCCTCACCTTAGACAACCTCAACAACAGGATTCAGGCAATCAACTCTAGCATTCCAGGTCGAAGATCCGCGCTCGATAAGATCGAGACAAACCCCATATCCCCTCATCTCAAAGTCATGCCCATCCTAGAAAATTTCCATATGCCCAAATTTATTCAGTATGTAGACATGACTGACCCGCTTATACATATTCGACATTTAAAACTTTTAGTTAGGTTATATTCCAAACTCGATCACATGTTATGTCAACTATTCAATATGAGCCTAAAAGAAGAGCCGCTCCAGTAGTTCTATACTATTCAAGAGGCTTCCATCACCACGTTCAACCAGTTACAGAATCTATTCGAATCCAATTACGCTCATGCTCATGCTAGAGAACGAGAGATCATTGTCGACTCCTTGTTTTACTTCGAGCAAGGCACGAAATAGACCATGGCAAGCTTTTATAAATGCTTCCTACAATAAATAAGGAAAATAGGGAACTCAGACCCTAAAATCGTCGTTCCAGCATTCACCTCCGCCCTGCACATTGACTCAAAAGTTTGAGAAGAACTTACTCTGCATAAGCCACGGACAGTCACATAAATGATTGATATGGTTAATAATTATAGAGAACTGAAATGATCGAAGAAAGATAAGATGAAGAGCTCTTTTATCAGCCATTTTTGAGAAGCATCTTCGACCCCATCTCAGCGAACAATCACTATTGAGGCACCCAAACAACGCGACCGAAATACTGACAACAATCGAAGAAGGGACGACAAACCCGACAAGCCTGTCCTCATTCTGCCACCAATGACAACAACATTCTCCCCTATTTTGCTGACAATAAAGGGAGATGAATGTTATTGTGCACTGCAAACCAATCCTGATCTTCCCAACAAACCATTATGTCAGTATCACAAGGTGTATAGCCATGAGACTGATACCTGTTATTCTCTTATACGAATCTTTCGTCGAATCTTATTAGCTGGACGATTCCACAATTATGTCATTGACATCCAGAAGTTCCTCGAGAACGAAGCTAAAAATAAAGAAGTGGAGCAAAATCAGGATCAGGGGCAAGCTCACCACCTGTATATGATCGAGATTGAGAAAGGGAAAAAGAGAAAACAAGACGATCAGATTACGTCTTGCTGTAAAATGACCTCCTCGGAAAAATCAATGAAGCTTCTTCTAAACACAAGCAAATCAAAGCGTCATTACCAAATCACCTTTGAAGCCTGTGACACAAGCGATGTTAAATAATCTCATGATGACCCTCTGGTTATTATACTTTAAGTCGGGCAGAACTATTTCCATATGCTCCTTGTCGTTACCAGGAGCGTCACAGATGTGTTGTTCAGAAGAGCGATTGAAGTCCTCGGCCTTACAGATTCGGTAAAAGCTTTGACAATAACAATCACGGGCTTCAATAGCTTGAAAGAATCATCCACAGGAGAAATCATTCTGCCATTTTAGGTAGGTTCTGAAACTGTGTTCGTCAAATTTCTTCTTATCGATGCCGAGTCCAAATATTTGGGAATTTTGGGATGAAATTGGTTACATTCAATCAAAGCAGTACCCTTCACTTCCATTTAGCGCCGCGTTTTCTAACAAATCATGGCATATATGAAATCAAAGGCAGCCAAGCAGTTGCACGAATGTGCAAAAATACTGCAACTAACCCTCATACAATCAAACTTCTCAAAGCGTAGCAACTACAACAAGAAGAATCAATAACGCTCGAACTGTAGGACACGGAGATGGTCGAATCTGTTGAACTCAATGGCTCAGGACGCACAACCTTCATCGGCTCCAAATTATTGCCCGACGAAAAAGAAGCCATGATACATCTACTTAAGAAGAACATCGATATTTTTACCAAGACTTCCCAAGAAATGCCTGGCATCGACCCTTCAATCGTTTGTCACCAACTCAACCTCCTTCCCAACAACAAAGCTATAATTCAAAAATGATAAAATTTGGCCCCTCGACTCCGAGATGTAGTAAATGAAGAAATTGATAAACTCCTTCGGGTAGGATTTATTTTGGAAGCTAAATATCTAAAGTGGGTTTCTAATATCGTCGCGGTTCTAAAGAAAAATGGCAAAATCAGGGTTTGTGTTGACTTCACCAAACAAGTTTACACCTAAAGACAGTTTTCCGCTACCACTAATTTTACAACTTCTCGATTCAGTCGCAGGACACGTACTTCTTTCTATGATGGATGTAGCATCTGGTTATAACCAGGTTCCACTCGCCGAAAAAGATAAGGAAAAAACAACTTTCGTAACCGACAGAAGTCTCTACTGTTACACGGTCATGCCTTTTGGTTTAAAAAATGCAGGCGCTACTTACCAAAGACTTGTGACTAAAATGTTCAAGGATCATCTTGGCACTATTATGGAAGTCTACATCGATGATATGATCTGCAAAAGCCTGAACCGAGATGACCACTCCAGTAACCTCCAAACCATTTTTGATATCCTTTCTCAAGTACCAAATAAAACTTAACCTAGAGAAATATCAATTCGAAGTTGTATATGGTAAATTCTTGGGACATCAGGTCAGTAAAAGAGGGATAGAAATTGATCTCGCACAAATCAAAGCACTCATGGCAATGCCATCCCCTCGTACCAAAAAGACGTTTAAAATTTTGCAGACAATATAGCTGCTCTTCACAGATTTATCTCAAAGTCATTTGATCGATGCAAACTCTTTTACCTCCTTCTTTGTGGCAACCCCACTTCTCTTTTGAACAAACAGCAAAAGGAAGTCATTTGGACTCCTGACTGTGTAATGATTTTCCATGATCTTAAACGATACTTGGGGTGTCCTCCTATAATGAGAACTTTAATTGATGGCGAATCACTTACAATGTATTTATCCACAACTAAAGATTCAATCAGTTCTGTCTTTATTCGAGAAGATGGTGGAATAGAAAAACCAATCTATTTCATCAGCAAAACATTTATACCTGCTAAAATAAGGTACACAACCACTGAAAAATAACTACTCACTTTGGTCTACAGTTCTCAAAAACTTTGTCCTTACTTTCAAGCTCATCTCATCAAGGTCATCACCAAGAACCCCCTCAAACTAGTACTATCCAAAAAAGAAAATTTTCGATGAATCCAGTAATGGTCTGTATTTCTTGGATAATACGACATTTCCTTCGAACCCTAAATATCAATAAAAGGACAAGCAGTTGTCGACTTTTTGGCAGATTTTCCCGTCGAAGACCCCGATTGGGAAGAACTCGAAGAAATCTTCACTGATGACTCAATAGCAGAACTAGATGCATGGTCCAAAGGCATCGGTTGGCAACTTTTTATAGACGGGTTCGTAGGACCACAGGGATCAGGGATTGGCATTGTCATCATTATACCTTCCAATCATCGAATCGAGAAAGCTATCAAACTAAACTTCTATACTACCAATAATAAGATTGAATATGAAGGAATCTTACACGGTCTCGACCTCGCGCTTACTCTTGGAGTGGAAGAATTAGCAGTCTACGTCGACTCTTTGCTCGTGGTAAATCATTACAGCAAAACTTTCAAAATAACGGGAAAAATGGTCGATTATGCAGCTTTAGTCGATGAAAAGATGCTGAAATTCAAGCATGTAACAATTTCTTACTTACCTCGACAAGAAAATCGACATGCCGATGCGTTAGCTTACATCGTTGCCATGCTGGGAGACAGTGAAAAAAGATATTTAAAAATCTAAATCGCCGAGCATTCCAGCCTTGATATACTATCAACACTTTAGATCACCATTGCCGAAGACGGCGATCTTGAAGACTGGAGAAGACCATTATATGCATATCTCAACTCTAGCATCTTCCCCAGTAACAAAGAAGAAGCTCGATCACTTTTGGCCAAATGCTCCAAATTTACTGTCCAAGATCACGTCTTATATTGAATCACAGGAGGGGGGCCACTTATCGAATGCATTTCTCATAAACAAGCTCAGATCAAAATCCGAGAACTTCATAAAGGTATATGTGGAGCACATGTTTTAGGAAGATCGTTAGCCCAACCCACTTTTACACAAGGGTTGTACTGTCCCAAGATGAGGCAGGATTGTGAAGACTTCATTCGAAAATGCTACAAATGCCAAATCCATGCCCAAGATATCAAAAGTTCAGCCTTAGACTTGCATATTAGCAATGTCCTCTGGTCATTCAAGCGGTGGGGAATCGACATCATAGGGCCTTTCCATCCAGCATCGGGCAACCAAAGGTTTGTCCTGGTTGCCATCGAATACTTCACAAAATGGGCTGAAGCGGTCCCTTTCTGTCATACTGATGAAAACAAAGTTATCAAGTTCTTTTGGGAGTACATCATCACCAGGTTTGGATGTCCGCAAATGATACGCTCCGATAATGGCAAATAGTTCATCAGCGCCAAAGTTATTGCTTTCCTCCAAAAATACAAGATCCAGCTCACAACGTCCACACCATACTATCCTCAAGGCAACAGACAAGCCAAAATAATTAACAAAAACATCAAATCATGTTTACGCAAACATCTCGATGATAAGAAAGGAAGATGAGTTGACAAACTACTCAGTGTTCTCTGGGTTTACCGTACCACTCATCAAGTTTTAACTGGCTATACTCCATTCATGATGGCCTTTGGTACTGAAGAAGTCATACCCTCAGACCATGATCTACAAAGTACTCCACAAAAAATTCCAGATGAAGATAATGAACTCGGTCTCCTTTGCAACCCCAATTAAATAGAGGAAACAAGAGACAATACCATTACAAATTTGGGACGATACCATGATACATTGAAAATAGCCTATAACAAGAAAGTTCAAAAAAGGAAATTTGGTATTGGAGACCTTGCTTTACGACGGATCCAAGATAGTACTCGACTTAAAAATTCTAGAAAATTGTCAGAAAACTGGGAAGGGCCTTACATTGTCAGCAACAAAATAGACAGTGAAACTTATTGGCTCATAGCTAAAGGCGAGATACAACTTGATTATCCATATAACAATACTCAACTGAAATTGTTTTGCAGATAAGACACTGTAACTATTTACATCGATTCCAATAAACAAATTTTGTTCAAAATTTACTCCTTACTATTTGATTTAATATTGATTTGCAGTTTTTAAGTATACATAAGACAAACAATCTCTTTACTATTTGATTTGATCTCGATCTATACTTTTCAAGTATACATCAGACAAACAATCTTTTTACTATTTGATTTGATATCGATCTATACTTTTTAAGTATACGTCAGACAAACAATTTACTATTTGATTTAATCTCGATCTATATTTGTCAAGTATACGTCAGATAAACAATATCTTTACTATTTGATCTGATCTCGATCTATACTTTTCAAGTATACGTCAGACAAACAAAATCCTTACTATTAGATTTGATCTCGATCTATACATATCATGGATGCATGAGACAAAAAAAATCCTTACACTCTCAATTTGTTCTTGGTCACTACTTAACATGTATGACTAAGACTATCATTCAATATTATGCGAACAACATCCAACTGCAGGATATTCTACTTTGCGCTTTTTACTTTTCAAATAACCTCTAGGAGAGCTCTTGTTCCTCTTCAATCTAAATTTAGATACCTATCAAAGGATATACATCTGGTGCTCATTCTCATTACATGCCATTTCATGGCCATCTTTCACATCTCATACAAACAAGCATTTTTCACTTATCTGCTCGAACCTGTTGTCACAATTGATAAAATTACTTTATAACATCTGCTACTTATAATTATTTCCAACACACATGCACAAAATTTTCAAAACAAATTTTTTTTCTGTAAACAAAACAGTTCACCACAAACTACGGATTAAATTTTTTCGGTACCACTGACCATTTTTACATCACTTATCAATTTACTATTGCTTACACAAGGTTCAACATTTTAGAAGGAGATTTTTCTTCATTTGACTTCAGGGTACCTTCGGGAACCTGCGCATCTGCTACTTCACCTTGAAGAGCACCATCAACCTCCATCATCACATCATTTTCGATAACTTCGATCGACCCACGAACGTCAGGAGTCTGGAGTACCTCATAATCTGAGCTATCCTCAAACACAGCACCTCCAGATTTTGCAAGTCCCTTGTAAAATTGTTTCCTTTCTTCCAACTTATCATACTGTAACCGAAAATGCTCCCTTACTTCCATCCATTTCTCCAATTTTTCTCATTCATCTTCGCCCTCACCTCATCGAGCAGTTTGCCCTGCTCTTGCTCCATAGCTTTACGCACATCGTCAACTTGCTCCCTTACATCTTTTTCATAGGCGGTCTTCTGCAATGCCAATGCCTCATTTTTCTCTTTCTCTGGCACTTTCTTCGCTTAACCCAGCGAAGCTTCCATTGCCTTCTTGGCAACGAGCTTATACCTATTCAACTCAGCCTTCTCCGCAATTAAATCTTTATCTATGTTTTTGCAGGCAATAATCTGATTTGCCAGCTCACCACTGCCCACAACGCGTCCCATAGCTTCCCTTACCAACTTCTAAATTTGCATCAAAGTCATATAATAAATATTCAAATGACCTACCAATATTTTCATTCGTAGAATAGCATTAAAGATTCTCACCTTCGACAAATTCCTCTGACCCTCGGTGAAGATGTATTCAAACTATCAATCCCTACCATGCAATCCTCCAGCTCTACCTTCAACTCATCTATCCCAGACGTATAAGCATACATAGTCTTCTGAACTTCCGTCTCAGACTCCTCGACAAATATCTTCTTTGACGTCTCCCCACTGGTCTTCTTTGGGACCACACTGCTATAACTACCACCCTAAATTGTTTCACACTACCTAGATCTGCACTACTCCATCCAACCCTATTTTTCCCTCCCAATTGTTGTACACAAGTCCTCACATCAATCATCAGAGGCTCTACATTTTCAAGGCTCTCGAATATATCTTTATCATCATATTGAATTGGTTCAGCCTTTTTAAATCGAACATGTACAACATATTCTATATTTTTTACACAATTTTTTTTTTATCGAATTTATGATTTTAATTTATTTAGCAAAACAATAATACATGTGGAGGACATAAAGCCTGGCCACTAGTTTACTGCCTAATAGTAGTTGTCCCTATTTTATCCAAGAAGTATGTTGCCCGAATCTGCCTTGGAAGCATAGACTCATTCCAAAATAGTTGTGAATGTTGGGAACTACCAAGTTTTGATAGTCCATCAGCTGTTCCATTGCCTTCTCTATAAGTGTGTGTCATGATAATATGGAGCTCCCTTTCGAGCTGAGTAATAAGCTTCTAATTTGCACTGTACTTTGCAGGACACGTATGCTTGCACCTATACCAGTTGAACAGAAGTTCAGCATCCACCTCAACAATGAGAGGAAGCCAGCATTATCTTTTGCAATGCATTAAACCATGAAGTAAAACAAACATTTCAGCAACAGTATTTGTGCCATTACCTAGTGCTATGTTATAACCAAGCTAAAGTCCACCAAGATTGTTTCAAATAATACTTCCCGCACCACTCAATCCTGAAGTAAATGCTGGACCATCGTTGTTTAGTTTAAAGTGACCGATAGGCGGCCGTATCCATCTAACAATAATTGGTCTATTGAGATGCACTGAATGTTTGACGATTTGCAGAACCTGAAGAGAGATAAAGTCACTGAAATTACAGCTGTGGGTTATCTTGAGTTTAGGCATGCTCTCTTGTAGCGCTTTGGTAATTCTTTTTATAATGTCGATTGCTGAGAACCACCCTTTCTCATACCGAGCAATGCACCATGATTTCTAGATTTCCCAAAAAATGAAAGCAGGAAGTATACCTCTAATTATACCCATTTGAGACCCCAAATCAGCTGCCTGAAGCCATACACCCTGTCGAGTCTAACAACTATCGTTTAAACCTTGACAGACGCCATAAGCGTTAGCATAGTACACCCAAACCCTCATTGCAACGTTGCCCTGAACAAGCAGATGATTCAATGTTTCAGTTTCGCCCACTTCACAGCAGCAACACTTTAAAACAAAAGGAATTTGGCGCTGAATGAATGCATCAGTAGTTACAATTTTTTTTCGAATTTTCAAGCTAAAGATATATCATATGTGATACATATATATGTTCATAAGTTCATAAATTCATAATACTATCATTGTCGAGTTTACTCTCCAACAAATCATTCACTTTACTGTCTGTTACTATCAGTTTACATATCTATTTCATACTTCAGTTCTCGATCCAATTAATATGAGCTAATTCATACTTATATCTTTGATTATCAATAACTATGCTCAGTTCTCGAGGACATTTTATTTTAATCAACAAACATCGATAACATGTTAATCTATTTTATTTTTAATTGAATTTCAGGCAACTCAACATCTTCTCGAAGACACATTACCTGTTTCCTGTCCAAAATACCACAATTTGAAAAATTCAGAATTCCCCTTCCCCGGCACAAAATCCGGCCAAATCCGAACAAGAAATAGCATCCCCGATAATCTCGCCATATCAAAACGACGTTTCCTTCATCCCTACAATCGCGCCATAACAACAGCGTCACCAATCGACTCTCCACCCATTCATCATATCATCCACACCAGAACCAATCTATAAACACCTAACGATACCATTTCTTCCACCCTCACACAGATAACAGTCCTAACTACTTTAGAATTTTAAAACCCTCTCCCAAAGCCTAACTCTGTCAATTTACTAATTTCTTCCACCTATTCCCTTTCGATCCAATTCACTATACATAATCATTCACTTTACTTAATCTTATTCCTCTATCACATAATCAATCAAACCCAAGAAACAAATAATCAAAAACTGATTCACTAACCTTTTTTTGTGTTGCTTCTACGTCCCTCTCCTTTGTTCGCTTGGCTCTTGCAATCAATACGCTAATCTCCTCTTTCGCAATTGTCGGCAATGAATTTAGTAACGAACAAGAGCAATTCACACTTGAGAAAAAAAAATCTGTGTTTGAAAAGTATGAACAGTCGCCCACTTCAGAGGTATTTATAAACCCCACGTGACTGTTCATCGTACCACTTTGCGACCATTCAACTCTTCGAACGTAACATTTTATCTTCCTCTTCTCATTCACTTCGACACTTTGCCTTCTAAAAGATAACAGCCACTTACACTCCTGCTCTAATTCTTCCATATCTCAAAGAATTTCTTCATAAGCATTCAAACTCAACAAATTACCAACTATATTGTCACAGAGATGATATACATCAATTTTCTTATATTTCATAATCTCCCCTAATGGGACACATCTTGCCATAATTATTTTTCTTGGTCCATAAACCCTTTTTTTCTACTTTACCTGCAAATTCCTATCTTTTGGGACATATTCGACAACATACACATTATATTCGATATTCTACCAAAAAACTGCTACAACTCTTTTTCATTACGAAATTTCACACAAGTACATATTCAATTCGACATTTCAAACAACACATCCTAAACACTTATTTTCATTACATTTTCTTCGATCATCATAACTCCTTAAAAAAGACCTACTGCACAAAATTTCAAGCATCATAAACCCCTCGCTGCAGCTTCATCTTCCCTTTTAACCAACAATTTTTCCCAAGTCCACATACCACCAACTCGTTCTAGAGGGCGCCAAAGCTGCAATTTTATACAAAATTCGAAGTCCTCCGCTTTCCTCGCTTCTGCCTCACTCATACTTTCGTAATCAGGCTCCTTCGGATCCTTCAAATACATGTCACAATTCCGAGAACCAAAATATCGAGCGTACAACACCCAATACATCGCCTGCACACGTCTGTACACCCCATCACGGGCCTGAGCTCTCGTCTTCACTATATTGCATGAATGCCTTACCTCTGCTACCAAAGAACTATTTATAATCCTTCCAGTCAAACTCCACCTCACTTGAATTTACTCCGCTTCAAAACTCTACATAGTCATAGTCAAATCAATCTACCTCAAAATCAGTAATTGGCCCCACACGGTCAATTACCTTTGACTTTATACACATGGCCAATATTCGACAAGATTATATTAAAATGTTCGCCTACTACATATTCCTCGATGTAATTCACAGATACAAATAAATTAGATAAGCACAAATTTATTTATTTTATAACTTATTTCTTACATTCGATATCTCTCTTATTCGATTACATTCTCATTTCTTACATTCGACATCTATCTCATTCGATTACATTTCATTTCTTATACTTGATATTTATTCTATTACAATTGTTCCCCTACGTTCACCATCTTTTCGCAATACTTGCTTCAACATGTAACTAATTTCGATGTTTGCTTTTCACCGGAATCTGACATTAAAGCCTCTTTCTAGTCCTCGAAGCTCAATGAATCTCAAGTCACTGAACTTCTAAGAGATGCTTCATCAGAAAAGAGATAGCAAAAAATTGCAAGAAAACTTAAACGTTCGGCAAGATCCCTGGACGCCCATCTAAGCTTCAAATCCTCATCATCAACACAAACAGTTATCCCGTCTCCCCCAAATTGATGTAATCCATTACCTTCACAACCGCATGATGATACAATTATTTCCAACAGATAACCATCTTCTTTATCTTAACTTCTCTCCCACCCTAATGCCATAATACGATCACATAATGAATTGACACCGATCGGCTGTGCAAAAAATTTCTCTTAAGTTTTGCACCGTCTTCAGCCTCAGACAACGCCTTACACCACACTTGGGGCGGCATCTTTTTAAAAGACTACTACCATCCCACCTTCCATAACCTCCTATTTATACCTGACTTCCTTTGTTAGATTTTATATACCGCATTAATTGTGCCTTGGGACTGACATGACCAGATACAGTTCACCTTGACCTCGATAATGACATATGATGACTTCTGCGAATATTAGGTAACCTCTTCAGCTTCTAGTTTTCTTCTTGACACAACCACAAGCACTTCTGCCAAGAATGGGGCTATTGT
Organism: Kingdonia uniflora; assembly: GCA_014058105.1. Classification (NCBI taxonomy): domain Eukaryota; kingdom Viridiplantae; phylum Streptophyta; class Magnoliopsida; order Ranunculales; family Circaeasteraceae; genus Kingdonia; species Kingdonia uniflora. The sequence goes on along the minus strand of JACGCM010002686.1, from coordinate 2,339,369 downwards.
AGTAGTATATTCCCCAGATTTGACAAGAGTAAGCCAGCACACGTTATAGTCAAAGACAGTTTATAGTCGAAGACAGTCAAAAATAGTTTATAGTCGAAGGCAGCTCAGCATTCTAGAAGAAACTATAAGTCCTCGACTTACCAGAAGTAGCCGTTGAAGCTTGGTCAAGAAAGAACTGTTAGAGATCCGCAAAGTTTGCCCACTCCCCCCGGAATAGGAGACTATTTCTTTCTTTTTGTAAAACTGTCATTATGACTTTAAATAGAGGCAGAGAATAAATACTATAGGACCGTAATTTTTACTTTTCTTACTCCTCAACTCTAACATCACTTCTAAAACTTGTAATAAACTAGCATCATACTGGATTTTACATCAAAATCCTACTCGAGGTCGTGGTTTATCTCAGCCTTTACTAAATTTTCTACGTAAAATCAAGTCTATCTAGTCTTATTGCATTTCTCTTTACGAATTAGTATTAGCAAAGATTCTTCTCCTAGAAAACACGTCACTACAGATGTATTGATGGTAAAGAGCAGGGAGGCTGACATGGCCCGTTACCGTATACATGCTCCAAAAAAATTAGAGGAAAATTTAAATCAGTTGGTGAATGGTTTAAGAAAGGATGATCAGGAGCAAATTCGATCTGACCTGGCAAATAGTAAGAGCAAATTTGGGCGAATGAATAAGAAATTAGTTGATAAAGACAATGAGCTAAAGGGAGCTTGAGATGATATATCTGTATATGAAGTTGCAGCTGATCAATTGACTACATCCTTTTCGGCAAAGGATATGGAATTTTAGACGGTTCAGCGAAAATGTAATGAGTTAAATGAAAGGGTGGCATAGCTGAAGGCTGAAATGGCTCAGGTCAACTTGTGTGCCCGAAATGTCGAGGCTGGGGAGCGCTGGAGGAAGAATAAAAATGATGGCAGAGTTTCTCATGTTCTAGGGGATATTGTTAGCTTGTCAGCCCGAATATGAGATCTGGAGGGGGATGTTGCTCAGATACAAGGGCATGTGCGTAATGGAATTGAGCAGTTATGTGACTGTCAAATAAAGCTGGACTCTACTCTTATCAGGGAAAAAGGGTTAAAGCGTATTATCCGAAGGAAGGAGATTGTTATAAAGGATAAAGAAGAATTGTTAAAGAACATTCCAGACATGGATAAGCTAAAAAATGAAATCGAGACACTTCGTGCTCAAGTGGTTGAATTGGAGGCAATTAATTGAGCTGAGTCGGATAAAGCGACAAAAAAATCTACAGAGAATATCGCTTTTACAGATCGAATAGACAGAGAAATAGAGAGTCAAAAAGCTAAGTACAAAAGGTTATAAGACAGCCTTCAGAGGTCAAGGATGGCTTTCTCTTACTTAGTTATAACTCAGGCCTTGCATTCAGATTTGCTAAGGTCATTGATTGCTTATTTTGTAGAAGACGTAAAAAAAATTGAGTTAGAGAGAGAGATACCTTGTATGACTGTATGTCAGAAAAGGGATGTTTCTGCAAGGTTGATATAGATCGAAGAGATTGCATGAGCTCCATGGATACGGATCTGGGCCCCCGATCTGCTGAATTGATAGAGGAGGGCAGGATTATTGTGACTGCTCGAGCTCGAGAATTCATGGCTAGTCGACTACCTATTGTAGGGGTAAGTGAAGCTGACATCCCCAAAGCAGAAAAGATTCCATTATAGTGATTATATATAACTTAAAGAGAAATAATATGTGACGCAGACATGTTGAAAGATGAAAGCTAGTTTTACCTTTGTTTTATCTTATGTCTGGTTGAGCTCTTTGATTGAAAACTAGTATTACCATTGTTTTAACCTCGGAGTTGATTAGAGTCAGTCAAACCAGGCATAACCTAAATTTAACGGGTAGAATATCACAGACATATTAAAAGAGATGAAAGCTAGTATTACATTTGCTTTATCTTATGTCTGGTAGAGTCCGCTGATTGAAAACAAGTTCAACCTTGTTCTAACCGCAGGAGATTTAGTAGAGTCAGCCAAACCAAGTATATTCTAGATTTAACTGGTATGATGTCGCAGACATATTAAAAGAAATGAAAGCTAGTTTTACCTTTGCTTTATCTTATGTCTGGTAGAGTTTGTTGATTGAAAACAAGTTTTACCTTGTTCTAACCGTAATAGATTTAGTAAAGTCAGCCAAACCAAGAGTACTCTTGATTTAACTGGTATGATGTTGCATAGATATTGAAAGAGATGAAAGCTAGTATTACATTTGTTTTATCTTATGTTTGGTAGAGTCTGTTGATCGAAAACAAGTTCTACCTTGTTCTAACCGTAGGAGATTTAGTAGAGTCAGCCAAACTAAGTATATTCTTGATTTAACTAGAATGATATCGATTGAAAGGTAGCATTATCTATGCTTTAATCTATGTATTGTCTACAAAGTAGAGAGATGTATGGAGAAAACTTGAAAGTTTCATTAAATTTTGAGAAAGGATGTACATTGGATGATGATGGAAATCTCACTTCTAAAATGAAAAGGCAAAAAACTGAAATGGAGTAGTGAGAGACCTAACAATAATATTGTTTCAATCGCTTAGTGTTCCAAGGACTCAAAATATAGACACCCTCTTCTGCCATGAGGTAATATGGTCACAGGCCTGAGAGACCTGCGATAAGGAATGGACCTTCCCAATTGTCTGTTAGTTTCCCAACATGAGACTCCTTGCGGTGTTGAGGTATTTCTCTGAGGACGAAATCATTGATTTGGAAGGTACAACTTCAGACTCGTATGTTGTTCGAACTGGGCATTATATGGTGATATCGACCTAGGTTAGCGATGGTGCATTCCTTGGTTTCTTCGATCCAATTGAGGTTGTAAGTTAATTCAAACTTATTTTCCTTGTCAGTTAGCTCGTGAAATTTAGCTGGGTGATGGTATTCAAAGGGAATGATAGCCTCAGTGCCATAGGTAAGGAGGAATGGAATGTAGCCTATCGACTGACGTGGAGTGGTACAGAATGCCCATAAGACATGAGGATACTCTCGAACCCAATTCCCTTTTTTCGGAGAGTGAAGCCGTTTTTTGCGTCCATCCATTATAATTTTGTTGGTGATTTTGGCTTATCAATTGCCTTGAGGGTAATAAGGATTGGATGGCGAATGAATGATGTTGCGTTGGTTGAGGAAAGCTATGACTTTTTCTCTAACAAATTGGGGCCCATTATCGATACAAATTAGATGAGGGTATCCAAACCAAGTGATGATGTGTTCCCAGATAAAAGAGATGACCTCTTCTTCTCTGGTTCGATAAAGTAGAGTTATTTCTACCTATATTGTAAAATAATCAGTAGCTATGAGAAGGTGGCGGCGGTTACCTAGAGAATTAGTAAATTTACCGACAAGATCGAGTGCCCATCTTTTGAATGGCCAAAACATCTTGCTTGCATGGAGTTCGAGCGTAGGGGCGTGTATCATCTTTCCATGTCACTGACATGCGTCATAATAGCGCGAGTACTCTTCTGTTTGCTTGCGCATGCTAGGGCAGAATATTCCTTGTGTAATGGTTCTGATTGCCAGTGATCGAACTGCGATATGTGAGTCACAAGTCCCTTCATGTAAATCGCGGAGCATCTCGTCCGTTTTATATTTGGAGAGGCACTTAAGGTATGACTCATGACTGAATAGCGGTACAAGGTACCATTTAGATTTGTGTAGCGCTTCGAGTTGTCTATTAGCTGTCGACGCTCCTTCGGATCAGCTGGAATTGGTCTTACATTTGTTGTTGTTACCGAGATAAACTAAGAAAGGCTTTCGCCAATCGTCATCTCCCCCTTTATCGCCCCTAGTGTTGATCGTGCATACAAAAATGCAATCAATACTGGGGGTTAAAATTACTTTGATCTGGAAATATCAAGCTTCGGTGCCTAAGACCCCGGCTAGATTGCCAAGGAATCGGCATGTCTGTTTTCACCTCATAGAAGATAATCGAGAGTTGCTTGCGCAAACTTGCTCATCCTATCTATAATGAGGGCTGGGTATTCGATCATCTTGTCATTCTTTTTGTATTGCTCAGAGTAATGGTGGATGATGAATAGGGAATCTGTATAATCTGAGAGTTCTATAACGCCGAGCTCAAGCGAGATTAAGTCCGCGAATGAGAGCATCGTATTCGGTGACATTATTTGAGGCCTTAAAATCTAGGCAGATTGATTTCTTGATTCTGTCGTTGGAAGGGGTAATCAATACGATTCTAATTCCTGATCCTGCGGGTCCTGCTAATCTATCGGTAAGAAGTCTCTACCCTTTCCTTGTAATCCATTCAGCTCGCTCGTTAAATGCTTTGGGGAGTGGATCTTCTGTAGCTTCCTCTGAAAGGTCAGTATCGTGCTCCTCCCACTTGGGATCTTCCACTGGAAAATCCGCGAGGAAATCGGCAATGGCATGTCCTTTTTCAAAATGACATTGTTCAAACTTGATATCATGTTCCCCCAAACTGACTGACCATTGCTGCACTCTTCTTGATTTTTCTTTCTTGGGTAGAACTTCCCGAAGTGGGTAGTTCATCATGACTTTGACTGAATGAGCTTGGAAGTAGTGTTTGAGTTTCTATCAAGTATAAACAAGAGTGAGAAGAAGTTTCTTGAGTGAGGGTTTTACTAATGAAGTAGACTGGTTTCTCAATTTTCCCTTCAAGTCAAAGGAGAACCGAGCTGAGTGAAGCATCTGCAACTATTATGTAGATAATCAGTTCCTCATTATCTATCGGGGTACTCATGATGGGAGACTTCCCCAAATAGGTTTTGAGATCCTGAAAAGCTGCCTCGCACTCCGATATCCATTGAACCTCTGTATTTGACTAAACTTTTCCTCGTTTGGTGCAATTGTAGAGTAATAAAAACAACTAATGACAGGGGTCTAAAGATTTTAAAATGAAACGGTTGATAGCGGCAATTTTACAGGTAAGTTTCTAAACATCTTACGTCATTTTTGGAAATGGAAAGTCGAGGAGAGCCCGAATCTGATTTAGATCAGCCTCAATCCCCTTCTTGCTGATGAGGTGGCCTTGAAATCGACTTGAATATACTCCAGATATACACTTATCAGGATTGAGACACATCCTGCAAGATCAAAGTATGTTAAATATTGTATTAAGATCTAAAATTTGATTTATAGACTATACGCTCTTGCACAAAAGATTTTCAATACAGACTTCCATGATTTTTTTGAGATGTGCTTTGAACATAGTAGTCATCAATCGCTGATAAGTTACACCTACATTTTTTAGTCTGGCGGGCATGACTTTGTAACAATAAAGTCCTCTTTCAGTGATAAAAGTGGTATTTTCTTGATCTTCATCCAAGAGTGGAATTTGATTGTATCCTGAAGTAGCATCAATTATTGATAAGAGTTCATGACCAGCTGTGGGATCTGGGATCTGATGAATATTAGGAAGAGGGAAACTGCCCTTTAGAGTGTATTTGTTGAGATTGGCAAAATGTACACAAACGCTGACCTTTCCATTCTTCCTTGGGACAGCGACGATGTCGGATATCCAATCTGGATACTTGGCTTCTCGAATAAATCCCACTTTGATCAATTTCTTGATCTCCATGTTAACTTCATCTCAAAGTTGTGGTGATAGGCGTCGCTATTTCAGTTTGACTGCGGTGGCATTGATGTTGATTGCCAATTTGTGACATGCCTTGGCCGGTTCAACCCCAGGCATTTCTTCGAAAGACCACACAAAAAATCTCGATTTAGTCATAAGAACTGAATGAGATCATCTTTTTCGTGTTGAAGCCGCTTAGTGCCGATAAAGTACCACTCCTAGGTCCATCAATGTTGATGTATTCGGTGGGCTCTTCCATTGAAGGCTGATCATTGGGGTGATCAGCTCTCTGTAATTGTTATGCAGCATACTTGTCAGGGGTATCTAGAATTACAGAGACGGTATTCACACGAGCTCGAGAAAGTTTTTGACTACCCCTAATCTTATAGATACTACAGTTGTGTTTGAAGCGGAGTGCCTAATGATAGGTAGAAGCGATTGCTTCCATGTTATGAATCCAGCAACGGCCCATAATCCTAAGATAACGAGATTTGGCATTAATCACATAAAAGATAATGTCAATGGTAGTTGGTCCTGTGGTAATAAGTAAGATGATCTTCTCTACTCGTTCTTCTTTAGAACCATTGAATCTACTGATATCGGTATCATTTTGAATGACTTGATCGGCCAATCCCATTTGGTCGATAGTACTCTGAAAGAGGATCCCGATACCGCTGCCAGTATCGATCATCATTGTGTGCATGACAAACTTCATCATCTTGAGCATTATGACTAATGCATCATGATGTAAAATTTGACATGGCTAGTATCGCAATCTTTGAATGATATCCCGAACCGACGATTGCTAAACTCAGGCAGAAGTTTGGCTTCTTTGTCTTGAGGTGTAAGATCGCAGCATTTTGACAGTCTCCTGCGCTTGAATCTATTAGAGTTGGTAATCTGATTGATCTCGATTATGTTGTTGTGGCGCATATGCTAAAGTTGGCTTTCGATCGGTTCTAATGGTTAGGAGAGACGGGAGAGCTTATCATTTGTGAGGATTAGAAAAATTGTGGTGATTCAAACGTTCATCTATGGGAGGACCGGTTTGACTTGTGAGCGCCTTTTCGAGGGTTGTCGGTATTTCCCTTAGCGCGCTTTTGGTCACCCTGATCCTCTATTTGTTCAGTGTTTCGATCTGATGGACCTTTTGTAGAAATGACAGATTTAGTAGATTTATGCCTTTCAGACATCATCCTTTCCAGGTCGACATAACTATTGACCTTGGTGATCATATCCTTCAAGATCGCAGGTTTATTAAGGAAGAGGTATTCTTTGGCTTTGCGGTCAAGCTGGAGCGCGTTGGTGAAAGCAATAACAGCTATTTTCTGATCGAGATTGTCCACTTTACGCGTGAGCTCCAAGATCTTCTTTACAAATTCGTCGAACTTCTCTCTATGCGACTATTTGAGAATGAAAAGAAAATACAGATTTTCATCTTTGTCTCTATTGTGAGCATATGTCTTGATGAATTGTTTCTACAACTGATCGAATGTGTATATGGAGTCTTCAGGCAGATAGTGGAACCATCGGAGTAGTTCCTCCTGTAGACTTGTGGCGAACAGACGGCAGAAAATGTGGTTGAGATTGGAATACAACCTCAATGAGTCATGGTATTGTTGAATGTACTCTTTTGGATCAGTACCCTTGTATTTATAAATTTTCAGAGTATGGAAACCTCTCAGAATTTCCATATTGAATAGTTCTTTGGCAATTGGACTTCCTTTCAACTTGGTAAGGTCGTCGATCGTGCCCAGAACCTGTGCTTCAATCAGTTCCATAATACGCTGGTCCATATGCTCTTGTGTGACATAGCAACGGGTCGGTTGAGCGACTTGATGAGAAGGTTATGGATTATGAGTACCGGTACCTTCACTCAAACGATCTCGTACTGGAACTCGAGGCTAAGGTCTTTGTTCTTTCTCTTGACGTATGAACATCGGTGACCTCGACTGATCTCAGATTGAACTTCCCCCCCCCAAATGAATGAAAGGTTGAGTTTCATTTTGAATATGTCTGGAAATAGCATTATTGGTGGCTCCTTAAGGTCCCAATCTTTCCCGCGCAGAAACCCGAGAGCTTCTGGCACCTGATCGCAATCTCGTGTTGGAGGAGCCTGCTGAGTATCTTGTAGATCCTGCAAGCCAATCTGTATTATTGTCATTTGATCTTCATGTCATTTGAGCAGTGTCAAACGAGCTTTTCCTTCGGCGTCGAGCTCCTTCTCTCAGAGATCTTGATCACGAGTTAACTGTCTTTTGAGCTCATTGTGTTTCTCTATTTCAGTATTGAGATTCGTTTGTAGCTCTAACATTGTTCTGGATTAGCTGAGATATCAAGTTGGACTCCGATAGTTGGAAGCCTAGATATGACCATGATGGAAATGTTGTAGTAGATTGACTGAATACCTTAGGATATCGTGGAAAGAATCTCTTTCCCACAGACGGTGCCAAATCTAATGGCCTAAATCCGTGAGCTCGAAAGGGTCTAGAATTAGTCCTTGCACCAATGTACCTATGAAAAAAATTAATAGATAAGAAATGACACAGGCGTTTAGCGTGGAAAACCTATGAATAGATAAAAAACCACGACCTCGTGTTGAAGGTTTTTGTAATAGTGGCCTTTATTGCTTGAGGCTGATGATATCTTATTATAAGTTATTTCTAGACTTATAAATAATTGATCTTGTGAATAAGAATTTTAGAGCTTTAAGTATCATAGAAAATATAGTTTTCTAGGTGATTTCTCTAATAATTTTCTGATCCCTGTCTCTTCTGGAACCTTTTCTTTATATAGGCCTCTTCCGTGGTTCTTCTTCGTGCTGAAGCACGTTCTCCAAACAATATGGTTAGTGGTTGCTTGACTGGGTAACTGCTGAGTTCGTGAGAGACAGGTGGTTTTAACTTGTTCAAGTTTTTTGGTTTTGAGCTCGACTCACATTTCTTATCAGTTCGTGGAGTATGTAGCGATGCTGATTAGAAAAGTCGTATGGAGAATGCGTGAGCCTAACATAGAGGTAATTCAAACTAGCGACAACTCGATTATAGGTAAGATCGAGGATAGACCCCTACAGGTGGAGAACGAATTTAGGAAGTAATTATGGATTGTGGAAAATATTATGATATAGAGAATAAAAAAGCTAAAAATATATGGTTTATGAAGGATGAGGATGAAAAAGGTGTTGAAAGACCAGCTCCTATACCGGCACAAAATTTGTCCGAGGATGAGATTGAGAGGTTGTTACCTCGTTCGCGGAAAAGACAACACCAGCAGAATATTGTGTCCTTTGTTGCACCTGTAGATGCACATGTAGACAGGTTAGGACAAGCAGGGAATAGGGAGCAGTCTTCTCGTAGTTCAATGAGGGAACAAAAATTAAATTATCTATGTTGTTGCATGCATTAGATATTTGGTGTACAGTTCTGATAATAAATTGAATGTGTTGTAGTAACATTAATAGATGTACCCTGTTTTGTATGTAGATGTAGATGTGATAGTAAAATACATCTAAATAGAAATATAGATCAATCATACATAAGTATTTCATTGTTGTAAGATCGATCGTACACAACAGTTGTGAGAATGAATTGTGAACTGTGATTTAAAAGTTTGATGATATGTGAACTGTTTTTGGGAACAAACTGTTTTGTATGTGAAAGTGAATTGTTTATGCAGGTCAAACTAGAAGAGGTCCGAGGTCAAGTTGAGGTTTTGAAAGAAAAATTGGACGTTGATTTGAACCAGAGTCGTGAAACAATAAAAAATGTTGCTGAGTTAAATATAAAAATGGAGTTGAAGATGATTGAGCTGCAAGGCATGGTGAGTTATTTGACCGAGGCAAATGGAAAAAAAGGTTTTTGATCTAATGATTAGTCAAGAAAAAGTGGAGTTTAATGAGGTTATGAAGAAAATGAAGTTGGACATTGTGAAATCCCAATGTCATATAACTACTCTCTCGGGACGAGTAAAGAAGTAGGAGGCAAAATTAATAACTGTTTTAGCTAAATTTATGGAGTTGTCAGAGTGGTGGAAGAAAGAAGAGGAAGGTGTTGTTTGTTCACATAGTCGCATCAATACATTGGAGGCAGAGTTGGTTCGTGCTCAAACTTTTATAAGAAGGACAAGCAAGCATGCCAGAACGTATGAGGAAATGTTGAATGTTACCAAAAATAAAGAAAAAGATTTGGAGGAAGCTAATGACATACTGATGGATTATTGGGCTAGGATAGGGGTTTTAGAGAATGCAAATCAAATACTAGAATTAGATCTTGTAGGGTTTCGAACGATAATTGGGGCGTTGACTAGTCCTAATAAATAACTTGAGGTAGATCTGCTGACAACCCAATGGAATCTTAGCATAGAGGTTGATCAGATATGTTACGACCAGTTTGTCATGGAGGAATCGTTAGCTATGTTGGGACAAATAGATGAATTTATGACGGTGGTGGAAACACGTGAGAAAAATTATATTCAGGAGAATGCTCTGGTGGTGGATCGTTGTAAAAACTTGGAAAGTTTGCTAAATCAGGTGAGTACCTGGATCATTTTGTGTCCAAAAATAGTATGTTCACTACGAACATATGGGATGAAGGAAGAGAGATTGTCGCAGCTAGGGCGCCAGAATTGAGGGTTTTGCAGCCTTCAAAATTTGGGGGAAGTTCGTGTGATGGACGCCCAAACTGACCTTCAGAATTTAGAGGGAGTTTGTATTAATTAAAAACTAGCCATTTTTGTTTTATCATCTGAGATGTAGTAGATAGAGTGTAAAGGGTGATGCTGTAAAGAATTTTATGCTCTGTTTAATAGTAGAGTTAGTGTTTTGTGTGAATATATAATAGATATTTTTGTCGAACTGTGGTTAACCAATTGTGGTCCTGAAGTATGTATTTTGGTCAAATTGGAAGAATCAATAACCAGCCTGTAATGTATTAGTAGAATTGGGATGAACCAATTGTTTATCTGTAATAGAGTTGATGCGCTCTTTATATGATAGATATTAGATAATAAAATAGTATTGTATGATTAGAAATGTAGGTCGGTCAAGCACAAGTATATCATTAACATAAGAAAGACGTACAAAAATATGAGAAATAATAGATTATAAACTGTGATGCACCTCTATCTGCGATATAACTTTAATCTCCTTGTGTTTAACGGGATCTTAACATAGAGGTTGATCAGAGGTGTTATGACCAGTTTTTCATGGAGGAATCATTGGCTATGTTGGGACAAATGGATGAATTTATGACGGTGATAGAAACAGGTGAGAAAAATTCTATTCAGGAGAATGCTCTGGCGGCGGATCGTTGTAAAAACTTGGAAAGCTAGGGCAAGGATTATAGAGTTCACCGTGCCTGACACGGGCAAGCTTGAGGCAAATGAGGTGCATGAGAAAGAAATGACAGCAGTGCTTTCATTCTTTGTGTCTAAGATTAAGAGACTTGAAAAAGAAAGAGACACAAGTATATATGATAGATATTAGATAATAGAAGATTACTGCATGATTTAAAATGTAGGTCGGTCAAACACAAGTATTTTATTAATATAAAAACGACGCACAAAAATATGAGAAATAATATATTGTAAACTGTGATACGCCTCTATCTGCGATATAACTTTAATCTCTTTGTGTTCCAAGGATTTGGGACTCGATCTTTGTTTGATGTAATGTAAGAATGACAAACAAAAATATGAGAAATAATAGATTGCAAACTATGATGTGCCTCTATCTGCGATATAACTTCAATCTCCTTGTATTCCAAGGATTTGAGACTCGATCTTCGTTTGATGTAATGAGGTCGTAAGAGCTGAGGCCGCTTTTATCGATAACAATAAAAGGTCATTCTCAATTTTTTGCGAGTTTCCCAGTATTTGGCTCCTTTCTGTGTTTTATTACCTCTCATAGGACGAGATCTTGAATGTCAAATTCTCTATGATGAACACGCTTATTATAAGACTTTGCTAAAGCCTGATGGTACCTTTCCAAGTTCATTATCTCTCTATCTCTTGATTTGTCGATCCAGTTCATGTTACATAAGTGGAACTCATTTTCTTTCTCTGCTATTTTATGGTCACATATCGGGTAATGATATTTAGGGATGACTACTTCAGTACTGTAAGATAATAAGAACGGTGTACATCCTGCCGATACTCGAGGTGTTATTCGGTACGCCCACAGCACGTATGGTAATTCTTACACCCAATTATCCTTCTTCTCTGTCAATTACTTTTATATCCCATCGACTATAGTACGATTGGTGATATCGGCTTGACCATTTCCTTGTGGGTAGTACGGATTTAAAGGAATTGAATGATGTTATGCTGATTGAGGAAGCTGACCACCTTTGCACCAACGAACTGTGGTCCATAATCTATCCTAATGAGGTGAGGGCAACCAAACCATATGATATTGTTTTCCCATATGAATTTAATGACTTCGTCTTCACGTGTTCGACACAAAGGGACTGTTTCTACCCACATGGTGAAGTAGTCTGTTGCTACTAAGAGATGTTTCCTTTTTTTAGGTGAATTTGGGAATTCTCCAACGAGATCGAGGGCTCACCTTTTGAAAGGCCAAACAACTTTGTTAGAATTAAGTTCCAAAGCCGGAGCTCAAATTTTGGGCCCATGTCGCTGACAGGCATCACACTTGCTTGCATATTCGATGGCTTGAGCTTTCATTAGAGGCCAAAAAACTCCTTGAGTAATAGCTCGGTTTGCTAAGGACTATCCTACTACATGGAATCCGCAAGTGCCTTCATGTAAGTCGTACAGGAAATCTTGGGCCTCCTTATCAGATAAACATTAAAGATAAGGTTCGAAACCGACTTTTTGTAAAGGAAGTTGTCGACAATGGTGTATTGTTTAGCATTGTCTATCAGTTATCTTCTTTCATTGACGTCGTCAGGGAGTTCACCATCAAATGTGTTATCTGTTCTCATATATATGAGGAAAGGTCGTCTCTAATCGTCTTTGGCCTCTTTGCCACCCCCAGTATTAATGATATTTAAGCTAATGATGTTAGTGCTGAGGGTGGACACTATTTCGATCTTTGAATATCGGGCATCCGTTCTGAGGACTCCAGCAAGATAAGTGAGGGAATCTAAATGTCAATTTTTTCCTCGAGGTAAGTGTTTAATTGTGATCTTTTGAAATCTGTTCATTCTGTCGGCTATCGCTGCTGCATAATTCACCATTCTTCTATTATTTTTGATATTTTTCAATATAATGGTTCACGATCAATAAAGAATTTGTATAAACAAATAGTTCAGGCATGCCGATATCTTGTGCCATATCCAGTCCATGGATTAATGCCTCACATTTTGCTTCATTTTTGGTGGTAACTTCAAAGCTGAGTCGGATTGACATTTTAATTTTATCATTGAAGTGTGTGATAAGGACTAGGGCTGTACACGAAACCCGCCAACCCGGGAAACCGACCCAGTCCGATCTGAGCCGACCGATTTGGTCCGGGTTTGAAGACAACCCAGGTCGGTTTCAATTTGGGATATGAAGACCCGGTTATTATCGGGTCGGTTTTAGTTTTTAGGTCAGGTTACCCAGGTTAAACCAGAACCGACTTTTTTTCCTTATAAGTCTTAGCACCCACTAGCCGACCCCTCCCTCTCTCTCTCTCTCTCTCTCTCTTCTCCTTTCTCAGATCTGCACCCCTCTCCCAAAACCATAAGGTACTTTTGATTGGGTGACAAGATTTGGAGAGGAGTTGCTGAGCAATAGTTGCAAAGAGTTGTTGAGCAATAATTTCTCTTTCTTTCTCTCTGTGGGGAGTTTTTGGAGTTTGAGAGAGAGAATCAGAGATTTGGGGTTTGTGCATTTGTGCCTTTTTGTTATTTTGAGTATTAAAGTGTTGTTTTGTGGGTTTCTTAATACCCATTTGGTTTTGTGATATTTTTTTTTAATTCCAGTTTTAGTTGGTGATTTTGAGAAGAGATTTCTAAGGATATCTTTGAATATGGAGATGGAGGTTTTGTGGACAAATGGGTTTCAAGAGTTTTGATAGTTAGAGATTTGGGTCTGGATTGAGTTGAAACAAGATTTAAGAGATACCCCATTTGAGATTGATAGAGATAGAACTTAGTGTTGTTTTTGATGAATTTTGGCCTTTCGGGGGTTTCTTCGACAATGGTTCTAGTGGTGTAATACCATACAATAACATACCTGCTGGTGCTATCTCGCAGCCAAGCATCATATCTCCTCCATTAACTAAGTCTATGTTCAGCTCATCGGAACTCTCACTTGCTCGACTACTGTAGAGAAACCGAGCTACGAAACCGGCCCGACCCGGCCACTCCGGTTTGGTTTTGGTCCGGGTTTTGGGTATGGTCGGTTCGGGTTCGAGTTTGGAAAGTGGGAACCCGAATCATCCGGGTTGGTTTGGGTTCAGGCCTAAAGCTGGGCCGACCCGACCTGTGTACAACCCTAATAAGGGCTATCCCGATGCCAGACCCAGCTAGTCTGGCAGAACCATCAGTTAAAAGGTACCAACCTTTTTTGGATATCCAGTCCAATTTTTCTTCAAGTTATTCTTCATTTATATCGGTATTACCCTCTTTCCAATCAGGGTCGCCTACTAGAAAATCTGCGAAGAAATCATCTACTACCTGCCCTTCTCTGAATGTCGTGGTTCAAAACATATATCATGTTCGCCAAGAGTAACCGACCACTGTTGAACTCGTCTGGATTTCTTCCATTTGGATAGAACTTCGTGAAGAGGGTAATTTGTCATAACCCAAACTGAATGAACTAGGAAATATTGTTTTAACTTCTACGATATATAGAGGAGGGCTAGGAGCAGTTTTTCAATCTTAGTGTACCGTGTCTTTGCTGGAGTAAGAGACTTACTGATGAAGTAGACAGGTTTGTTTGTCTTATCCGTAAGTCAAATGAGAATGGAGCTGAGTAAGTTATCAGTAACTCCAAGGTATACTGTAAGCTCTTCTCCTTCTGTGGGTGTACTCATTACTGGCTATTTTCCAAAGTAGCGCTTCAGTTCTTGAAATGCTGCTTCACATTCTGTGGTGCATTCTATCTCCAAATTTTTTTAGTCTTGCCTTTTTTCATCCCTTCTCGTAGAATGTCGAATAACCATCTACACCGATCTGAAGATTTGGAAACAAAATGATTTATTGCTGCTATTTTTCTAGCCAATTTTTAGATGTTTTTTTTGTCCATGGTGAAGGCATGGATAACAGGGCACGGATACGATCTGGGTTAGCTTCGATACTTTGCTTGCTAATCAAATATCCCAAGAATTTTCCTGATTGGACTCCAAATTGGTATTTATCATGATTTAATCTCATTTTGTATGATCGAAGAATTTCGAAGGCCGTGTATAAATCTGCGAGACGACTTTCCTTCTTGAGACTTTTACGCAGCATGTCATCAATCTAAACTTCCATTATTTTTCTGAGATGGTCTTTGAACTTCTGGGTCATAAGTCTTTGATAAGTTATTCTGACATTCTTGAGTCCAAAAGGCATGACTTTGTAACAATATATTCCATATTCTGTGATGAAAGATTTTTTTTTTTATCTTCGGGCAAAAGGGGTACCTGATTGTACCCTAACGCGATGTCCATCATGGATAAGAGTTCATGTCTGGCAGTTAAATCGAGCATATAATTAATGGTAAGAATGGGAAAGCTATCGTTCGGAGTATGTTTGTATAAGTCTGTAAAATCCAAGCATACTCTGATTTTGCCATTTTTCTTTAAGATTGCTACAATGCTCGAGATCCAGTCGGGATAATTGGTTTTTCGGATAAAACTAACTTCAATGAGTTTGTCGATCTCTTTGTTAACTTCTTCTCGTAGTTTTGGTGTTAATGTCTTCTATTTTTGTTTGACTGCCTCAGCTTTGTCTTTTATGTTAAGCTTGTGGTAAGCCAAAGATTGGTCGATGCCTGGCATCTCATGGAATGTCCATGCGAAAATGTCTCTATTATCTTTTAAAAACTGAATAAGAGTATTTTGTTATATTGTGGGCAAAAGAGTCCCAATGTAGGTACCCCATTTGTCCCCACTAATCTCGACGTATTTTGTGATTTCTACACTTGGTAGCTAGTTATCTGTAGGTGTAATGTTCTGTAATTGCTATGAAGTATGTTTTTTGGAAGATTCTATCACGATGGTGATAGTATTTTTGCAAGCTCAAGCTAACTTATGACTGCCTTTGATTTCATATAGCCCGTCATTCTAATTGAACCGTAACGCCAAGTTATAAGTTGATGGGATGGTTCTCATGTTATGCAGCCAACATCGTCCCATGATTCCCAAATAACAAGATTTTGTATTTATAATGTAAAATACGATGTCAATCGTTACAGGTCCTGTAATAATAGGAAGTATGATCTTTCCTACTCATTCTTCTTTGGAGCCATTGAAGCCACTGATATCGATGTCGCTAGGCTCAACTTTGTCGGCTAGTCCCATCTGATCAAATACTACTACCAGTATCCACCATCATTATATGCATGACAACGTTTCTCATTTTTAACATGATCGCAAGTGTGTCATGATGAGGGAAGTTGATGTGGCAAACGTCGCAATCTACGAAGGAGATCCCTGTTTGTCGAGTACTAGATTTTGGGAGTAATCGAGCTTCTTTGTCAACCATGGCCAAGTCATGGTATTGGCTGAGACGTCGTCTCTTAAATTTGATCGATCTATTAATTGTATGAGTCTCTATAAAAATGGTTAAGGGATATATGGTACAAATACTTTTCCACTGTCCCTCCTTCGATCAGTATGATCTCAGTATTAATCTTGTAACTCCCATTTTTGTAACTCTCCACGTTTATGATGTAGTCGTGCATTCTTTCGTCGGCAAAGATGTACTCCAAAAGTCTATGTAAAGCAAAATAATGCTCTGTGTCATGATGTCAAACTTTGTGGTGTATGCAATATGGTCTGCTTTCAATGGGTTGGAGGTACTGGGCATTTCAGAAGAACCTATCCTTCTAAAGTGTGGGATACATGCTGGCTATTGTAGTAGTCAATTTGGGAAGATATGGCTTTGGTAAGTTACTACCACTCCGAGGTCGATCTTCATTAGATTTGATTCATTTTTTGTCTCCTCCGTAATCTATAGTACGATGGAAATCTCATTATCTGGATTAATCTTTTGTTGTCAGGATTGACTTTTGAGGATTCTGTCTTTCGGTTATCATTCTTTCGAGATCGATATAGCCGTTTACCTTTTCGATCATATCTTCCACGGTCGCATGTTTATTTATAATTAAGTGCTCATTTGCTCGACCTTCCATATGCAAAGCATTTGTAAAAGCCAAAATATTAATTTTATAATCAAGTTTATCTACCTTTCTAGCCAAATCCAAGAATTTCTTAGTGAACGATTCAAGCTTCTCACCCGACATTTGTTTAAGGCTAAATAGAAAATAGATATTTTCCTTTTTGACTTTGTTGTGTGAGTAGTTTTTGACAAAAAGTTCTTGCATGAATTGATCCCGCTTGTAGTGAATGGAACTACCGCAAAAGTTTGCCCTGGAGACTGGTAGGAAAAAGACGACATAAAATGTAGTTCAATGTATAATGCAGGCCTAAAGTATCTTAGAATTATTGGACGCGTTCCACGGGATCTGACCCCTTCTACTTTTGGAATTTTGGTATGTGAAAACTGATGGGAACCTCACCATCTAATAAATCCTGAGCAATTGGGCTCTTTTGTAGTTAGTTGTAGATGCCTTTGCCAGCTTGAATCTAGACTTTAAATAACTCTTTGATACACTTATCTACATACTCTTGAGTCACGAATGGACGAGCTGTGATGGTCTGACGTTGAATGTCCTTCCTGAGGAATGTGTTTACCACTTCCTTTACTTAGTTGTTCACACACAGGAATACAAGCTCTACCTCAGTGTGGGTCCTCCACTTGCCTGGGTTCAACAGGAACTTTATCAACTTCTTGTTGGATTCTTGATACCTGTATGGGCTTGGACCCAAGCTTATTATGATTAGATCGAATATCTGCTCCCGGGCTGTTGCTTCGAGGTCTTAGCCTGTCTCGAACTAAAATTCTTGAGGTAGTTGGCAGCGCATCTTTGTTATTTTTGGTTGCCATCTAATGTCCATGCAGAACTTTTAACGCATCTCCTACATCTACCAGTTGTTGTTCCAGAATGGCCTGTCTTTCTGTCTTGGAGTTTAGAGTGGCACGCAAGTCTGCCAGTGTACCATTTTCTTTTGTTGGGCCAACTGGTAGATTCTAGTCTAGAAGCAACATTCTATGAGGAGAGTAAGTATCATGTATATTTGAGAACTGTGGCTAGTTGTTTTGTTCCCACAGACGGTGCCAAATGTAAGAACCTAATTTCGTATCTTGAACTTAGTATCACACACCGAATATGATTATAATGTAATAAGCAACAACTAATCAAACACAAGAATTAGCGTGGAAACCTTTGAACAACTAATCAAACACAAGAATTAGCAAGGAAACCTTTGGATAGGTAAAAACCACGACCTCTCTTGAGGATTTAGAAAAAGAGATATTATTGACTGACTAGCTATTATAAAGAACACTCTGGATAGTTATGTATAGATTTTCTTGATAGGAAAAGTGTGTCTAGGATTTTCTGTGTAGAATTTCCTGTCTCTAATCTGTAGTTCTCTGGTCCTATTTATAGGTCTTATAATATGACCGTTTGACGACCATTATTACTTTTAATTATGAACGTTACAATATTATTTGGATGAGTCTTTGAACTGATTGTGTAACGGTCTGATCCTTCTGTTTCATAATGGCCTCTTTAATGGCTCTGTGTGTTCGTTGAATTGAGTTGTTGGTGTGGAGGTCGATATCTAGTATTAGGTCGAGAATGGGAAATAAGCCCTTACATATCCCACTAAGAATACCCTTAATTAGTTAAATTCTACCAGCATAAGATAAAACTTTACTTTTCTAGTACTTTATTCTATTTGTGAGATTATCAATAATAGGCATGCAATCACTATAATTAAGTTTTGAAGAAATTAAGGGGAGACCCAAATACCTGACAGAAGAGAACCCACAGAAAAACCATGAGCACTCTTAAACTACTCAACAAGATGGGCATCCATACCTGAAGTGAAAATTTGGCTCTTTTGTAAATTAACCTCAAAACCTATAAAGTTCTTGAATACCTGCAGAGAATCAGTTAGAGACAGAGCATATATAGAATCACCTCCAATGAAAGAAGATCATTAGCAAAACATAAATGAGTAATGCAAGGATCAACACACTTAGGATGAAGCTTGTACAAATTATGATTTAACTTTGGAGCATAATCCTATTAAAAACTTCCATGATCAAAACAAAGAGGTAAGGGGACATAGGATCCCCCTCCCTAAGACCTCTTTTACCCTCAAAATAACCAAAGGGGACCTATTCACATTTATAGAATATTTAGAGGTGCACATGCAATATTTAATCCAACTGATAAACCTAACAAGAAAATTAAGTTTAACAAGAGTATTAATAACTGCTTCCCATCTAACCAAATCATAGGTTTTCTAAGATCTACATACTTTAACAACACATCTACTAGTCCCATTATCCCTATGCTAATTTTTAAGTAATTCATGGATGATCATTATGTTATCTTGTATAACTCTACCAGGCACAAAAGAAGATTGGTTAGAGCTAACTAAAAATCTCATAAGATCCTTCATTTCTATTAGTGAGAATTTTATAGATACATTTATAAATCACATTGCTACAAGCAATATAGTCAGACAACCCAGAAGGGCTACTAAGTTTAGGAATAAGGGTAACAATAGTGGCATTTATCTCCCCTAGCACCTGCCCAGATCTAAAGAATTGTTTTACAGCTTTCACAACGTCTTTTCCAATAATGTTCCAAGCCCTTTTAAAGAAAAAAGAAGATAACCCATCAGGGCGTGGAGCTTTATCATCCCCAATTTGGGAAAGAGCTTCAAGAACTTCATCAGAAGAGATCTCCCTATCAAGAACCATACCATCATACTCATATAGGACATTATTAAAGTTAAGCTCATCAATAATATGGCCCTGATAGGGGAGATCATGTTCAGTTCCTAGGATCTTCTTATAATAGCCCACTAACTCACTTCCTCAATCCTAATACCCTCATCATTAGTAATACAAATAATTTGATTAGTAGCTTTTCTTTCTTTTATGGAATTGTGAAAATAGGCAGTGTTATTATCACCTAAATTTAGCCAAGTAGCTCTAGACTTCTGCCTCATATTAATTAACCTCCTCCCTCCTAACTTTTATAAAATAGAACTTGACTTGGTCTTTCTCCATCCTACTAACTCTATTAGTGTTGGGGTTATGTTGAAGGAGAGCCTGAGTAGTCTCCATTTGTTGTTTAGCAACAACCATAAGTTTAGTCAGGTTTGAACCTCTCTCTTTATTCTAACTCACAAGCTCTTTTTTAAGGGCTTTGAGCTTCTGTACCAAGGAACAAGGGATTGCCTTCAACATTATCACTTCATACTCTTCTCGCTAGATCCAAGAAGGTAGAGTCCTCAGCCCAATGGTTGAAAATTTTAAAAGACTCAGGTTCATGGTTCTTATCTTTGAATAAAGTGAGGACCATAGGGGAGTGATTACTAAAACCCTGAGGTAGGAATTCAACCTCTCCATCAGGCATACTTTGTAATCAAGTGTCATTGACCAGAGTCCTATCAATTTTCCTCACAATTCTATCATTCCCTATCTGACAGTGGACCAAGTAAAGTGGCACCCCTTAGACTTGTAATCAACAAGACCAAGATGTTGGACACAATAAAGAAATTTAATGTACTCATAAGGGTTAAGGGTACATCTCCCAATAGTATCACTAGAGAAGATAATATAGTTAAAATCCCCTAACACACCATAGGGAGCACAAGAAAGTTAGTTGTATTCTCTAGATTTGCCCACAGTCTCCTCCTAGGAACCACACCATTGCTACCATAGACAAAAGAACACATAAATTATAGGCCATCTTTTAACTTAGCTTTTACCCTAATAGTCTGGTTCATCTTGTTAAGAACAATTAGTTTACCAAAATACCCAAACATACCCAAACTCTACCAAAATTAGAGAACTCACAGTTAGTCTCCACTTTCAGTCCTCTATAGAGCCTTTGAGAAATACTATTTACATTATGGCTCATAATTTTAGTCTCAACAAGCCCAAAAAGACCAATTTTGTATTTTGAGATAAGCTTGTTAACTTCAACATGTTTAACCTATCATTGAAACCCTTAACATTCCAACAAGCTATGTTACACATTTAACAAATATTTTAAGCACAAATAAAAACTCACAGTAAAACCTTTTAGGTGAGACCATTTCCTATAGCCCCAACTCTAGTAACAAGTACCTATCTAGGGATGGCAATGGGGCAAATTTGGGGTGGGGGAGCTAATCCCATCCCCATCCCCGCCCCCACATTGCAAAACAAAATCCCATCCCACCCCCATTTAACTAATAAAGCAATTTTTTTAATAAAAAAACTCTTTTATATAGTTTTTTATTCATATATTTAAGGGTAATTGCAATAAACTATTTAAATGGGGCGGGCGGGTATAGATTTTTTGAGAGAATCCCAAATCCACCCCGCTTCCCTACGGATTTGTGTTATACTTTCCATACCCGCCCCCATACCTGTTTAATACATCCCAAACCCGCCCCGTTCGGGGCGGGGAGGGGAAAATCCCCAACGGGGCGGGTCAAATTGCCATCCCAATACCTATCATCTCATAAACAAGATAATCAGTGGGCATAACCTTGCTATCATGTTCCACCAACTCCAACAAGGCCCCTGCGCATCAAAAAACAAAAAGCATTATCACCCTACACTCTCCATGAAATATACTCCTTGTGAATATTAAAATTCCCTTTGAGGAGATTACTAGCAGGTTGAGTGTTTTCACTCAAGATATTATCAATAAACCAACACATATACAACAAGGAGTAGGTGAATACTCCACACTCATCCTCTCACATCTCTCAAAATGAGCCTTTGTGAGAAATTGTCTTACAAGGTCTTCCATCCAGAAAGGTACACCAAACAGACTACATGTAAGAGACCACATGAAACAAACAAAATTAGTAGCCCAACCTCTCATGCATGTATTGCCCTTGCTCTTATTGGGGGGGAGGGGGGGCCTTTGTGATTGTTAATGGAAGACAGTACCACGGCCTGGCTTGGGTCAGGCACTACAGTGCCCGGAGCACAGTAGAATATGAGGCCGTGTGGCATATATACACGTGCAGCTGGCATGTACAAGTATTCTTCACTGACGTTGCGGCGCCAGTGGATTAGAGCCACGGATGCTAGAGCAATATTAGGATAATCCTAGATACTCGTGAGGGGTCATCGAATATGTATTTGGTATAGGCGGCAACGTTGAAGGTTTCCTCAATAATCCCTACAACGTAATCTTTCGTGACTGGACACGAGGTACGGATAGCACACCTGTCCTGTAGCAGATCAGGATAGCTCAATATGTCAGGTTCTATATATATATATATATATATATATATATATATATATATATATATATATATATATATATATATCAAGGGGTGATGAGCCTGGACTAGTTACATAGTCCATTTATAAGGGCGGTGCGTCTCGGTTGGCTCGTGGAGCATAGCGGCGCCCTATAAAGCCCTATCTGGGAAAGTGGTACATATTACAATACAATGTCTCCTAGCCTTTCCTATGCCAAGGAGAACTCATGACCATCCCTTGTGGATAGCCCATGAGCCAGGGTCCAAGATGACCAAACTATAAAGCTCACTTTGTCATGGGGAGGTTTGGACCAAGGTTCCTCCTTAATATAGCTACTAAGTACATAGCTAGTTTCCAAAAGGAAACATCAAAAGTGGAGACGAAGTGTACTTGCACTTCTCTCCCCCTTAACCAATTATGTTTTCAACAAAACTTGGCGTGTAGCCATATTAGGATATAGAAAACATATATTCAAGGTTAGAAGTTAAAACGCTTAGGTGGATTTGCTCGGCGTTCGCTAGGGCGTCATACCCTCCCGTACTTAAAATAATATCGATGTCCTCATCGAGAACCTTTCTTCAACACGGCTCTGCAAGGATTCAATTATCTGCATCTTCAAGAAACTAACACTCTCCCGTACTCAGTTCAGAGTACTACACATTCTTCTGCATTGGCGGATACTGAACCAAATTGCTAGTCTCGATGCTGATAATTGTGGTCTTCACGACTGAACCCTAATCTTTAGCCTTTTAACTTGAAGTGCATCGGTGACTGGAGCTTCATTCAAAATCTAGAGTCTGACTTTTCTTCTAGATATTGTTTTGCGGCCTTTAGCCTTCTGATATATATATATATATACGGTGCTTCCTAGCATCGCACCCTCTGAAATGCGTCGCATCCTGCTTGTAAAACACATTTTCCCTGACACATTTGGAATATCGTTCTACTCGATAAACCTGGCGTCTCCTTCAGACAGCCCGAAGAGAATATTTGCAATCCCATCCAAAAGAGGTGCGCTCCCTTCTGAGTTACACCGGTGCGCTCTTTCTTTGAGTCACACAATGCCTTTGTTGCTCGAGAGTTCAATATTTTGTGAATCTCGGCTTTAAACCTGCGAAGCAAATCTGCTAAAAAACCCAGGGTAAACTCTCCTCATCTGCTGCGGAACACCTGCAGCGCTCTCAAACTGCATGACTGCTCTTTCAACTAAATTTGTAAAGGTCTTCAAACCGCGTCCGCCTTTCTTACGGAACATCTGGGACACAAGATCAAGATGCGGCACTCTTGCCTTACCTATATAGAACTGAACTGGTACTCATAGTTCACTTGGGCGAGAGAGGGTAGCTCTTAGGAGATAACATACTCTCAACAAGGTGTGGACACTTTGTCCTACCGCCAATAAACCATCGTGGCAGCCCATCAAGGCGCGGGAACTCTGATTGAACCTACAGCCAGCTAAACCATTGAGGTCTGCGATAAAGGCGTTCTGTGTGAACTTGAAAAACCCATGAGACATCTATCTGTGCGGCAATGTTCTGCTCTACCAAACTTCATGGTTCCTCATCATCATTTAACCTATTGAGCGATAGATAGCATCTGCACCTAACTCAGATGCAGGAAGGGTGATCGCTACTCCGGCATCACCAAGGTCTCTAAACTTTAGAACTTCTCAATGCCTCTTCCCTGATGAAAACTTAACACTGGTACCTTACGTACCTTTCCAAACTCTGGTGGTAATGACCCTGCTGGAATCTGTGTACAACTACCGGGTTCCAGATATATGATATATATCAAGGGGCGACGAGCCTGAACTAGTTACGTAGTCCATTTATAAGGGCGGTACGTCACGGTTGGCTTGTGGGGAATAGTGGTGGCATAGCGGCGCCCTATAAAGCCTTATCTGGGAAAGCGGCCTATATTGCAAGACAATGTCTCCTGGCCTTTCCTAGGCCAAGGAGAACTCATGACCATCCCTTGTGGATAGCCCATGAGCCGGGGTCAAAGATGACCAAGCTATAAAGCTCATTTTATCATTGGGAGGTTTGGATCAAGGTTCCTCCTTAAT
Organism: Kingdonia uniflora; assembly: GCA_014058105.1. Classification (NCBI taxonomy): domain Eukaryota; kingdom Viridiplantae; phylum Streptophyta; class Magnoliopsida; order Ranunculales; family Circaeasteraceae; genus Kingdonia; species Kingdonia uniflora. The sequence continues at coordinate 2,315,216 of JACGCM010002686.1, read as the reverse complement.
ATAGCTACTAAGTAAATAGCTAGTTTCCAAAATAAAACATCAAAAGTGGAGACGAAGCGTATTGGCACTTCTCGTCCCCTTAACCAATTCCGTTTTCAACGAAACTTGGCGTGTAGCCATATTATGATATAGATAACATATATCCAAAGTCAGAACTCAAAACGCTCTGGTGGATTTGCTCGATGTTCACTAGGGCGTCACAGACAGAGTGTGAACACTCACATTTTCATCAGTAGTAAGACTCAAAAAGTACCTTACTAAGAGGTAAGCACTCACTCCCTCACCTCTAAAATTCTCACACCTCTCAAGAGATATCCTTGTAAAAAACTGCTTCACAAGATCTTCAAGAAAGAGAGGCCAAACACACAGAAGATAATAAATACTTGCAAAAGAAAAATAATTAATCAAAACACCCCACACCAACACACTTGAAATTGGTCATTGGGCTCTTGGCCCAGTGGTGGTTGTACCTCTCCCCCTAAAGAGAGGTCGTGGGTTTGAAACCTCATGGGGTCGGAAACTCAGGGTTACGGATCCCTATATAAAACCCCGGTTTGCCTTGCAAAAAATAAAATAATAAAACCTCTTCTAAATTGATGGACTCCCTAACACTCACAAGACTCCCTAACACTCACAAGGAACCAACCAATTTCTCTCACACTGGATAATGACTTCAGGTTTGTACTGTAATTTACTGCCTCGCTCAACCCCCACCCCACAAAAACAAAAGTATCTGTGACACTCATTAAACACTAGCACTCATAGGGCCCAATCTATCTCCCTGTCCAGACTTTAGGGATTCATTCATTTTCTTCTTTTTTTCTTCTTTAATTTCTGAAGGAAGAGCAGCAGCAAGAAGATCGTTCTTTAATTTCTCTTCTTTTTGAGCTAGCAGTCTAGCTTTTATTGCTTGGCTTTTACCTCCTTCTCCTGTATCTCTTAGGGAAGTAGTTGGGTTCAATTCCTAATTATCACCAGTTGGATTAGAGGAAACAGTTTGAGTATTTGCTTTAGCTATACCAAAACCCATTCCCTTTTCACAACTGACATCCAGCTTGATATTCACATTTACTTCCAAGTTTTCTTCACAATTTAACCTACTCAGCTCCTGACATTGATTGTTTGAGCTTTGAGTGCTTTTGTAGGCCTTGGGATCAGGCCTGATGATAGGTGTGCATATGACACTATTCTGCTTGTAGATTCTGGCCACTTGTTTAGGTCTGAGGTTCATCCACCCTCCATTATTGTTTCCTTGACCTGAGTTTCCTTTTGGGATAAACTGTGGGGGAACTTTTTGACCTGGCTTGTACCCATTTTGATCTTTGTTTGCATTGGTAGCTCAAAAGTTTGTTTGTGCTTCAATCTTATGTCTACTGAGGCAAGAGTGGATGTTGTGCCCATATACACTTTACACCCATCACACTTTGGGGGAAGCCAGTTATACTCCACAGCAACAGAAATAGTAAGAGAATTATCAACCACTACAGGGATGTGAGACAGAAGTGTACTAGCAGTCCCAATTTCAACACTAACTCTATCAAATTCATTCCTTGTTTTTTCTTCAGTGGCCTTATCAAGGCAAATGGCACTTGCCACTCTAGCAATGCCTTCAGGGTTTCTCATATGAACTGGAATATTTTGGAGGATAATCCATATAGGTATATAAGTAATGGTAGTAGTCTCTGCTTCAATATAAGGACTCCAGGGTCTTATTAGAAATACCCTACTAGCTATACACTGGTGTCCTAGCTCCAAAACTCTTTCCTTATCCTCCTCTAGATCAAACTTGAAGAAGTGAGTACAATCATTTTCTAGACATTTTGTAAGATCCTTTTAGGCCTCAAAGATGATTTGGAGTGTCCCTCACAAATAGAAATGCCAACCTTCTCCAACCAAATTTCCCACAAGGTAATCTTCATATTCACTCTTCTCAGCCTGAACTTCTATTACCGGTGATCCATTGATCAACCTTAGAGGTGTGTACACAAGCTTTGCCTTACCTCTTCCCTTCGATTTGTTCCCAGTTATGCTAGCCCAACTCACAGCAGAGCCAGAGCTACCATTTTCATGGACACTAGTAGGTTTCTCTCCAACTCCAACATTACTTTCAGCCTGCTTTTTACCCTTTTCACTGCAGCAATTTAACAGACACATATTGAGTGTTCTTCAATACTTCTTCCACCAACCCTACACATATGTGAATGAGCAACACCTTCATGGCTCCATCCATGCAGACTTTTAGACACTCAACCTTGTCTTTGTGACACTATGGAAGACAGAACCCCCACTTCATAGATTGGTTTGGATATTTAATACTACAGGTAAGGGTGTTGCAACCTTCACAGAGGCATTTAACAAAGTTTTTTGGGATGACAGGGTCCAATATCTCTCCTTCTTCAGTAACTATGATAGGAATATATAGTCTTATAAGTCTTTGGATTACCCTTCTCTTCCCTATTAGCGATCTCAACCTGACTCACAATACTTGAGAAATGGATCATCTCTTCATCCGAGACTGGAGGATCTTCTTTCAAGAATGGGATACCAACAGATAACATCTGCATTTCCCTCCCTAAAACAACATTGGAATTGTTAGTGTTGTTATTATTCATCTCAGATTGTGCTGGTTCCTTCCCACTCTCCCCCATACTCCCATTTTTGAATTTTATTGTGAGTATACTCTTTCTCCTCATCAGTGACTTCAACATCCTTCTCGTTGATCTTTATCCCTTTTGAGAGACTTTAGAATTGCATCAAAGATAATTGAGGAACTGTAGTTTGAATCTGACCTCTAGTGGTACTCTCAGAAGGAGAACCCAATTGAAGCTGACCTCTCGTCATGCGGTGGTTCGATCCACCGAGGGAGCCATTGTTCAAGGTCAAGTCAGTAGATCTCCAAACCAACGCCCTCGATAAGCACAAAAGATAAAAGGATAAAAATGAGATTTAAAAAAACTATAGTAGTTACGAGAGTAACTTAGCAAATTCACTCGTTCTTCCCATGTGCCCATGACGCTCCCTACTACCACCCGTTGTTTCAGCTTTGGAAGTTGTAAAACAAAACTAAAGCTAGGATAGTTATGTCTGTTTGGTTCTAGTCCATCCCTAACCTGCTCTACATTTTGAATTTTTCAGCTATTTTAAATCTCCTTGAAGTATTGCTTCAAGAAGATATTTACAGGGCATATTGCCTCAAGAATATTGTCTCTATTTTGAAAAAATGTTAAAAAAGTAAAAGAAGATGTAGATAGCATATCTTCAAATCTTTCCAAAAAAACATATCTTCAAATCGAGAAAAGGAGAAAACAAAAAGATGAAATCCAATTCGCAATCACGGCTGTCAGAGACTAAGATAGGATATATGTATATATAATATGAAAAAAGAACTAAAAGTCTCTCAACCCAAATCAACTCCACAGTCTCCGCCCACTAATGGGTTAGCGAGTCCACCCGTGGGTCAATATCCGTAACACTAACACGACATGCTAAGTTCTCGTCTCTAACGGGTCAACCCATTTATGACCAAACCCGTTCAAAGCAGATCGGGTTCAGGTCGTGTGATCGTGTCCAGGTCCGATTGAATAGTTCGGGCAAACAACAATTTTATTACCATTAGGCAATATCGTAGTGCCTTATATTCTAGCCAAAGTAGTAGAAATACTAAGTTTCAAGGATATTCGCCAAAACGGGTATCACATAGTCACTAACGAAGTAAATGAGAATGTGTAACCAGAGCCCAAAAGCCAGATCCGCTACCACTCAAAGGAATGCCCACAGGCGGATTCGACCCAGCCCATAGACTAGGACTCATGAACCCGGAGGTGGATCCGCCAAGGAAGCCCTGCTTTGTAAGGATCTCATAGGTCTGGCTGGCCCGCAAGCGAGAGCAGTTTAGGCCCATTACAAGGGCTCGATCGCAGGGGCCCTATGACATATGGACGGGTCGGTCGGGCCCCTGCAAGGTCTGCATCATTCATGAATACCTCTATTTTGCAGCCAAAGAGTTTTTCAACAGTTGTATTTGGTGATCATGGAGGTTATGTTCAAGGTGTAGACATTAGCGCCCGAAGAAGAAAAACAAACAGAGTACAGTTCAGGAGATGGTTGGGAACCTGAACAGAAAGGTTAAAGATTGGGCAAATATCATGCAGGTAGGCATGCAAACAAAGGGTAAAAAGCGAAAATCATATATAAAAACAGAGTACATATTCTTTATTATACAACAACTAGAGAGAACAACAGAGCTTTCAAACCCTATTTGCTCTACAAAGAGAGCTTTTACAAACTTAGAACAAGTACAGTTTAAAGTTGCAAGTAACATTAATGAAACCAAAGGGAAAAAAATGAACTTTACATGAAACAATTATGTTATGTTTCCTCTTTGTTGCTAAATCTATCCATTTCAATCCTGAACTCAGGCAAGGCAGTCTCAAGCAAGGACACTAGAACCCTTAATCCATCTTTCTTCCCTTTGTTGGTAGAAGAGTAAGGTAAGAGGAAACAAAGTTCAATACTTCCAAGAAGGTGTTTAGATAGTGGCAATACAGTAACAGGACCTCCCCATCCGAAATCCACTGTAGAATGCCCCAAATGTCTCCAATCTGTGAAACCACTTACTCCTTTCCCTGCTGTGATTCCCTCCTTGTAGTGTAATTCTTGAAAGTCTGTATATGACCGCACATACTCGTCAGTGGCGTTACGTTTGCTCTTCTTGATAAGCTCTGCTGTCTTCCAAACTGGTTGCTCAACGAGGTCTTTGGCACTGAGTTGCACATACAATGTGACACAACCATTGCCCCAATAACCCAAGGGTAGTGCCGGCTTTAGTAACCTGCGAATGTTGATGGAGTATGCAAACTTCACCTTCTCATCATCTGGAACTCCAGAGGCCTTGACTCTGCTCCATCAATGATGACGTGAAACGGTTTAAGTCAAACATTTGAGTAATATATATAATAATAATAGATAGTTTATATAAGAACTGAAAACACTTTTTGAAAAGAAGAGAATTGCAACCACTACAATGGGCCGATCTCTATAATTTGCCAATCAATGCCATAGTTTTTCTCCCTCCACTCTTATATACATTGGAGGTTTACTATGCAAGTCTTTGTAATGACTATTGAGTAATTGCATCATATTTTCTATCTTTTATAATCATTTATGTGCTTGTGTGTGTTCTCTAACGTCACAAGCCAATAATGATCATGCAAATGCAAGCACAGACTGCTGTAAACTTGTTTCAAGTTAAAAAGCAAGTAACTGACCAAAAGAGGTATCACTGCCAGATTTGCATATTCTAGATCTATGCGAAGACATATGTACCTTCCGTTGGAATCATTTTTTAGGCTCGTTAATTCAAACTTATACTAGGAGCGGGGGAAGAGAGATTTTGAATCAGATTAAAAACAAAACAGATTTCTCTCTTAAATTGATTTTAATCCAAAAAACAAAGTTTGATCTCACTACGACACTACCCCTTAACCAGGTATGAGAGTGAGTGATTCGAATGTACATAGTAAAATCTATCAATTCGTTTTCTAGGTTAGTCACTAAGTTATTCTTTCTCTAAATCATGTAGGGAAGGATATCAGCAACCACTCCAACCTCCTTATTGATCTTATCACCATTTAATCAAGTGGATTCTTCTAAATATACTGTACAGAGGCTACAAAGAGACTATCTTTAAGGAGATAGAACGGCGAAAGATTGAAGGATGAGTGAAACAATAGCTACAAAGAGGCTACACGGGCTGCTTTAAGAGTACAATTGTGAAGTTAGGGAGAAAAGGGAGTGCATTCTTTCATTTAGTGCACGGCGAGTGAATGGAATATAAGGCGTGCAGAAATATTAGAAGCAACGATGAAATTGGGAGGGGCCAACGGAAGAAGATATAAAAATGAGGGGAGAATATTAAATGCAATAGAGTAGCATCATACTTCAATTTATAGAAGAAAGGTTCCCTGTAAAATATCCGAGGTTACCTTTACAAGCTTTCAAGCTGTCAAAGAAAGATCATCAACAATTGGTTATGATAAAGAGAATCATGAATTGGAAATACAGTTCTCTCTCCTTTGGTGGTAGGCGTTAGCCACGTTACTTACTACAAAGTGTTCTTCAATCTATTTCTGTGTATTAGGTGGGGTGCTTTGGTCTGCCCAAAAGTGCAATTACAAAAATTGAAAGAATCTTCAAAGACTTCTTAAGTTCATCTCTAGTGTGGCCTGGAAGGATGTATGTTTACCTAAGAAAGATGGAGGACTTGGTTAAAGAGTTTGAAGGATTTTGCAAATTCAATTCTACTGAGAACTGTTTGGAATCTAGTGGCAGGAAAGCAAAATTTCTCGGCACTCTCTAATATTGAAAAATACTTGACAAAGTGATAGGTTGTTGGGTCTGTTGAAATAAGAAGGGGAGGAAAATATTGATATTCCAAGATACTAATTATTACAAGTTTTATTGCTATACAAGGTCACTAAACTACTTCTATTACTAACCAATGTGGGACTAAAGGATGAGTATATATATATATTTGTAAACACACTATATACTCAAACACTCCCCCTCACGTTGATACGAACATGCTCGTATCAAGGTGGATGACAATAAGAGAACAAATAGATAGTCTATCACAAAGATACAATCACTCCATCATTAATAAAAAATTGAAGCTCCCCCTGATAAACCTTCTTCCATTCTTTCCTTTTGCAGCAGCATAAACATTTCAAAGCTTCACACATCACCCGTGAAATCGGTGACAGTAATATCCGACTTGCCATTTTTCCTACACGTGGTTTCGTAACCAAAAGTTATAAATCAGCGACAGCAACCGACTTGCCAATTTTCTCACGTATGGATAATATGAATATCTTGAATAAATACTTAAGATATAGAGACACTCAGGTAAAAGTGAAAAGACCGTAAAAGAGAGGATCAATCAAGGAAGAGAAAATCACTAGATGTAGAGATGATCACTCGAGAGAGGTAAAGAAAAAAAAAACTCAAATAATAGATAATCACTCAAGGAAGAACGAATAACTCAAGTAATAGAGAATCACTCGAAGAAGAAATCGCTCGAGGAAGAGATGACCGTGGTAGAAGGAATTCAACATCTTCACCCGTGAAACAGTATTAGCGATGAAAGAAATAGTAAAAAAGTCATAGTGATTCAAAGAGAAATCACTAGAGAAAGCGATAAAAATCACCAAGACTTGTCAATTCTCTCTTAACAAAACCTTGATTTTTGAACTACAGCTTGTGAACTAGGCGGAAAAGAAATAAGATAACCACTAGAGGAATAGAGAAAATCACTCTAGGAAATAAAAATCACTCGAGGAAAAGAAGTATCTCATGATCGTGGTGGAAGGTAGTTAATGCTTTTATCTGATCTAAAGAAAGAAATCGCATCACGCGACAGGTACAAAAAAAATCGTCTTTTACGAAAAACAAGAGATAATCAAGTCCATAATAGATATAGAGAGAGCTTAATTAGTTAATTAGGTCAAATAAAGTTGATGGGGGAAACAAAGACGGAAAAACGAAATAATGTTAGGTCGACTTCAAGCAGTATGGTCGTCATTGTAAAGCGAAATAACGTTAAGGTTTTGTTAAATAAAAAGCAAATCTAAAAACTAGAAAGATTAAAAATAAAAATAAATAAAAAGACAACATACTTTAGTTGTCCGACGACGACAAAGGCCGCCGCCGACGGAAGCGTAAAACCCTTAAGTCGTCTACAAGATCGAATAGGCTCTGATACTGTCACGCCCCAAAATCCACTTTCTGATAATAGATCATAAAGCACATTCTAAGGCTTGACAAGTCGGGCATCCCACGGATGAAACCCCACAGATGTAATATATTTCTAAAGAAATTAACTACATCTACTTATCAAAGAAACGCAGCGGAAAATAACTCAATATAAATTAAATGAATAAATGGATTAAAGTGAATAAAATCTCTACTAACTCTAAAAACGAGAATAAAACTACGACAATGAAATATGAAATAAATATCATAAATACCCTACGACAGCTCAGCGATCCAAAGAATCCCAAAAATTATCAACCAAGCCTCACTAAGCAAAAACCTACTGTGCTCAACCTCTTGAAAAATATAGCGCACAGGGCGTCAAGCAAGCACAATTATTACCGGTCACTGAACATGACAGACCGATCTATTATACAAAAGTACTAGTGTGATATAATATTATATATATATAAAAATGATGCAATGCATTGAGGAAGTGAGGTTCAATTATTAATGTTGTTTTTAAGCGTCGGCGCCAACCAGTATTATAAATAATTATAGAGTATTATTATTATTAGGTGTGGGAGATAACTAACAGACGATGTACACAGGGTCACTTTTAATTCAGTGGGACCACACTCTCGCACCCTTCTGTCCTCAACAGAAGCGTATCCCTTATTGTCGAGCCAGGGATTGGCGGATTCCTTTTTAGTGAGCCAGGAATTAGCGGGGAAATCACCGGATCAAGGTGCTCAAGGAGTTTCAACCTACAGGTCTAAAGCCTGATTTATTTTCACTTTCAGGGATCTATGCCCACGGGGAGTATTCACAAAGAATAACAAAGCCGATATGTAACTGGGGAAGAGTTTTAGGGGCTTGCAACCCTGGAACACTGATAAAACAGTCACCTAATCTTTTGTTTAGGGAATCAACCCCAAGGACCCTGACATCATAGCCCTACTGTGTACACGACTCTAAGTTATCCTATGCATGAATGATTTAAGAGACCGACACTCAATCAAAATGACCTATCTGTTCTTGCTCTATAGGCAATGAGACTGTATCATATGATTGACGATCTTAAGCTCAATGACCTTTCTACCCTCACAAATATAGGAGTGGGGTCTCAGTCGATGATATTATACATTAACTATCAATGATCCTTCTACCTTAAGTTAATAAAGGTTATATCAGTAAAGTCCTATAATCGTGGCTAAGTTAAGCCGCTAACTGAATATCTTTATTTATTGGTAAACATCTGTACACTTAGTCTAATATACTAAAAGTACATCTGGTAAGAACGAACTACAAGGCAACTAACTATAAGGTTCACTTCTAATGCTCTCACGCCTTAAATAATACTATTATCTAGACCATGTGTATTTACATACTCCAACAATACTAAGAGCACCCAATTAAGTAGAAAACATATATAGTTATAGTCTGACTACAATTTCAAACTATGCTCCCTAAAATTTTTTGCAACATCAGGTGGTGCATGAACATGTGAGCTATAAGAGGCAGGCGGTTAACTATGATTGACAAATACTATAGATTGTTTAGCAGGAGAACTACTAACCCAACTAATATCAACTATATTACTGATAATCTTATTCAAGGTTTACCCTTAATCTTGTGAACTCATGTAATATGTTGTAATCATTTCAAATCACTTAATGCCAATAACATAAAGCATTATACCTTAAGTATGAGCTATAATAAGTTACTAATACATGAATAATTCAGATCATCAATGAAATTAGATAACCATCTACTGATTTGCACTAATGCTGATTAAACTAATATTGCATATGCATACGATTATACTAACATTGAAATTGAAAATTATCACAATCAATCAACGCTAAGTGCTCGATGATAATGGTACTTGCCTTAAATCGACAAATCCGTGGTTTAATACGAAAGGAGAACTATGCTCTCAATGCTCCAACAATCTGATTTTTTGGTTCAAAACGGCTAGCAATGGTGAAGTTGACTTAGGAGAGGGGTTGAGGGTTTTCGAATTAGGGATTTGGGTTTGGGGTTTAGGAACTAGGGTTGGGTTTTTGAATTAGGGATTTGGGGTGCACCTCTCTCTCTAGATTACAAAGAGAAGAGATGGGTTTAAGGTGTTGTTGTTTAAGTGGAGGAGAAGAAGGGGATTGTGGAGGATTTGGGAAGAGGAGATGGAGAAGAAATGGAGGAGAATTAGGAAGGGATACGATGGAGGTTGAATGGGTTTGAAGAAAAATAAAAGAGCTATGATAACATACTCTACCATGTAACTTACTAAACTACAACAGCTCTAGAACAAAGTTGTATAACGAAAAAAATAAAGCGGGGCGCTACAGATACCATGTTGAAATAAGAAGGGGGAGGACTAATTATTACAAGCTTTACAACTCTTTATATAGTAGGAGGTCACTAAACTACTTCTATTACTAACTAATGTGGGACTAAAGGATGAGTATGTGTAAACACACTATATACTCTAACAGGGTCGTCTCCACGTATGCACGTCGGGTTGCTTTCTCGCATTTCACCCGACCGCTCTCTATTTTAGTAATTATATTTTATTCTATTTAGTAATTCCTATTAGGAGTCTGATTAGGGCTTTCTATTCTAAATTGTGTTTCCTAATTGCTTTCTAATTGTGATGAGCCTCCTTATGCCTATAAAAGAAGAGCTCATTTAGCTTTATTTCTTAATGTTAGTTTTAGTGAGGCTTAGTTTAAGGTAGAGAGATCTAGTTTATTTTCAGTCTTTAAATCAATCAAAGTAGTTTGTCTTTTTGCTAATCACTTCCGCATTAGTAGTTTTCTATCACAAAGTGTAGTTTTTGGACCACAAGCCCTCCAGATGAAAAAAAGAAGAAATTGTCTTTAATAATTGCTCAAATATACTGGCGATTGGGAGAAGTTTTTCCTTCTAACATGACCCTTGATTGCCAAATGGGATCCTCGTACAAAGATTCCACCAGTCCAGTGTGATACTGTGATACTATCAGGTATTAAAAATGAAGATAAAATTAGCCATGCTGTAGATGAAGACAGATGAAGAAGGCCTACTAGCAGAGTGGGATTAGAAAAACTATCTCAGATATGGAATGAAAATTAAAAAATGCTAACACTCCCTCAACACATGATCATATGATTATTTGCAAACCTCCAACAAATGGGAAATTCACCACAAGCTCAGCTAGTGATAAGCTAAGGCATAAAATAAGATGAAGTGGGCTGGTATAAAACTGTCTGGAACAAAATCTCTATCCCTAGACACGTGTTTATAGTATGATTGGTTACTAAAAACAGAATGAAAACAAGGGACTTCCTTGTTTAAATTGAAGTCCTTAATGCCTCCTATCGCTCATTGCGTGATGCAGGTGAAGAAAATAAATCTCATCTATTCTTTGAATGCCCCTTTAATAATTCAATTGGTCTAATCTCCTTCAAAGTCTGAGAGTAAACATAAATGTGGGGAGCTGGGATAGTGAACTCAGTTGGCTGGTTAGTGAAGCTTCTCCTGATCCTACTCTAAAAGAAATACTCAAAACTTCTTTTGCTGCCTCCATTTACTTCATATTGGAAGAAAGGAACACAAGGCATTTTAAACATCTATCTTACTCCAAAAAAGTGGCATTGCTTAAAATTAAGAATGCTGTTTTTCAGGGGATCCAGTTTTCAAATTTCATTTGTTGAGACAGTGCTATTAACAGTAATTTAATTTTCTACCTGATTAGGAGATCACTCCTAAAACAACTAGCTACATAAAATGGAGGCAAGATACTGCTCGTTGTCGTTTTTGATATTGCTTGCTCTAAAGAGCAGGTAGGTGTATGGGGGTATTCTACAGGCCTATCAAATGGGATCCCAATATTTGCTTATACTATAAGAGCTCAAATGAATCAAGACAAAGATAGTATTCCCCTCCAAAGAACAACTGGCCATCTAATTCGAAGGAAATGAAGAGTGAATGGGAAAATTGACAAAAAGAGCAGCCAATTGCTGAAGATTATCTTTAGAAACATACACAAGAATTTTAAAAAAAAAACTACAAGGCTGTTAGGTTCACACTATACCTATTTATTGTATTTTCCTTCTTTTTTTAAAGTTAGTTAGTCATTGTATAGCTGATTCAGTTGAGCTTCCCTTTAGATTGTAACTCTTTTCATATGAATTGAAAATCCTGATGGGCTCTGCCTAACCATAGCTTCCTTCTCAAAAAAATAAAAAATAAAAGAAAAACGTAACTGTTGTCGAGTACAGTAACAATGTCTCGAGAATTTGGTTATTAGAGTTTGTAACAGGGTTAAAGACACAAGTTTGATAACATTTGACTATGGGATATAACAGGGCAACTCTATATGGCTAACATTGTAAGGACCTAAATTCGTAGCTCGAATAGTCTCTTACACCAAATGTACATGTAGCACAAACAATTGTAAACTAATAATAGAAAGTGACACGAATTTAGCGTAGAAACCTTTGAATAGGTAAAAACCACGACCTTAGCTAGAGGACTTAGAAGAATAACTTTATTGCTCGGATATTACAAGTTACAAAGGTTGGTGCTCTGAGATTAGACTGATTGAGTGTTTTATATATCCCCTGAACTTATTCCTATTTTCTATCGCCCATGACCAATTTATAGATCACATCTTTAGCTCGTGGGCAGCAGCACGTTCTCCTGGATTGGGGGGAAGAGTGGTAGAGCTTTCGGAGATTGTTCCTGTAACTGTCAGTTCGTGGGGACAGGTGCCTTTGACTTATTCTTCTTTGTTCTTCAAGGGTTTGAGCCATGTGACACTAATTAGTGGAACGGGTGTCAACATTATTAGATTGCACATCCTCCAGGTTTTGTGTGAACCTAGCATTTGGTAGTTCACTGTTATAGTAGCTCGAGGGATATGTCCCTACAACAGTAACTCGGGGGACAGGTCCCTATATACATAGTACGGGATACCGATAGCTCGAGTTGTGATGAATGTTAAGATTATGTTTAGTGAGATAGGAACTCGAGGTCTTGGATTAACATATTATATCACGGCATTCATCATAAATCCACATCAAAAGAGAGAGCATTGTTAAATATCCATAACAAACTAGCAAATTCCTAAAGAAAAATTGGGGCGGCATACCTTGCTCGCCATATGAAGGCACCCAAAGCCTCAAAGGTAGTGAAATTCTTCGAACCCGATTCCTCACAAAGTTGTGCCTTGTATCGCTCCAATGACTCATCTTTCACATCGATGCACTCACGAACAACATCAGAACTCGGCCTACTACTGTATGGTGAGTACTCTTTATCCAAGCAAAGAAACTCGTGAAAAGGTACCTCTACGCGAGGCGGATTTCTAGGTCCAAGCAGACTTGCCCGGTCCCAAACTGGTTGCACAGATGGGTGAGTTTCTCCACGTGCGAACTCGGCCATAGTATTAAAAAATAGAGTAGACCCTAGTCCATCGCACATGGAATGGTAAATTGAAGCCCCTAGACTGAACCCTCCACAAGAGAAGATTGTGACTTGGAGGACGAAAGGGTGAAGAAGCACCTCTTCAAGTGGCGGATCAGGTACCAATTGTTCAAGAAACGGATCACTCAGATCATCTAGGTGGTTCACAGAGTTGAGGGTTCGGTCCACTGTAGCATGGATAACGGGTGCGCATTGCCCCTTGACGCATAATAGCTCGTAGCGGTCGTCTCCTGGACGAAGCCGAAGAGTTCCAGCAAAAGGGTAGTAGTGAACAAGAGACTGAGAAAGTGATTCAGAGATGACATGGACAGGATCGGCAGTGGTTGCGGTCCTAACATATGCACGGACATAGCGGAAGTTAACACGGACATTACGATCATTGTCTATGTGAGACAAAGGGAGGATGTGTTCTTCATCGAACGGTGCTCTAGAGGGGCTCACCAGAGTGGTTTTTATTATTTTTACGGCCATTCTCACTAATATACCGCAAGACACTGCAAGAAATGACTGAACTTCCTCTGATCAATTCCTGTAACAAAGTATCACTTATATCAACTACTGATAATTACGCGACTTATGACATAAGCACAAGACAAATGATAGCAGGTTAAGTGAAATTCCTTCATATCTTCCCCTTATATGATCATTTACGAAATATAAACACCAATCCAATTCAAATAACCAACTACATGAAAGACAACCCTAACATAACAAAGAATAATGAGGCAAGACTACAAGTATCCATAATCAATTTGTTGCTGATGTCAATCCATGGGAATAATAAAATCAATAACTGGGCTAATGGGGTTCCTAAATTAGCAATTTTCCGAGTGTCTGCCTATCTTTCTGAGATAAATATGTAAGATGATATTGCTATTCATGAACATTAATATTATACACTAGAATGTAGGATAAAACCCATAACCCATACCAAATTATGTAACTAAGAACTACTTTATACATATTTCTTGTCTAAATCTTATCAAGTTAGTACATGAATCTGTGATCAAAAAGGCAAAAAGCATATAGTAACACTAACATAAGACCTGATTCTTGAAAAATCTGCAACCCCAGAGAGCAAATTAAAAGGAAGATAAAGGGAAATATTGTTACCTTAATATAGTGGTCTATGAAGATAGATTGATCAGACAGTTTCTTTGGTGTGTTTGTTTGAAGATGATTTGTTAGGTATTTATAGTTGGTTTTGTTAGTGTATTGTTAAGAAAGCTAGAGTGTGGGCTGGATTTATGATACTGGGAATGTATGTGGAATCATTCTGGACTCTCACCTACTATAAGTTTGGTCAAGATAATAACTAATGGCCAATGAACAAACACCAAAACAAATTGAAATCCAATTGGATACTGTGTTTTGGCGATTTTATCAAGGGTTTTTAGTTGGGTGATTGTTGTTACAGCATCTTCAACAAAGATAGTAATTTGTAAACACGACTTGCAAACCACGGCGTTGAGACAGGTCGTTGTCTGATTGGCAAGAGTCTCCGAATTTCGAAGACTCTTGAGCAGCCTCCAACAGAGGTGACAATTCTAAGGCCCCCTACTTTTTTTTTAAGCAAAGGATAGGATAGATTAGGCCCTATGGGCCGCAACAGAAATAACAGAGTTTACAAAGGTAGCTGAACGGCTCAAAACAAACAGAAAAGGGGAAATGAGCACCCTTTGTGGCTAAAGCATATGCCTTATAATTACACAAACGGTCAATGTACTCAAAACGAAACTCCAGAAAACGAGACAAAAGGGAAATCATATCCGGTGCAAGGGTGAGGGCTCCCCAAGAGAGATCATCTGAACTCTCCTCAAAAGCTCTGACTAGGCGTTAGCAGACCGTCAAAAGCACCACCCTCTCAAGGTCAATGTGGAGTGCTGCTTCCATTCCCCTAATCACTGAGATCGCCTATGCCTCTTCTGGGTCTACTGTTGAGAGGAATCAAAACCTGCACAAATAACAGAAGAGCAGTGAGTCTTGTAATGGCCTAATTCCGCGAGCTCGACGTGGCCTGGAATTAGTCCTTACACCAAGGTACCTGTGATTACAATCTAGTAAACAAGAAATGACACAGGTATTTAGCGTGGAAAACCTACGAATAGGTTAAAAACCACGACCTCGTGTTGAGGGTTTTGTAATAGTGACTTTTATTGTTTGAGGCTGATGGTATCTTATTACAAGTTATTTCTAGACTTAAAAATATTTGATCTTGTGAAATAAGAAGTTTGGAGTGTTGAAAATATTAGAAGATGTAATCTTTCTAGTGATTTCTCATATATTTTTTATGGTATTTGTCTTTTCTGGAACTTTTTCTTTATATAGGTCTCTTCCGCAGTTCTTCATCGTGCTGGAGCACGTCCTCCGAACAATGTGGTAAGTGGTTGTTGACTGAGTAACTGTTGAGTTCCTGAGAAACAGGTGGTTTTGACTTGTTCAGGTTTTTCAGTTTGAGGTTGACCCTCACGTTCTTCATCAGTTCGTGGAATGTGTGGCAATGTTGACTGAGAAAGTCGTGTGGAAAATGCGTGAGCTTGATATGGAGGTAATTCGAACTGGGGACAGTTCAATTTTAGATGAGATCGAGGGATAGGCCTCTCCAATCGCCCCCTCGCAACCGAAGTCACGAGAGGCTTTGGTTAAGAAAGGATTCAGATATATGGGTATATCGGGTTGGAAATTGAATTTGAAAGAAGTACTAATATGTGTTGACTGCATGGAAAATGCGCGTGTCAAAGGAGGATGTATGGGCATTGAATGCTGATGAGAATTGATAGATATGACGCTTAGGGTTTAAAGAGTTACGTCTTTTTGAATGATGACGATTGGGAAAACGTACCTGCACAATAAATGTAGGGTTATATAAAGGGTACTTGTACCGTGGATTGTGACAAAGTACGATGTGGTCTGTTGTAAAATTCTCTACAAGTGTTGAAGATGGTGAAAACTCGTAGGATGGTTCTTGAAGAGCGAATTGCTTAAAAAATACAGAGGTTGAAGTTGAGATTTTTTAGGGACCATTCTTTGGAGGATCGTGTTCCTACTCCTGTCCCTCCGACGTATAGAGGTATGTCGACAGATGAAACGGCTGAAGCTGAGGAGGAATTTTACTGTAGGTGGAGATTTCACTACGTTGTCTTGATAGGCAAGCAACGTTGGGCTTGTCTCCGCATTCTTGTAAAAGACAAGATTTGTAGGGCAGATACAGGGATAGGCGTGACTGCGGGGCAGTTGCACTGATTTCTTGTGTCATAATGGATGTTGTAGGGACTTATCCCTCGATCTCACTCATAATTGAGCTCACGCAGTTCAATTTACCTCCATCTCAGGCTCGTGCAATTTTAGCACTTCACTCTAATTAAACATTCCAACCAGCCCCACGAACTACTCAAGAACGTGGGTCGAGCTAAATCCAGAAAACGTTATTTAGTCAAAGACACCTGTCTTCCATGAACTTGTCAGTTATTCAGTCAATCTCCATTAACCACATTATTCGGAAAACGTGTTCTAGCACGATGAAGAGTTGTGGAGAATCCTATAAAAAGGAAAAGTTCCAGAAGAAATAGGGACCAGAAAAATTACTCAATACTTCTTATTTACGAGATTAAAAGCATTTCTATATTCTAGAGATCATTTGTAATAAAGATATCCATTCAAAGCAATAAATACACTTTTAAAAAAATCCTCCATACGAGGTCGTGGTTTTTTACCTATTCAGAGGTTTTCCACGATAAAAACACTTATTTTTATTTCTTACTTTTTAGTAGAGTATTGTTACATGTTCATTGGTGTGATAGCTAATTTCTAATCAAATCGAGCTTACGGAATTTGGTCATTACATTTGGCACCGTCTGTGGGAAAGATTACATTTCCACGGTACCCTAAGGCAGTCTTTCATTACAATTTTTAATTATGGTTTCTTCCAGACGACAGGCCGCAGGAACTCAGTTCGAAATTTCTGTGAATCCGGGATAACTCACTGAGTTACGGGCAAATCTCTACGCAGAGGCAGAGAAATGTGCCGAACTCAAACTTCAATTGACAAAGGATCGCGAGCTTTGAGAGACAGAGCTCGATGCAGAGCGACAAGCTCGTTTAACAGCGCTCAAATGGCACGAAGATCAGATGATGACAATGCAGACTGCACTCGAGGCTATGCAAAATACTCAGCAAGCTCCTCCAGCCAGGAGATACGATCAACTTCCAGAAACCTCCCGTATTTCGGCAAGGGAAAGGTTAGGGCCTCGGGGAGCCACTAGTAAAGCCATTTTCAGAAATCTACCACATGAACTGTAGCCCTCCATCCATTTTAGGAGAGAAGTTCAATCATAAGCCAGCCGATGTCACCCTCTTTCCATCCGTCAAGAGGATGACCAGCGACCTCTACATCAAATTCCAGTACGAGATCGCTTGAGTGAAGGTACGGGAACTCATCATCCCCGGCCAGCACGTCCAGTGATTCAGCCAACATGTCATTACGTTATAAAAGAACATATAGATCAGCGAATTAAGGAGCTGATCGAGGCCCAAGTTCTGGGTACTGTTGGCGATACCATGAAGTTACAAGGAAGTCCGATTGCCAAAGAAATTTTTAATATGGAAATACCGAAAGGTTTCCATACTCCCCAAATTCACAAATACAAAGGTACTGACCCGAAGGAGCATATTCAGAAATATCGCGATTCAATGGGGTTATACTCCAATCTCAACCACATTCTCTGCCGACTGTTCACCACAAGTTTACAGGAGGAGCCACTCCAATGGTTCCACTCTCTTCATGAGGAATCTATCTACACATTTGATCAACTGCAAAAATAGTTCATCAAAACATATGCTCACAACAGAGACAAAGAGGAGAACTTATATTCTCTTATCGGTCTTAAGTAGTCACATGGAGAAAAGCTTGAGGATTTTTCAAAGAAATTCCTAGAGCTTGCGAGAAAGGTGGATTTCCTCAACCAAAAAATAGTTGTAACCGCTTCACCAATGTTCTCCGGCTCGATTGCAAAACCCAAGAATACATCTTCCTTAACAAGCCTGCAACATTGGAGGAGATGTTCACCAAAGTCAATGGTTACGTCAACTTGGAGAGGATGATGTCTGAGTGACAAAAGTCTACCAAGTCTGTCCTCTCCACCAAAGTCCCACATACAGAACGAACCAACGAGCCCAAGAAGGAACAGGGAGATCAGAAACGCACCAAGGGAAATACTGGATACCCTCGAAGAAGCGGTCCGCCAAACAAACCCGTCCTCCCAAAGTTGAACGTCCAAATCTCTATAATTTTTCCACTGCTGTTGAAAGACTCGCTCTACCGCATCTCTCAACCACTGGAGCTCATCAAGAATCGACCATTTTTCCTACATCATAAGGTAAATCACCATTCTACTGACAATTGCTATGCTCCACAGCGGATGCTCGAGCTCATTCTTAAAGAAGGACGAATGCTTAAATACATTGTTGACCTAAAGTCATACCAAGATGTCAACTATAAGAAACAACTCGAAGTTGTTCAGGTTAACGACAGAGCTGAGGAGGAGCATCTCTACTACATGTACCTCAGCAACATGATTGAAATCAGCCAGATCACCAATTCCAACCGATCAAAGCGCCGGAGGCTCTTGGAATGTTGTGATCTTACACCTCAAGACAAAGAAGCCAAACTTCTTCCCGAGTCGAGCAATCACCGACTTGGAATCTCTTTCAAGGATTGCGATACTAGTCATGTCAAATTTCCACATCATGATGCGTTAGTCATAATGCTCAAGATGAAACAGTTTGTCATGCACACAATGATGATCGATACTGGAAGCGGTATTGATTTTTTTTTTCAGAGTACGATCGACCAGATGGGTTTGGCCGACCAAGTCATTCAGAGCGACACAGACACCAGTGGGTTTAACAGCTCCAGGAAGAAATAAGTAGGCAAGATTATCTTACCTATTACCGCAGGACCAGCCACTATCGACGTCGTTTTCTACGTCATCAATGCCAAGTCTCGCTATTTTGGGATTATGGGCCGCTGCCGGATACACAATATGGAAACAATCGCTTCCACCTATCATCAAGCACGATAATGGTATTTATGAGATCATAGGTAGTTAAAAACTCTTTCGAGCTTGTGAAAATACTGTCTCTGCCATCCTAGATACTTCAGACAGATTGGCTGCATAGCAATTACAGAAAAGTGATCACCTCAACGACCAATCACCTACGGAGGAGCCCACAGAATATGTCAACATTTATTGACCTAGCAGGGGCACATTCATCGGAACCAAGCTGGTTCAACATGAGAAAGACGCTCTCATCCAGTTCCTGCAACTCAATCGAGACATTTTTGCATGGTCTTTGGAAGAAATTCCTGGAGTCGATCCAGCAATAGCTTGCCACAAGTTAGCCATCAACGTTGACGCCCCAGCGGTCAAACAGAAATAGCGACGACTTTCACCTCGTCTTCGAGATGAAGTTAACACCGAGATCAAGAAATTGATCAAAGTGGGATTCATTCGAGAAGCCAAGTATCTGGACTGGATATCTAACATTGTCGTTGTCTCAAAGAAGAAAGAAAATTTTTGCGTTTGTGTAGATTTCACAGATCTGAACAAACATATTCCAAAGGATAGTTTCCCTCTTCCCAACATTCATCAGATCATCGATTCTACTGTAGGCTATGATCTTCTATCTATGATGGGCGTTGCTTCAGGATATAATCAAATACCACTTCTGGAAGAAGATTAAGATAAGATAATATTCATCCCCGAAAGTGGCATCTACTGTTACAAAGTCATACCCTTCGGGCTCAAGAACGCAGGGGCCACATATCAACGATTGATTACTGCAATGTATAAAGCACACCTGGGAAAAATCGTTGAAGTTTACATCGATGATCTTTTGTGCAAAAATGTACAGTCAGATAATCACATCTCCGATATCAACACAATATTCAACATCCTTCGATCGTATAGAATGCGTCTTAACCCTGATAAGTGTCATTCGGGGTACATTCTGGTTACTTTCTAGGCTACCTCATCAGCAAGAAAGGGATTGAGGCTGATCCAAATCAAATTCAGGCTCTCCTCGACATGCCTTCTCCAAAGACAATAAAAGACGTTCAAAAACTCATCGGCAAGATTGCCGCGATCAACCGTTTTGTCTCTAAATCTTCATACCGGTACCGTTGGCTATTCCTGTTACTCTGCAGATGTACCAAATGAGGAAAGGTTCAGCCAACTGTGGAAGTCACCTGGACTCCAGAATACGAAGCAGCTTTTCAGGATCGCAAAATCTATTTGGGGAGGTCTCCCATAATGAGCACCCCAGTAGGTAATGAGGAACAGATAATCTACTTAGTAGTCACAGAGACTTCTCTCAACTCAGTTCTCATTCGTCTGGAAGAGAAAAAAGAGAAACCCGTCTTCTTCATCAGCAAAACACGCACACCAGCAGAAACAAGGTACTCTAAAATTGAGAAACTTCTTCTCACCCTTGTTTACACTTCGCAGAAACTCAAGCACTACTTCCAAGCACATTCTGTCAAAGTTATGACGAACTACCCGTTTTGGGAAGTTCTGTCCAAAAAAGAGAAGTCACGAAGAGTACAACAATGGTCAGTTAGTTTGGGCGAACATGATATCAAGTTCAAACAACGTCATTCTGAAATAGGTCAGGCCGTTGCCGATTTTCTCGTAGATTTTCCAGTGGAGAATCCCGAGTGGGAGAAGCACGACCCGGACCTTACCGAAAACATGCCATAAAATCCAACCCCCAGGCCATTCGACGAACAAGCTGACTAGATCACTACGTCAAGGTGGAGGCTTCTCACAGATGGATTAACACGACCCGCAGCATCAGGAATCGGGATCATTTTGATTAACCCTTCTAATGACAGAATTGAGAAATCAATCCGCTTGGATTTTTAGACCTCAAATAATGTTACTGAGTATAAAGCTCTCATTCACGGACTCGACCTTGTTCTTGAGCTCAATGTCCCCAAACTCTCAGTTTACACAAATTCATTACTCATCGTTCATCATTATTCATAGCAGTACAAGAAGAATGGGAAGATGATCGAATACGCAGCCCTCATTGTAGTTAGGATGAGTAAGTTTGCGAAAGCAACTCTAGAATATCTTCCTCGAGGGGAGAATAGACACGCCGATTCCTTGGCATATCTAGCCGGGGTCTTGGGAATGGAAGCTCGATATCTTCAGATCGAGATCGTTTCAACCCCCAGCATTGATCGCATATCTGTATGCACGATCAGCACTGGGGGCGATAAAGGGGGAGACGACGATTAGCGAAAGCCTTTCTTAGCCTACCTCGGAGTCGACAACAAGTACAAAGGACCACTCCCAGCAGATCCAAAAGAGCACCGGCAGATGATCAATAACTTGAAGCGTTATATTACTCAGAACGGTATGCTTTATCGCCTCTTCGTTATAGGGTCATACCTCAAATACATCTCGAAGTCAAAAGAAGATAAACTGCTCTACGAATTACACGAAGAAACTTGTAGCTCCCACGCCGCAGGTAGATCATTAGCTAACCGAGCTATAACTCAAGGAGTATTCTGGTCTGGTATACGCAAGCAAGTAGAGGAGTACTCCCGCAGGTGTGATACCTGCCAGAGACATAGAAATATGATACGCGCCCCTGTACTTGAACTCTGTACAAGCAAGGTTTTCTGGCCATTCAAAAGATAGGCACTAGACCTCGTCGAAAAATTTCCTAACTCTCCAGGTAATCGCCGTCACCTACTCGTAGTTACCGATTACTTTACAAAATGGGCAGAAGCAATTCTGCTATGTCGAACTAGAGAAGAAGAGGTCATCTCTTTTATCTGGAACCACATAATAACTCAATTCAGGTGCCCCTACCTAATTCGTATCGATAACAGGCCCTAATTTATGGGAAATAAGGTCGTAACCTTCCTAAATAACCATAATATCATCAACTCACCATCAAATCTATACTACCCTCAAGGTAATGGTCAAGCCAAAATTACCAACAAAACCATCGTGGATGGACTCAAAAAACGGCTTCACTTACAAAAAAAGAAAAGAAATTGAGTTCGCGAGCTACCTCACGTCGTGTGGGCGTATCGAACCACTCCCAAACAATCCACTGGGTATACCCCGTTCCTCCTTGCTTATGGCACTGAGGCAGTAATTCCTTTTGAATATCATCACCCAGTCCGTGATCACGAACTGACTGACGAGGAAAATGAGTTTGAATTGGCTTGCAACCTCAATATGATTGATGAAACCAGGGAACGCGCCATTGCTAACCTAGGTCAATATCATCATATGTTTGCCAAATCATATAATAACCAAGTCAGGAGCCGTACTTTTCAAATCAGAGATCTTGTCCTTAGAGAAATTCCTCAACATCGCAACGAGCCTCATCCTAGAAAATTAGCCAACAATTGGGAGGGTCTATTCATTATCACAGGTCTCTCAGGCCTGTGATCATACTATCTCATGACAGAAGAGGGAATCCCCATTTCAAATCCTTAGAACACTAGACGACTGAAATAATACTATCGTTAGGCATCTTACTACTCCATTTCCATTTCTTGTTTTTTGTTTTTCAATTCCAAAAGTGACATTTTTATCTCTGTCCAATGTAAATTCTGAACTTATCAATGAAAGTTTTTTTTGAACAATGTCATCCTCTTCACGAACATTTGTCTACATTTTACATATTCAAGCATAGATAATACTAGCTTATAATCAATTTTTTCCAAGTTCAATCAGGGATATCAATTGATTGGCTTTTGTTACTATATCTCTGCGATTGTGGCAAGTATAAAAACTTGGTTCACATCAAAGACTTAGCCAAATAAGAGATAAGGCAAAGGTCATACTAGTCTTCATTTTTTACAACTTGTTTGGATCATTTTAGTAGGTTGAATCGAGTATAACACTTGGTTCAGCTGAATCTTTCTATCTCTACGATTGTGACAAGTGTAAAAACTTGGTTCACATCAAAGACTCAGCCAGGTATAATATAAGGCAAATGTCATACTAGATTTCATCTCATTCAATATGCCTATGACATATCTATAGTTCAAATAAAGTTTCAACTTGGTTTAACTCAACCCATTTCTGCGATTAAAACGAATGAGAAAATTTTGTTTTATATCAAAGACCCTACCAGACACAAGATAAGGCAATGGTCATACTAGCTTTCATCTATTTTAATGTGTTTGCGATAAATATTATTTATTTTCAGGTCGAATTCATATTACAAAGGATTCTTTTCTGCTGAGGTACTGTTAGCAGCGATTCCACAAACATCAAGAGGTCTTTCTTTCAGTTCGCGACCTACAGCAGCTCTACTTGTTCTATTGAATCAGCAGTTTGAGGGACAGTTGCTTCTCCATGGCACCCAGAAAGTTCCCTCGATCTACCTTAGCTTCACAGATGCATTCCTTATCCGACAGAGTTTTTAACAAGGTATCTCGTTCTGACTCAAGTCTTTTTACTTCTTCTACAAAATATGCAACGATCACCCTTAACAGGTCTGATCGAGACACATCAGGTACTACCGCCATTAAAAATCTTGCCTTCAACATCTAGAAGTGTGACTTTAACCTAGAGTAATCACTCTTCCGTTCAATTATATCCGCATCGACCTTATCATGATAAATGACATCTTCCTCCAATTTGGCAATATATTTCGTCGACTCAGCTAAGTTTATGGCTTCTAAGGCTACTACCCGAGTACGAAGTCTCTCAATTTATACATTCAACTCTTCCCTAGTCGGCAGATATTTTAATAATTCCTCCTTCTTCTTTACCAGCAAGTCCTTTGCTTTGATCTCCCCTTCCAAAACTTTCTCCCTGATAAGAGCAGCATCCAACTTATGTTGGCATTCCCTTAAATTTGCATTTCCCTTCTGAACATGCCCCTGAATTCGAGATATGTCACTTTCTAGCTCTCTAATATGACCTGAGAGACTAACTACATCCCCTCGAACTAGAGAAGCCTTAACCTCAGTTCGACTTCCCCCTGAACGCTCTCTAGCCTCGGCTTTCTTGGCATGAGAAATGGCTTGGTCCTTTTTGGCTTTAAGTCGAACAACTCTCTCGTTTAAGTCATCGCACCTTTGTTGTATTTCTCAGAATTCCATATCCTTGGTGGGGAGGGCCATTTACAAATGTTCAGCTACGGCCTCCGAAGCTGATAGATTTCCTCGAGCTGCCCTCAGCTCGTCGTCCTTTTTGATGAATTTTTGTCTCATTCGCTCCAGCTCGTTCCTACATCTATGAAGGTCAGATCGAAATTGTTCCTCTGATTGCTCCAGCGCTTGAATATGGTATTGAGCCATGTCGGCCTGATTACCCTTCAAATCCAATGCTTCAACCCAACGCTGAAGCTTCTCGGCACGTTCTATTGCCTCGGATAGCTCTTATAATCCCTTCTGAATCTCAAAATCTTTCTTTTCGACCTGAAGAGTCAGGTCAGAAATGGCTTGATTCAACTTCTCAAGTCTGAAATGCACTTTTACGTATTGATCCTCTATGTTCTCGTTCGCCTCCTTCATCATATCGAACTGCTCCGCAAATTCTCGATTACACATGAGTACGTTGTCCTCACGGGCGCGAGATGAATCCAATTCGACCTGAGAAATATAACAAGTTTTAGTACAGTTCGATTCAGAAAATCTAATTCCTAATATATACATACTACATTTCTAAGAGACTATGTGATTTCTAAATATCTACATCTAAGTACTTTTAGGCTAAAAGTTTAGACCCCATTTCTAAGAGCTATCTTACTCGTCGTAAGATTTGGTTGAGCCGAACTGCCTAACACAAGAGTCTTAGTTCGAACCTCCTCACCACTTATTTGTTTTTTGCCTTCATCGACCCCCGCCATCGACCTGGTAGACTAAGCCTTCCTAACCTTGTCCGACTTACTATCAACCCTCTTTTTTCTACTCAAGCCGAGTCCCTCCAACACAAGTTTGAGATCAGTCTCCTCCTCCGCAACTTCGTCCAACAAGGATTTTTTTCCTTTCCACTGTAGACTTCACACCTGCAATAACAACATTTTTACTATCAACTTAAATAACCAACAAAACATGACAATAATTTTATCTATGCATGTCTATACTTACTTTGTTTTACAGTTCTAAACCGAAGATCCAGAGGTTCTTTGTCATCTCTCTGAAGGTAATTACCCTTCACCCATATAACATTATGATTCCAAGTTTGACCTGCCAAATGGAGATCGAAAAAACGAAGCCAACTTGCACTCACACAGAAATATGATCCCCCACTGGCTTTAAAATTCTTCACCCCGTAAAACTACAAAATGTCTTCAGGGGTTATCCTCCTCACTTTTTCTTTTCTTTCCCATCTTTCATTCAGATGGTCACACACGGTTATTACCTCCCACATGTTCTCGTTCAATTGAACAGGACATGCCCCAATTGTATTCATAATCCCCTTCGCTAAATTGGTGAGGGGAAGGTTCAACCCATACTCTAATTAAGATAGGTAACACAGAAAGCCCTCCGAAAGGTCACTCCGGACATCCTCATCGAAGTACTCTAACGAGATCGATTCATCTATACCCCTATCTCATTTTTCCACTTCCAAATCTGCCAACAGATAAAAATACTATTTACCCTCTGCAACTATACAACCCCTAAACTGCCTACCAGAAAACTCTACACAATTGCCCAATTTCCCTCCTACAGCAGCCTTGGCTTTACAAAACTCTCTAAGGCATCAGAACCAGGAGGATAAGAAACTAGTTAACCAGGGAAACCCAGAAATTGTTCCAACCCTACTTTCCCATCGTTATAAGACTCATTCGACCGACCAGAGGTCGATACCTCATTAACAGACGAACAACCCATCTTAAAAACAAATTCTACAGGCACATTTTCGACCTACACAGATGCCTCTCACTCTCGACCTACATAAAGGTTAAGGTATTTATCATTCTTCTATCTATGCATATATAATATATTTATATATATATATATAAAAATACGTATATCAACATTTATTGTATACATCTCTACTAACCTTCAGTATTCGAATGAGAATTGGCTGTAGAGTCAAGTTTTCCCCTCACAACGCTGTTGTATTGCCACCTACGAGAACCATAATCTTTTGCCCTCTTCAACCATTTATCACATTTGGATAACTCTTTATCGAATCCCCTAATTTTTTGTCTTTATCTCTGAGTACTCTCTAAGTTTTTTGTGGTAAAACGTTTGTTTGGAGATGAAGAAAAACTATTTATCCTTTCTCTTTCATGCGGCTGGTATTTATTGCTCCTCATACGAATCGTCCTCGATTCCAGAACTGAGGCATCTTTTCCACTCTCTATGTCAAGCTCCTTGTACCTTTTCGATAAAACAATTTTTCCATTATTACAACTCCCCTTATTTTTTAACATATTTTTTCTCCCTTTTCGATATCTTTTTCTGACCTTCCCACACTCATGATGACTCACATTGTACGATGTTAGAGGTTTATTTCCTTTTGCATACAAAATAAAACTAGAAGCTTCTGCAATTTTATATTTTTGTTTTTCAGTCCTTGTTTATCATACTTATAGTGATTGACATCTTTTCTACACTGTACAAATATTCAAATTTATTCAAAATGTTGGCTAAAATAGTCTCAAAACAGATTCGCCCCTATAGAGGATCCGATTGACTTATATTATTTATGCTACATTCACAACAATTATATTATTCATAAGACACACTTAACACAACATCTGTCACAACCTTGGTAACCTAAATAAACATCATCTAATCACATTATTCGTCGGCCCTCAGATCGTCGAATTCGATCTCAACTTCAGCAATCAAACTAGCCAACTTTTCTCGATCTACACACAAACACACATCACGAGCATACTCCCTGCTCCTTCCATATGAACCCTCGAGCTCACATTCCCTCCCCATAGTTTAGAATCGTAACCAAACGAACCAAAGATCCTCTCACGAACGTTCAGCGTTCTTTATAAATAATCGTCCTTCCACGCAACACAAATCCTTTGAGATCGGGCTATAACATTCTAAATTTCTCCTCCATTTTTCTTTCAACCTACCCATATTTATACGTTTCACAGTAACATTCCCTTTAAAATATGCGATTCTTATCTTTTATCTCATAACAGAAACCCCAAATCTTGGGATCAATTATTAGAACTTATCCCCTCGTCGCCAGTATACAAAATAGTCATTGTATTCGACCTTACGCTACCATGGGTATTCCCCCTTTCGACCTATAACAGCTCGAGTTTACATATTTCCTGCAATTTCTATCCCTCACCTGTTAAATGTAAATCATTTTTATCAGCACGATATTTTCAGCACATATTCATCTCAGTTCGAGCAACATTTTAACATTATTTTATAACTTATCAATAGTTATTCAACTAACACCCAACACATTTCAGGTCGATTCAAAAAGTTTTTCTATACACAATTTCGTAAAAATCAACTTTTATTTTTATCAAAGAAATTACATACGATTTATAGATAATAAGTTTTCACACAGGAATACAACAGAATGTTATCCGTCCAGTACCAAACTCTAGTTACTTTACAGAGAACAAATTTTCCCTGTTTGTTAAAAGCTACATGTCATTCAGGCACGGCGGGGTATCATGTTTACCAGTTCTTCTTAATTCAGTGATTCTTCACCCTGAAAAAAAGAAGACATTAGAACCAATAAAGATCTTCCCTTATATGGCTCGGTTGAAGCCCAATCGAACTCTAAGCGTGAACTATGCAAGCAGTGGACTCAGTGTTGGCACCCACAAAACAAGATGAAAGGTCTTCTGAGTGCAAAAACACGATGGAAATGCGTCAGCAGGATCCTCCTTCTCGTTCTCCTCCTCCACTGCCATCACCGCCTCTTTTATAACCACCACCACCGAAGAGTTGGTAGAGATGAAGAAGGCACATCCTTAAAATCCATGATAACACAAGAAATTGCATATATGCCCCGCAGATACACATTTCCCTGCATAAGAAGCCCTAACCCTATCTTCCGCTAGAGTGCGGAGACAGTCCCAACGTTCCTCGCTTATCAAGACGAAGACATGAAATCTCCACTTATAGTAGAAATCTTCATCAGCTTCAACCGCTTCCTCTCCCGACAAGGGGTTGAGATCGTAATTTCCAAGGAACGGTCACCAAAGTACTTCAACTTCAACTTCTACGTTTCAGATGCAATCCTCTCTTCAAGAACCATACTCCAAGTTTCACCATCTCAAAAGAGTTACGCGTGTAAGAATTGCTCCATAGAATTGCTACAGGTACTCTTTATATAGCCCTAAATTTATTGTACAAGTACATTTTCCCAAGTGTCATCATTCATTACGGACGCGACTATTTAAATGCAACCGTCACATACATCCGCATCATCATTTAATACCTGTCACTTGCCAATATCACGTAACTTCCACCCATTCAAACGTCATCATTGCTCCATTTCAAATTTTAAAACTTTTAACACATTCTTTCTCAACCAAAGCCACTCGTGACTTTGGTTGCGCAGGGGAAATTATAAGGACTTATCCCTCGATCTGACTCATAATCAAGCTCATGCAGTTTGATTTACCACCATCTCAGGCTCACGCAATTTTAGTACTTAACACTCCAGTCAAACATTTCAACCAACCCCACGAGCTACTCAAGAGCGTAGGTCGAGCTAAACCCGAAAAACATTATTTAGTCAAAGGCACCTGTTTTCCACGAACTCGTCAATTATTCAGTCAACCTCCATTAACCATATTATTCAAAAAATGCGTTCTAGCACGATGAAGAGCTGTGGAGAAGCCTATAAAAAGGAAAAGTTCCAGAAGAGACAGGAATCATAAAAATTACTCAAAACTTCTTATTTACGAGATCAAAAGCATTTTTATATTCTAGAGATCACTTGTAATAAAGATATCCATTCAAAACAATAAAGATACTTTTACAAAAATCATCCATACGAGGTTGTGGTATTTTACCTATTCAGAGGTTTTCCATACTAAAAATACTTGTTTCCATTTCTTACTTTCTAATAGAGTATTATTATAGGTTCATTGGTGTGATAGCTAATTCCTAATCAAATCGAGCTTACGAAATTTGGCCATTGCAGATGTTAAGGTCGGACCCTCTTCATCTCTACAAACTCTTCGGAGGTGGTGGTTTTAGAGGAGGCGGTGATGGTAATGGAGGAGGGAGACAAACAATGAAAGTCTGTTTTTGCATTTCTATCACTTTTTTACGCTAAGAAAACCTTCAGTTTGAAGAATTGGCTCCAATACTGAGTCTTCTGCTTGCATAATTTCTATTTGAAGTTCGACTAGACTTCGACCAAACTCATGTGAGGGAAGTTTTTTGTTGTTTCCAATTTCTACGTTATATCAGGGTGAAAAATCACTGAAGTAGGACAATCGAACTGAAGAACTTGATGTGTTAGAATGCCTGAATGACCTGTTACTTGTAATAGTACTGAAAAACTTGTTTTCTGTAAAGTACTTGTTATTGAGTACTTGAAAGAGTTGTTATCTGTAAAAGTACTTGAAAGACTTGTTATCTGTAAAAGCACTTATAATCTGTTTCGACATGAATAAAATTTGTTAACCAATTTCGTACTGATATAGATAAATGATATCTCTAGAAATTGAGCTGTATGATCTGAAGAATGTATGAAATGAAATGTATGACTGTGGAAAGTACAAATACTTGTAACATTTGAACTGAGATATATATGTGAAAATGCATGTTTAAGACGTAAATATGATTTGACCTGAAAAGATGTAGAATGTTGGAGTTCGAGGGGAACTGATAAGTGGAAATAATTCTTACAAGATTTTTGTGTTATTGTTATGAGATAAAAGGATATTAGCACGTTTTGAGGGGAATCAGTAGTAAAAAACATATAAATAAGGCATAAAGATCTCTGAATATGGGGAGAGTTATAGGAATGGTGCGCACTCGATCTCAGAGGATTCGTAGTACCGCTGAATGACGATTGGCCATAAAGATTGTAGAAATACGAGAGAGAATCTTTGGATTGTTGGGTTATGATGCTGAGTTGCTAGTGAGGGAGTGTCAGCTCGAAGGATTAGATTCAAGGGGTAGGGAACTTGAGTACGCCCATTTTTTCTTCAAGGGATTTTTTCGTGAACTGGTGAGGGATCCTACAGATCTAGAAGAGATGGTTCCTAGGTGATCAAGGATGTTTCTGATGTAATTATATGTGAGGTGCATGGAGTGGATATAAAATAGGGTGATAAAATAAGATTATTATGAGTTTGAATAATCTAAAATAATTTGTTGAATAGATCCTCTATTTATGTGAATGTTGTTTGTAACTTTTGTGAAAAAATAAATTTGAAAATATTTGAAACTCTGTTATGGTAGCTTTGGAAATGACGTCATGGTTACTATAAGAGTATAAGAAGTAGCACGTACAGAAAAACAGGGAGGTTTTGATTTTTTCTCTTGTGAAAAGTTATGAAAACTCAGTTGCGCGTAAAGAATGGGCAATTATGAGTGGGGCGAGGTCAGAGGAAGATTTGGAAGAAAGGGATAAAAATAGATTAAAATATAAGAAAAAGGGTAATGATGGGAAGGCATTTGTACCAAAAAGGTGCAAGACGTCTGACATGGAGAGTGGAAGGGACGCATTGGTTATAAAACCAAGGGAGGCCCAATAACTGCCAGCAGTTAGAGTGAGAAAATATAAATACTGCTTCATCGACGTCAATCAAACATTTTTTAACTTCTAAAAATTTGAAGAGCAGTAAGAGAGGGAGGAAAAAGAGAAGCAAAAATAGTACTGAAACTTGTGGAGACTCAAACAGGAGGGATCATCAGTCAAAGTGTGTGAGAATTACTAAATCTAAGTCGCGAAGGTGGTTGCACAGCAGCGTGGTGAGGGAAGGATATGGTGCTTCCTCAGATTCTTATTATGATATAGAAGGTTAGAAGATATGGATATGTGTATGTATTTTTGAAGATCAATTTTGTATTTTTTAAAGTGATAAATTACTATCAATAGTGATCTATGAAAATCTGTTATTATAAGAGATCTGAAAGATATTTGAATATTGTTGACGTATATAAAAAAAATATAACAATAGATACATGGACTTGTGTGTAGGTCGATCGTGAGAAGTTTTGTCTAGGATAAAAATTATTTTTTATAGCTGATATGAGGAATTTCCCTGTAAGTGAGGCATCGACCTCTGGTAGGGCGACTGAGTCTGAGATCGAAGTATTTGGAGATGAGGAAGAAGTAGGTGTTGATCAATTTTCAGGCTTCCCTGGAAGATTGGTATCCTACCCTCCCCGTTCGGATACATTTAGAGAGTTCTGTAAAGTCAAGGCTTCTACAGGAGGTAGATGGGGGAACTGTATTGACTATGCCAGTAAGAAATTTAGGGGTTGCACTGTAGCAACGGGAAAAAGGTATTTTTACCTACTGGCGGATTTAGAGAAGGAAAAAATAGATAAGGGCTTAGACGAATCGATCTCTTTTAAGCACTTTGATGGGGATGTTCGGAGCAAACTTATGGAGGGTTTTCTGTATTACCTATCTCAGTTAGAGTATGGGTTGAGTCTTCCCCTTAGCAATCTGGCGAAAGGGATTATGAATCTTATCGGTGCATATCCCGTTCAAATGAATGGGAACATGTGGGAGGTGATATGTGTTTACGAAGCTTTGAATTTATTGTGGAAAGAGCAGGGTAGAAAGAGGAAGATTTACTCTGAGGATGTGTTGCAGTTTTATGGTGTAAAATTTTTTGGTACAAGTGGAGGGGCTTACTTTTGCGCGAAGGCAACTCAACTTCGCTTCTTCGATCTGAACTTAGTAGGTCGAACTTGGAATGATAATGTAATATGGGTGAAGGGTGACTGCCTTCAGAAAGATGATGAAGAACCCATGGAACTTCTGTTTAGAACTGCAAAGCAACGTAAGTATAACAATGTCTAATGTAAAAGATTAATTGTTAAAATTGTCTGATGTTTGTTGATGTTCATGTTGTGTGTATGACAGGTCTCAAATCACAGGTGGAGAGGAAAGAGTCATTGTTGGATAAAGTTGTTCTAGATGAGACTTAGCTCGAGGCATTATTAGAAGACCTTGGCATTAGCAGAAAGAAGCGTGTCAACAACAGAGTCAAAAAAGTTTTAAAATCTCAGTCGACAAGGCTGATGACGAGCGCTAACAGCAACAAAAAGAAAGAGACTGATGGGGAAAAGCAAGCTAGCTTGCTGAAGGCCCCTGGAATGGACAAAGGATTACCTAAGTCTGTTACGTCGAGCAAATTAGCTCGAACGTTCCCAAAAAGGCAGCCACTGAAGCGTCCTACTATTGTTGGGACCTCGGGAAGTGGTGCAACTACAGAACAGACGAAGAAGATGAGGGTCGAA
The DNA here is from genome assembly GCA_014058105.1 of Kingdonia uniflora. Taxonomy (NCBI): domain Eukaryota; kingdom Viridiplantae; phylum Streptophyta; class Magnoliopsida; order Ranunculales; family Circaeasteraceae; genus Kingdonia; species Kingdonia uniflora. Next base: position 2,282,578 of record JACGCM010002686.1, on the reverse strand, counting down.
CCTTCTAAAGTGTTTGGTGGGAAGGTCGTGAAAAATTGATTTGACGTGGAGGATGACTGGAAAGGGGTTGAGGAGAAGGCTAGGTTAGCAGTTCTCCTTAGAGAGGAGGAGATGAGAAAAATGGTAGGTTCATATGCTCGAGTATTTGTTTATGATGGATTTCGTATTATGATTCAAGCTAATAAATAAGGTTGATTTGTTTAATCTTTTGCAGACTGCTCGACTGATGAAGGGAATATGCCTCAGAGTTGAGGAGGAGAAAGGAGGAAAAATGTTGAGCTCGAAAGGAATATAGCTCAATTAAAAATGATCTGAGCAAGGAGGGAAAGCGGCTAGAGGCCCTGAAGGCTTCCCAAATTGTTGAGGCCAACAGGCTGCAAGCGAAGGTGAGAGTGGACCTGGAGGAAGTGGGAGCTGAGCATGACTAGCTTGGGCGTCACCTTATGTCCAAAGGATACTCTAAAGAGGAGGTGGATGCCATTAAGGCCGACACCTATGTGGAGGAAGAGGATGAAGAGTTTGAAGGTCATGCTATTGGGGTGGTTGATGGGCTGGGATGGTGTGTCTCCTCAGACGGTAAGGAATAACAAAGGAGATGGCATTGAACGCTTAGAGACTGAAACTGAGAAGGTAGGATAGTGTGATTGTACTATGACTGTATGAATATTTTGGGATGTTTGTAAATTGGTTGGACATATTTTGAATAGAATTTTGTAGGGTAAGTTGTTTTTTGTAAACCTTGCTATAGGAACTTAAGGACATACACCTCAGAATTAAAGACTTAGAGGTTGAGCTTACTAAGGAGAAAGAGACATCAGTGTCCCTACTATCTTCATAAGCGGAGCGCAGGTTAGAATAAAGCTACAAAATTTTGATTTGTATGCTAGATTAGTATAGATGTACAAAGTAATGAATAGAATGTAGAGACCAACCAACAATACCCATTACCGATCTAGGGGCGAACGACACTGGAATGGTGCTCGACATAAAAGAATTTAGATTTTGGCATACTCAAGTATAGAGAATGCGTACCTTAGATTTGCGAATATATGTTATGGAGCATTCATCCAAGATTATACTTCGACCTTAAGTTCAAAAGTAGTTTTACACAGTGAATGTCAAAAAATAAATATCTCATTAGAAAACAAGAAATGCAGTGATGGTCGTTCTAAATCGAACTGATACAATATATTTGTAATGTGCAGGTCGAATTAGAGTCAGCTCACCTACGCGAAGATGAAGCTCTCCAATGTAACCAGGAGTTTGCAGGGGAGTTTGATAGGATGAGAGAGGTGAGTGAGGATAAGGAAGACTAACATGTAAAGGTGTACATCAAGCTCGTCGAGGCAACGCAGACAGTCGTCGGCCTAACTCGGCAGATCGATGAGAAGGATGCCGAAATTCATAAAAGGCAAAAAGGGTTTGCGGAGTTAAAATAATATGTGACGATACTTAAAACCCAGAATGATGCAATGTTGGTAAAGAGCAAGGAGGCAAATATGGCCAGTTACCGTATACGGGCGTTAGAAGGATCCGAGGAAAATTTAAATCGGTTGGTGGCTAGTTTGAGAAACAATCTGTCTAAAGAAAGGAATAATCAAGAGCTCATTTGAACTGATTTGGCGAATAGCAGGAGCGAATTGGGGCGATTGAAGAAGAAACTAGTTGATAAAGATAATGACATAAAGGCAGCTCGAGATGATCTAACTATGTCCGAATTGGCAGCTGAGCAATTGACTACAACTTTTTCTGCAAAGCAAATGGAATTTTGAGTAGTTCAGCGAAGATGCAATGAGTCGAATGAAAGGGTGGTACACTTGAAGTCTTGAATTGGGTTAGGTCAACTTGCGTGCCATGAATGCTAAGGTTGGGGAGTGCTCGAAGGGGAAGAAAAATGATGGCAGAATTTCTCTTGTTCAAGGTGATCTTATTAGTTTATCAGCTCGAATAAGGGAGCTGCGCAAAGGGGTAGAGCAGTTACGGGCGTGTAAGAAAAAATTGGACGTCACTCTTACCAGGGAGAGAGAGTTAGAGAGTGTTATCAGATCGAAGGAGATTGTGATAAGGGATAAAATGAAATTATTAAAGAAAATGCCAGATATGGATGAACTGAAGCAAGATATTGAGATACTTCGTGCTCAAGTTGTTGAATTGGAGGTGACTAATCGAGCTGAGTCAGTAAAAGCTGACAACAAATCTGTAGAAAACATTGTCTTTACGGATTGGGTAGAAAAAGAAATTGAGAGTCTAAAGGTTAAGAACAAAAGGCTAGATGATCCCCTTCAGAGGGCGAGGATGTTTTGGTCCTACTCAGTTGTAACTCAGGCCTTGCATTCAGACTTGCTAAGGTCTGTGATTGTTTATTTTGTAAAAGAAGTTTAAAGAATTGAGTTAGAGAGAAATACCTTGATTGACTGTATGTCAAAAAGTGGATGTTTGTACAAGGTTGATATAGATCGAGGAGATTGTACTAGCTCCATGGGAAGGGATCTGGGCCCTCAAACTGCTAAATTGATAGAGGAGGGCAGGATTGTTATAACTGCTCAAGCTCGAGAATTCATGGCCAGTCGACCTCCTGTCGTAGGGGTAAGAAAAGCTGACATCCCCACAACAGAAAAAGTAGTATTGTAGTAGTTGTATATAAACCTAAAAAAGAAATAATATGTGTCGCAGACATGTTGAGAGATAAAAGTTAGTTTTACCTTTGTTTTATCTTATGTCTGGTTGATCTCTTCGATTGAAAACTAGTATTACCTTTATTTTAATTTAGGAGTTGAATAGAGGCAGTCGATCAAGCATATCCTTGATCAAACTGATAGAATGTCGCAGACATATTGAAAGAGATGAAAACTAGTATTACCTTTGCTTTATCTTATGTCTGGTAGAGTCCGTTGATTGAAAACAAGTGCTACCTTGCTCTAATTGCAAGAGATTTAGTATAGTTAGCCAAACCAAGTGTATTCTTGATTCAATTGGTATGATGTAACAGACATATTAAAAAAAATGAAAGCTAGTATCACATTTACTTTATCTTATGTCTGGTAGAGTCTGTTGATTGAAAACAAATACTATCTTACTCTAATCACAGGAGATTTAGCAGAGTCAGCCAAACCAAGTATATTCTTGATTCAACTAGAATGATGTTTATTGAAAGCTAGTATTATCTATACTTAAATCTATATATTGTCTACAAAGTAGAGAGATATATGAAGAAAACTTGTAAGTTTTATTGATTTCAGAAAAAAGATGTATATTGGATGGAGATATAAATCTCACTTTTGGAATAGAAAATGAGAAACTGAAATGGAGTAGTGAGGGACCTAACGATAATATCGTTTCAGTCTCCTAGTATTCCAAGGACTTGAGATGTGGACACCTTTTGTCATAAGGTAATTGTTGGAAAAAAAATGCATGTCTTTTCTTTGTGGTTTGAATAAAACCTTAGTGATTACTATTAGTCCCACATTAGATAAGTGAAAAGAGTATTTTTACTTTATATTGGGTTATACATGTATAGCATATGTAAGTAAGTGGTGCCCTCACAAATGTATGAGGCGAGTGTGTGAAGGCTTGTTATATGGGAATGCCCATGGGCTTGCGTGCACTGACCAACCCATGACCCATTTGGACTATTTTTATAAGATTGCATTCGAATAGTTTATTATTCTATTCGAATAAATATGGCAGTAAGAATCTATTCGAATAGATTATGATTTTATTCAAATAAATTTGGCAGTTACAATCTATTCGAATAGATTATGATTCTATTCGAATAAATTTGGCAGTAAGAAATGTATTCGAACATAAATAGATTCTATTCGAATAAAACATGTAGTTACTCTTTAAGAGACATAACTCTTCTCAGAGTTGTGTCTTGGGACGCAACCCTATTTACAGGTGCTTCTGAAGGATACCCTCTCCTTTATTTAAATCATTGTTCTTGATGTGTTTGACATATAGAAAACATCCTCGAATCTCATTCCTCCTCTTCTCGATTCGATTCCTTCTTGAGAGTGAAGTTACAGATAGTTCGATATGCGTATCAACTTGAGTACTTCAAGTATATACAATTCGATCATTGTATCTTGGGAGATAAGCACCATCAACTGTGAAGTACCATACGCAGGGTGAAATCAGTCTTAAGAAAATTACAGTAACTGTAAGCCTCAATCTTTAGTTCTTTCCATTTCCTTTTCGTTCATCTTTGACTCAATTATGAATACATGTTCTACAATCTTAAGATAAATTTCCTAATATCTTCTTTGTGTTCAAGTTTTGTGAAGATGTCGATTAACGAAACTGTTGTTCGTGTTCATCAAGAAATGCCAGAGAAGTTTAATGGAGTAGAGTTCAAACGATGGCAACAGAAGATGCTATTTTATATGACTGCTCTGAACCTTGCCAAATTTTTGTAGGAGAGCGCCCCTGTTCTCAAAGATAGTAAAACTGACAAGACAACTGTCGTTGCTGTGGAGGCATGGATACATTCTAATTTTTTGTGTAGGAACTATATTCTAAATGGGCTGGATAATAAACTGTACAATGTTTATAGTCCACTCATGACTGCCAAGGAACTGTGGGATCCCCGGATAAGAAATACAAGATAGAAGATGCTGGAATGATGAAATTTATTGTCGGCAGATTCCTTGACTTCAAGATGATTGATTATAAGTCAGTAATCAGTCAAGTGTAAAAGTTGCAGATTATCCTGCATGAAATTCATGCAAAAGGAATGATTCTGAGTGAATCATTTCAACTTACTTCATTAATTAAAAAATTACCTTCATCCTAGAAGGAATTTAAGAATTATTTGAAGCACAAACATAAGGAGATGAAGCTTGAGGACTTGATCGTGCGTTTGAGAATTGAACAAGACAATCGCAATAGAGAGAAAGCGATTGGAATTGGTTCACTGGAATCAAAAGCCAATGTAGTTAAAGGCAATCCTTCCAACTATAAGGGTAAATCCCATAAGAAGAATGGGAAAAAGGATAATAACCCTACACTGGGTCCAACCAGAAGAGACTTCAAGAAGTTTTTTAGGAACTGCCATACTTGCGGAAAGAAAGGGCACCAGATAAAGGACTCAGGAAGAATAAAGGCAATTCTCTAAAGAACCAGCCCCCTCAAGCCAACGTGTCTGAATTGGAGAACCTTTCTGTTGTGGTTTCTGAAGTAAACTTGATCGGTAAAGCCAAAGATTGGTGGATTGATACTTGAGCAACATGCCACATTTGTTCTGACAAAACCCAGTTTTTATCATACAACAAAGTGGACAGTGATGAAAAACTGTACATGGGAAACTCTGCAATTTTTGTGGTTGAAGGAGTTAGAAAGGTTGTCCTGAAGTTCACATCAGGAAAAGAACTTACTCTGAATGAAGTTTTGCATGTTCCAGATATTCGAAAGAATTTGGTATCTGGATCAGTTTTAAGTTAGAAAGGCTTGAGACTGGTATTCGAGTCGGACAAATGTGTCTTGACTAAAAGTGGAATGTTTGTAGGAAAGGGCTACTTGAGTGATGGCCTATTTAAATTCAATGTTGATGTAACCCCAATGTTTATCAATAAAATTGAAGGTTTTGTTTACATTCTTGAGTCTTTTAATGTTTGGCATGCACGATTAGGCCATGTTTATAGTGGTTCATTGCGCAGATTAATGAATTTTGGATTGTTGCCTAAATTTAGCATTGATTGTAAACAAAGATGTACAACATGTGTTAAAGCAAAGTTTGCAAAATGACCCTTTCAATTAATTTATAAAAGGAAGACAGTACTTCTTAAATTAATTCACAGCAATTTATGTGACTTAAAATTCGTCCAAACAAGAGGTAGGAAAAAGTATTTTATTACTTTTATCGATGACTGTACTAGGTACAGTCATGTGTATCTACTCCGAAGTAAAGATAAAACTTTAGAGATGTTTACGCTTTACAAAAACGAGGTTGAGAATTAACTTGAAAGGAAGATTAAAACTTTAAGGTCAGATAGAGGTGGTGAATATGTTTCATCAGTTTTTGAAGAGTTTTGTGCCCAGAAAGGAATTATTCACCAAACTACAGCACCTTATACACCTTAGCAAAATGGAGTTACTGAGAGGAAAAATAAAACTTTAAAAGATATAGTCAATGTCATGTTGATTAGTTCTAGTTTGCCAATAAACTTGGGGGGGAAGCTTTACTTTCAGCAAACTATTTACTGAATAAGATTCCTCACAAGAAGACTAATAGCATTCCTTATGAACTTTGGAAATGTAGAATACCTTCCTTTAAATTTATGAAAGTGTGGGGGTGCCTTGCAAAAGTATAAGCTTTAGTTCCCTAACGTGTGAAATTGGGACCCAAAGCCATTGACTGCATTTTTATTGGAAAAGCTAATAATAGTAGTGCATTCAAGTTTCTGGTACACAAATCAGAGATCACTGATATACATGAGAATATATTCATCGAATCAGGTGATGCTATCTTTTTTAAGGATATTTTCTGAGCAAAAAGAATGATAATGCGAATTCTCTGAAAAGATTGCATGACATTGCTTCAGGTAGTAATCGTCAGCCTGAAAGTTCTAAGCCAACCCCAGAACTTAGACGTGGCAAACGTGTTAAGACTGTATCTGTAAGAATCAGTCCCGAATATCTAATTAACCTGTTAGAGAATGAACCTCAAACCTTCAAGGAGGCCAGGTCAACTCCTGAGGCTCCTAGTTGGAAAGAGGCAGTGCATAGTGAAATTGATTCTATTATGAAAAATCATACGTGGGAGTTAGTAATTCTTCCACCTGGTAACAAACAATTCGATTGTAAATGAATCTTCAAGAGGAAGATGAAACCTGATGGTTTTATAGACAAGTACAAGGTGCAACTTGTTGCTAAGAGATTTAGGCAAAAGGAAGGCCTAGATTACTTTGACACTTATTCACCAGTTACAAGAATAGCATTTATACGAATATTGATAGCTATTGCAGCTTTGCATAAGCTTGAAATACATCAAATGGATGCGAAAAGATCTTTTTAAAATGGTGAATTAGATGAGGAAATTTATATGAACCAACCTGAAGGGTTTATTGCCAAAGGACAAGAACACAAAGTTTGTAAACTTGTGAAGTCCTTGTATGGATTAAAACAAGTGCCCTTACAATGGCATGCAAAGTTTAATAATGTTATGATCAAGGATGGATTTAAAATCAATGATTGTGACAAATATGTTTATTATAAACGCATTGATGTTGCATGCATAATTGTATGTCTCTATGTAGACGATATACTGATTTTGGGGACTAATATTAATGTAATAAAGTCCACTAAGCAAATGCTAACCAGGAACTTCGACATGAAAGACCTAGGTATTGCAGATGTTATTCTTAGAATCAAGATCAATTGGACATCACAGGGAATTGTGTTATCACAAACACATTATATAGAAAACCTGCTTAAGCGATTCAATAAGTTTAAATGTAAAGATGTTAAAACACCATTTCATAGAACTCAAAACTTAGCAAAAAAAAGGGAGAAAGCGTTTCTCAACTTGAGTACTCACGTATCATAGGCAGTCTCATATATATTATGAACTGTACCAGACTAGATCTTTCTTATGCAGTAAGTAAACTGAGTCGATATACGAGTAATCCTAGAAATGCACATTGGGTGGTACTCGTTAGGGTTTTAAAGTACTTAAAGTACACCCTACACTATGGTTTAAACTACACTACTTATCCAGCTGTACTTGAAGGATATAGTTATGCAAATTGGATTTCTGATTCTGATGAGTCAAAATCAACTACTGGATATGTGTTCACACTTAGAGGTGCAGCAGTATCATGGAAATCTCATAAATAAATATGTATAGCTCGTTCTACGATGGAATATGAGTTTATTGCTTTGGACAAAGCTGGAAAAGAAGTAGAATGGCTTCGAGAGTTTCTAGAGGATAATCCTTTGTGGCCACAACCTGTGCCTGCTATAGGTATTCATTGTGATAATCAAGCAGCACTATCAAGGGTTAAGAATCAAGTGTATAATGGTAAGTCACGACATATACGTCGCAGACATAATACCGTTAAGAAATTAGTTGCAAATGGAATAATATCCATTGATTTTGTAAAATCTCAAGGCAACCTTGAGGATCCATTTACAAAAGGGTTGTCGAAAGGGTAAGTATATTGTACATCAAAAGGAATAGGGATTAATACAGCCAATCCATGAGTAATCTCAATGGTAACCTAACCTAGTTGACTGGAGGATCCCAAGATCTAAGTTCAATAGGAAAACTGGTTGAGGGTTATTCACCTAAGCACTACAAAGACTAGGTCTCTATCTCATTCCTGATGTAACAGTGCAACCTGCAGAGATTGTGAGGGTAAACTTTATTTTTAATGATTCCTATAGCTTATGTATACAAGTAGAGTACAACAGGGTACTCTTAATAGGAAATCACCTATGTGAGAGAGAAGTGAGGGACGCTTCCGTGAGAATTGAGATGGCTGAATTCTTTAATAGCACTCATGAATCCAAGATTGTCCCGGGCCAAAATGGACATAACATTTAGAACTGTCTGTGACAGGAAAGGAATTGTGTGAATACTATTGTCTGGGCTTACATCAACGGCTGAATAGTTCAAGACATCATGTTCACTGCTTAGCCAAGTATGTCCGATAGTTTTTCACTGGAGAAGGTTCAAGTCCACAAGACACCTTTTTCGATGCAGAGCCATTCCTACCATTACTCTCAAGATTCTTATTCGTTCTCGTATTTCCTGTTGTCATTCAAATGTGGGGGATTGTTAGAAAAAATGCATGTCTTTTCTTTATGGTTTGAATAAAACCTTGGTGATTACTGTTAGTCCCATATTGGATAAGTAAAAAGAGTATTTTTACTTTATATTGGATTACATATGTATAGCATGTGCAAGTAAGTGGTGCCCTCACAAGTGTGTGAGGCGAGTGTGTGAAGGCTTGCTATATGGGGACGCCCATGGACTTGCATGAATGAACCAGCCCATGACCCATTTGGACTATTTTATAAGATTGTATTTGAATAGATTATTATTTTATTCAAATAAATCTGGCAGTAAGAATCTATTCAAATAGATTATGATTTTATTCAAATAAATCTGGCAGTTAGAATTTATTCTAATAAATTATGATTCTATTTGAATAAATCTGACAGTAAGAAATGTATTCGAGCATAAATAGATTTTATTCGAATAAAACATGTAGTTACTCTTCAAGAGACACAACTCTTCTCAGAGGTGTGTCTTGGGACACAACCCTGTCTACAGGTGCTTCTAAAGGATACCTTCTCCTTTATTTAAATTATTGTTCTTAATGTATTTGACACACATAAAACATCCCTAAATCTCATTTCTCCTCTTCCCGATTCGATTCCTTCTTGAGAGTGAAGTTATAGATAGTTCGATAGGCGTATCGACTTGAGTGCTTCAAGTTTATATGATTCAATCGTTGTATCTTGGGAGACAGGCACCGTTAACTGTGAAGCACCATACGCAGGGTAAAATCTGTCTTAATGAAATTGCAGTGACTACAACCCTTGATCTTCAGTTCTTTTAATTTCCATTTCGTTCATCTTCGACTCAATTTTGAATACATGTTCTACAGTAATATGATCCCAGGCCTGAGAAATTTGTGATAAGAAATGGACCCTTCCAATTGTCTGCTAGTTTCCCAGCATGAGACTCTTTGTGGTGTTGAGGTATTTCTCTAAGGACGAGATCATTGATTTTGAAAGTACAGCTTCTGACTCGTTTGTTGTACGAACTGGCTAACATATGGTGATATTGACCTAGGTTGGCGATGGCGCGTTCCCTGGTTTTATCGATCCAATTGAGGTTGCATACCAATTCAAACTCATTTTCCACGTCAGTTAGCTCATGATCTTTGACTGGGTGATAATATTCAGAAGGAATGACGGCCTCAGTGTCATAGGAAGGAAGGAATGGAGTACAGCATGTCAACTGTCGTGGAGTGGTACGATATGCCCATAAGACATGAGGAAGTTCGTGAACCAATTCCCTTTTTTCTGAGAGTATAGCCTTTTTATGAGCCCATCTACGATGGTTTATTGTTGATTTCAGCTTGGCCATCGCCTTAAGGATAATAGGGATTGGATGGTGAGTGAATGATATTGTGTTAGTTGAGGAAAGTTACAACCTTTTCTCCAACAAATTGGGTCCTATTATTTATATAAATTAGGTGAGGACACCCAAACTGAGTGATGATGTGTTCCCAGATAAAAGAGATGACCTCTTCTTCTCTGGTTCGGCAGAGTGGAACTGCTTCTATCCATTTTTTAAAATAATTGGTAGTTACGAGGAGGTGGCGTCAGTTACCTAAAGAATTAGGAAATTTGTCGATGAGATCGAGTGCCCATCTTTTGAATGGCCAAAAAACTTTGCTTGCATGGAGTTCGAACGCAGGGGCGTGTATCATCTTTCCATGTCGCTGACATGCATCATATTTGCATGAGTACGCTTACTTGCACATGCTGGACTAGAATACTCCTTGTGTAATGGCTTTGTTTGCTAGTGATCGACCTGCGGCATGAGAGCCACAAGTCCCTTCATGTAAATCATGGAGCATCTCATCCCCTTTAAGTTTGGAGAGGCACTTAAGGTAAGGCCTCGTGACTGAACGACTGTAGAAGGTACCATTTTGATTGTATTAGTACTTCGAGTTGTCTATCAGCTGTCGGCGCTCCATCGGATATGCTGGAAGTGGTCCTTCATATTTGTTGTTAATACCGAGATAAATTAAGAAAGGCTTTCGCCAATTGTCGTCTCCCCCTTTGTCGCCCCCAGTGTTGATCGTGCATACAAAAATGCGATCAATCTTGGGGGTTGAAATCACTTTGATATGGAGATATCGAGCTTCTGTGCCTAAAACCCCAGCTAGATATGCCAAGGAATTGGCATGTCTATTTTCGCCTTAAGGAAGATAATCGAGAGTTGCTTAGAGTAATGGTGGACGATGAGTAGTAAATCTGTGTAGACGGAGAGTTCGGAGATGCCGAGCTCGAGGGCGAGGGAGAGTCCGTAAAGGAGAGCTTCATATTCGGTGATATTATTTGAGGCCTTTAAATCCAGACGGATTGATTTCTCAATTCTGTCGTTGGAAGGATTAATCAGTACGATTCTAATTTCTGACCCTGCGGGTCCTGCTAATCCATCTGTAAGAAGTCTTTACCCCTTCCTTATAATCCATTCAGCTCGCTCGTCAAATGCTTTGGGGGGTGGATCTTCTGTAACTTCCTCTGAAAGGTCAGGATCATGCTCCTCCCACTTAGGATCTTTCAGTGGAAAATCCGTGAGGAAATCGGCTACGGCCTGCCATTTTTTGGAATGACGTTGTTCAAACTTGGTATCTTGTTCTCCCAAGCTGACTAACCATTGTTGCACTCTTCTCTATTTTTCTTTCTTGGATAGAACTTCCTGAAGTAGGTAGTTCTTAATGACTTTGACTGAATGAGGTTGGAAGTAATGTTTGAGTTTTTGTAAAGTATAAACAAGAGTGAGAAGAAGTTTCTCGATTTTTTAGTACCTCATTTCTGCTGGAGTAAGGGTTTTGCTGATGAAGGAGACTGGCTTCTCGATATGCCCTTCAAGTCAAATGAAAACTGAACTGAGTAAAGTATCTATAATTGCAAGGTAGATAATCAGTTCCTTATTATATATTGGGGTGCTCATGATGGGAGACTTCCCCAAATAGGTTTTGAGATCTTGAAAAGCTACCTTGCATTCTGATGTCCATTGAACCTCTGCATTTGGCTGAACTTTACCTCATATGGTACAACCGCAGAGTAATAGGAATAGCCAACGATAGCAGTCTGAAGATTTTGAAACAAAACGGTTGATAGCGGGAATCTTGCCGACAAGTTTCTGAACGTTTGTTGTTATTTTTGGAGATGGCATGTCGAGGAGAGCCCGAATCTGATCTGGATCAGCCTCAATCCCCTTCTTACTATTGAGATAGCCTAGAAATCGACCTGAATGCACTCCGAATTAATACTTATCAGGATTGAGACGCATCCTGTAAGATCGAAGTATGTTAAATATTGTATTGAGATCTACAATGTGATTGATGGACTGTACACTTTTGCACAAGAGATCGTCAATGTATAATTCCACGACTTTCCCGAGATGTACTTTGAACAAAGTAGTCATCAATCATTGATAAGTTACATCTACGTTCTTGAGCCCAAAGGGCATGACTTTGTAGCAATAAAGTTCTCTTTCAGTGATAAAAGTGGTTTTTTCTTGATCTTTATCCAAGAGAAGAATCTAATTATATCCTGAAGCAGCGTCCATCATAGATAGGAGTTCATGACCTGCTGTAGAATCAAGGATCTGATGAATGTTGGGAAGAGGAAAACTATCCTTTAGAGTATGTTTGTTGAGATCGGTAAAATATACACAAACGTGGACCTTTCCGTTCTTCTTTGAGACAACGATGATGTTGGATATCCAATCTGGATACTTGGCCTCTCGAATGAATCCAACTTTGATCAATTCCTCAATCTCCATGTTAACTTCATCTCGAAGTCGTGGTGATAGGCATCGCTGTTTCTGTTTAACTGCGGTAGTATTGATGTTGATTGCCAATTTATGACACGCCTTGGCTGGATTGACCTCAGGCATTTCTTCAAAAGACCATGCAAAAATGTCTTTATTTAGTTGTTAGAACTAAACAATAGCATCTTTTTCGTGTTGAACCAGCTTAGTACCAATGAAAGTACCTCTGCTTGGTCCATCAATGTTGATGTATTCGGTGGGCTTCTCCATGGAAGGTTGATCATCGGGGTGATCAACTTGTTGTAATTGCTATGCAGCATATTTGTCGAAGGTATCTAGGATTGCAGAAATGGTATTTTTGCAAGCTCGAGAAAGCTTTTGACTACCCCTGATTTCATAGATACCACTATTGTGTTTGAAGCGGAGTGCATGATGATAGGTGAAAGCGATCGCTTCTATATTATGAATCCAACAACAACCCATAATCCTGAGATAACGAGATTTGGCGTTGATAACATAAAAGACAATGTCGATGGTGGCTGGTCCTGCGGTAATAAGTAAGATGATCTTCCCTACTCGCTCTTCTTTAGAACCATTGAATCCACTAATACCGGTGTCGCTTTGAATAACTTGATCAGCCAATCCCATTTGGTCAATAGTATTCTGAAAGAGAATCTCGATACCGCTACCAGTATCGATCATCATTGTGTGCATGCCAAACTTTTTCATCTTAAGCATTATGACTAACGCATCATGATGTAGAAATTTGACATCGCTAGTATCGCAATCTTCGAATGATATTCCGAGCTGACGATTGCTTAACTCAGGCAAAAGTTTGGTTTTTTTATCTTGAGGTGTGAGATCGCAGCATTCTGACAATCTCATGCGCTTGAATATGTTAGAGTTGGTGATCTGATTGATCTCGATCATGTTGTTGTGGCGCATATAGTAAAGATGCTTATCCTCCGCTTGATCTTCGACCTAGACAACTTCAAGCTGCTTCTTATAGCTGCCATCCTTGTATGATTCCAGGTCGATAATATATTCGAGCATCCGTCCCTTCTTAAAAATGTATTTGAGCAATCTCTGTAAAGCATATAAATTATCAATAAAATGATGTTTTACCTTATGGTGCATGCAGTATGGTTGGCTTTCAATTGATTCCAATGGTTGGAGAGACGGTAGAGCTTATCCTTTGTGAGGATTAGAAAAATTATGGAGATTCGAACATTTATCTTTGGGAGGACCGGTTTGACTTGTGATTCACCTTTCCAGGGTTGCCAGTATTTCCCTTGTCGTATTTTGGTCACCCAGGTTCTCCTTAGGTTCTTCGTTTCGATCTATACAGGGGCCTTTTGTGGTAAGGACAGATTTAGTATATTTATGTCTTTTGGACGTCATCCTTTCTAGGTCAACGAAACTATTAACCTTGGTAATCATATCCTCCAAGGTCGCAGTTTTGTTAAGGAAGAGGTACTCTTTGGATTTGTAGTCCAGCTAGAGTGCGTTGGTGAAAGCAGTAACAACAGTTTGCTGATCAAGATTGTCCACTTTATGCGCGAGCTCCAAGAACTTCTTTGCAAATGCCTCGAGCTTCTCTCCGTTGGATTGTTTGAGATTGATAAGAGAAAAAAAAATCTTTGTCTTTGTTGTGAGCATATGTCTTAATGAATTATTTCTGCAGCTGGTCGAATGTGTATATGGAGTCTTCAGATAGAGAATGGAACCATTAGAGTGGTTCTTTCTGTAGACTTGTGGTAAACAGACAGCAAAAAATGTGGTTGAGATTATAGTACAACCCCAATGAATCACAGTATTGCTGAATGTGTTCCATGGGATCGGCACCCTTGTATTTACGAATTTTTGAGTATGGGAACCTTTCGGAATATCCATATCGAATAGTTCTTTGGAAATTGAACTTACTTGTAACTTGATAAGGTCGTTGGCAGTGCCTAAAACTTGTGCTTCGATCAACTCCTTAATACGCTGGTCCATATGCTACTGTGTGACATAGTAACAGATCAGTTGAGCAGCTTGGCGAGGAGGTCGCAGATTATAAGTACTGGTACCTTCACTAAAATGATCTTGCGCTGGAACCCGAGGTGGAGCTCTATGTTCTTCCTCTTAACGGATGGAACATCGATGACCTCGCCTGATTTCAAATTAAATTCCCCCCCCCCCAAATGAATGGAAGGTTGAGGTTCATTCCGAATATGTCTAAAAATAGCCTTGCTAGTGGCACCTTGAGGTCCCAATTTTTCCTGCATAGAAATCTGGGAGGCTTCTGGCACCTGATTGCGATCTCGTATCGGAGGAGCCTGCCGAATGTTCTGCAGAGCTTGCAAAGCAGTCTGCATTGTTGTCATTTGATCTTTGTGTCATTTGAGCATTGTCAAATGAGTTTGTCGTTCAGCGTCGAACTCCTTTTCACGGAGCTCTCGGTCGCGAGTTAATTATTAATCGAGCTCTTTGCATTTCTCCGCTTCAGTGTTAAGTTTGGCTCGGAGCTCTAAAAGTTGTTCTGGCTCGATCGAAAGATCAAGCTAAACTCTGGTAATCGGTCGCCTGGATGCGACCATGATTGAAATGTTGTAGTAGAGTGATTGAATATCTTAGGATACCGAGGAAAGAATTTCTTTCCTACAGACGGCGCCAAATGTAATGGCCTAATTCTGCGAGCTCGATGTGGCCTAGAATTAGTCCTTACACAAAGGTACCTGTGATTACAATCTAGTAAACAAGAAATGACAAGAGGTATTTAGCGTAAAAAACCTATGAATAGGTTCAAAACCATGACCTCGTGTTGAGGGCTTTGTAATAGTGACTTTTATTACTTAAGGCTGATGGTATCTAATTACAAGCTATTTCTATACTTAAAAATGTTTGATCCTGTGAAATAAGAAGTTTGGAGTGTTGAGAATATTAGAAGATGTAATCTTTCTAATGATTTCTTATATGTTTTTCTGGTCTTTGTCTCTTCTGGAACTTTTTCTTTATATAGGTCTCTTCCTCAATTCTTCATCGTGCTGGAGCACGTCCTCCAAACAATGTAGTAAGTGGTTGTTGACTGAGTAACTATTGAGTTCGTGATAAACAAGTGGTTTTGACTTGTTCAAGTCTTTTGGTTTGAGGTCGACCCACGTTCTTTATCAATTCGTGGGGTATGTGGCAATGTTGACTGGGGAAGTCGTGTGGAAATTGTGTGAACCTGATATGAAGGTAATTTGAACTAGAGGCAGCTCGATTTTAGATGAGATCAAGGGAAAGGCCTACAAGTCTTAATAATGAAACCAGAGCCACCAAGGGAGTCTTTGTTGAATCAGGAGACATCCACTGTAACAACATGCTAGCGATCCCTAATTTAGGGTGGGGTTGCTTGAGTCGACCTACAAGTAGAGGTTGGGGTCGAGGTAGAATATATTAGGGTTTTTTAACAATTTATTTTGCCTCGGATGGGATAAGCTTAATCTGTTTGAAGATGAGTTCATTCCTGCTAGTCCAAATAACGTACATAATGGTGCTAATATTCCCCCACAGGGAGGAGAGGTCAGAGTCGCTTCCCTTCTTTTTAGAGAAAGTTTGCAGGACTTTAAATATAGAATCAAAGTAAGCCCAGCTGCTGAAGTCGAGAGAAAAGTTAGAAGCATATCAATTATTTTATTATGTTTTTGCAAAAGAAAAGGGCGTGCATGGTGGTTTCCTCTTCTTCTCCACATCTAGGGCATGTGGTATCTCATGTCTCGTCTTCGGGTCACAGGTTCATCTTTGTTGGGATTCCGTTCTGCGCCACTTTCCAAAAAAAGAATTGAATACGAAAAGGTACCTCCATTTTCAAGATTGTGTCCCAGTTAAAGTCTGGCTATGCTGTGTCACTGGAGTATTGGCGGTCCCTGTTATCAGGGGTGGATTTATAGGCTTAGAAGGGGGGGGGCCTTGATTTTTGCCAAAAAATGGTTTATATTATATAACAATTTTAAAAAATAATAATACTGTACATAAACAATAAAGCCCCAACCCACAGCTGACCCAGCCTTCCATATCCCTCTTGGCCTTTCTTTCTCTCAATCAAAACAAAGAAAGAAGAAAAGTCTGAACTTCCACCCTATCTCTATATACGAGGCACCTCTCTTTATTTTTATGGTCAGCGTTTGGCTTGTGCAAAAGGGCAAATATTTTCCATTTCGACTATTTGTAAGTATGATATGCATTAGTACATATTATGGGTATTTGATTTATATAAAACTTAACTAAAAAAATACATGAAATTACTAAAACACCCTTGAATACCCAAGTTTTTTATTTATTACAGCCCCCTTACTCTAAAACGATAGATCCACCCCTGCCCGTTATGTTCCTGCATGGCGGATTTGTAGATGGATTTTACCGTAAGAATACCGTTATTTTCCTTCCTCCACCTAAGGACATCCTTAGCTGGGTATTTGATGAGAGAGATTGTGAGGATGATATCGGCAATGTCTTGGTGAAAGAGAGAGTGAACCAGGTCCGCTTTCTAAATGTGACGGGATGTGCAAATGAGATCAGCCACTCTAGATAGAGTTCTGTTGAGAGGGGCCGGCCCTACAGGTCTCCCAAATTGTATTCTGGGAATCCATGGTTCAAGCCAATAATCCATACTTTCTATGTTTCCAATGTGCCAAATGATATTGGGTCAAATTCTATTTCTGGCCTTAATGATACCTTTTCAAATCCGGGAGTTAGAAGCTTTGGGAATAGAGAGGATCGGGGACTCCTTTGGGGTGTACTTTTTCTTCATGTTGTGGGTCCAGATCTTATCAGGTTCTTTGATAATGCGCCAGAAAAATTTGGCCATCAGGGCTTGGTTGTGGGTGAGGGCAGTTTTGGTTCCCAGTCCTCCCCCTTTCTTTGGCTGACAGATCTTCTTCCACTTTATAAGGTTGGTCTTACAATTTCCTTCATTATTTTCTCCCCAAAATAACCTAGCGCTCATAGAGTCCAATTTTTTGCAGATTTTGATAGGGAACGAAAAAATAGACATAAGGAAGGTCGTGATTGCTGAGTTAACAGCTTTATAAGGGTAAGTCTTTCGGCTTGGGATAGATTTTTAGCCTTCCAGCCCTTGATCCTATTGAGATACACAGGATATGATGTCTTGGAAGTTGAGGCTTTTGGACCGGTCAAAATTTAGCGGAGCTCCCAGGTATTTTTCTCCAGTAGAATCTTTCTTGATGTGAAGGATTTTTGGGATAAGCTTGTGGTGCCTTTGGTGGCAGTTTTTGCTAAAAAGGATATGCAAGATTTTTCCAGGTTTATCTCTTGGCCCGAGACATTTTTGAAGGTGTCGAGAACATCTTTAAGGGCGCCTGCTTCCCTCAGGATAGCTTTGCGGAAAATAAAGTTGTCATCCGCAAAGAGTAGGTGAGAAATAGGGGTGCTACCTCTGGCGGTTTTAATGTCGTGAATATCTCCTTTGAGTTCCGTTTTAAGGATAATTCTTAATAGGACATCCGAACATATGAGGAAGATGGAGGGGGAGAGGGGGTCATCTTGTTTGATGCCTCTTCCCGGTTTGAGGAAATAGTACAGGGTACCATTCAGATTGAAAGAAAGAGTAGAGGTAAAGATGTATTGGTGTACCCAATCACACCATTTGTAACGGAAACCCATGTATTTAAGGGTATCGTTCAGGAAGCTCTATTCTACCCTGTCAAAGGCTTTGCTAAGGTCAAGTTTTACAGCCATGCAACCAGAGGTGCCTTTCTTCTTTTTGAAGGCGTTAAGGATTTCTTGGGCCATAATGATATTGTCAAAGATTTGCTTGCCTGGAATGAAAGCATTTTGGGTAAGAGAGATAAGTTTTTTAAGGAGGGGTTTCAGCCAGAAAACCAATATTTGTGTGATAATCTTGAATTTGACATTGCAGAGGCTAATAGGTCTATAATGACCAAGGTTTTCTGGGTTTTTCTTTTTGGAAATGAGGGCGATGTTTGCGTGGTTAAATTTTGTGAGCAGATGCCCAGTTTGAAAAAATGTGAGTGTGGCCTTATAGAGGTCGTGCTTCAGCGTTTCCTATGATTTTTTGTAAAAAAAAAAGGGGGCAAGGTCGTCAGGCCCAGGCGATTTGTGGGGGTTCATAGAAAAAAAGTGCCTCCTTAACTTCCTATAGAGTGGGTTCCTTTGTGAGCTGACAATTATCCTCATCTAAAATTAGTTTTTCCATAATGTTGATGTTATTTACCTTAAGAGTTGAGTTGGAGGGGGCGAAGAGATCCTTGTAGAATTTGACAAAGGTGTCCCCGATGTCTTTCCGCTCTTGAGCCCGGGACCCATCTTGTTTACGGACTCTGATTTTGTTCTTCCTTCTACGATAGATGGTGGATATATGGAAGAATTAGTATTGCGGTCTCCCTCTCTAAGCCAGGTTTATCTGGATTTGTCTCTCCACATGGACTCTTCTTGATCGAGGTTGTTTTCCAGCTCCCTCTGAAGGTTCTGTTCATAGAGGGTGTTAATATCCATCGGGTTTTCCTTTTGGATGGCGTAAATTTGGTTCTTAAGGTTATGGATCTTTCTGGGGGTGAAGTTGAACACGCTTTTGTTCCAAGGAATGAGCCTTTTTTGGTATACCAGAGCTTCCTGCAAAGACACGAGGGTCGAGGCCCCTCCTGTTCCATGGACCAGGCTTTCTTAATGATCTCATAGCAGTCCTCATGCCTGGTCCATATAGATTGGAAGAGGAATTGTTTAGGAAGTTGGTAAGAGACCGGCTTGGTGTTCAGAATCATAGGTCCATGGCCAAAGCCAATGATGGGTGAGTTTTGGATAGTGGCGTCAAGGAAGGCAGTTCTTTACGAAGTTAAGACCAGGGCCCGATCCAGACGTTGCTTGACTAAATCCCCGCCTTTCCTTTTATTCGACCAGGTGAACAGGATACCTGAGTAACCCAGATCAGTCATAGAGGTGTCGAAAATGAATTCTTCCAGAGGATTGGGGGTCGTGTTGTCGAAAGGAATTTTTTCATCTTTGCACGTAATACAGTTTAGGTCCCCAAGAATAATCTAGGGAACCGGGATTGAGTGAGCCATACTGCCAATAGATACCCAATATGTACTACGGTGTTGGGATTCAAGGGGGGTCATAGGTGAAGGAGCACATCCACGGGATGGGTTCCAAGTATGGTGTAGAGTTTGGTGTAAGTGAGTAAATAAGGGCATCGATCCTTCTAGGTGACGAGGATAGAACAGTGAGGTTGATGCTTTGGTTCCAGGCTAGCCAAAGACCTCCCCTGCGGTTATCTGAGGCATTAACAGCGTGAGAGTGTTTGATGCCAAGGGTGTCGAATTTCTACAGGGATTCTGGGTTGGAGGATTTTATTTCAGCAAGAAAGATAATGTCTGGGTTAAACTTCTTATTATGAGCTACGAGCTCCCTAAGGGTGGAGGCCTTTCTGCTCCCCCTACAGTTCACAAAAAACACAATCATTTTGAACCAAGGGCCGGTGTCGGGTCCGCTTCCGCAATTTAGATTGTCTGGGGGTTGTTGCCTCTCTTGATAGGGTAAGGGTTTTGTGAATAAAGATTTAGTCTAGAAAGTCTCTTAGATTTGCCCTCTCGCAGCCTCGATCTGCGGGGTTTGTTAAGGTGTGCTAGGTTCCCCAGGTCCTTGTGACCAGGGGAGATGACAAGGGAGCGTGTGGTACCCACAAAATTATGTTGAAGGACATCTAGACCACTACCTTTCTCTCCAGAGGAGGAGGGGAAAGGGGGTCTAGCTTCCGGAAAGCTCATCAGGGTTTTCCTCCTCCAGGTTCGCCGAATCTAGGATCCGAGGTCCCGACAGGAGAGAACCTTCCTGAAGGCCAAGAACTTTGAGGAACAGGATATCTACTCCGACTTAGCGTTGTCAAGGAGAGGTGTCGCCCTGAAAATATTTCCCTTAGGATGTGTGTGAGGTCTCAGTTTTGACGTGCCTAATAGGGATGGGTTATTTCCTCCCCCAGTGCCTAGAGGATGGTCCTGTGAAAGGGCGACGGGAAGTTTGTAACGCCATCGCTCAAAATTTAAAATAGATAAAGTAAAGTATGAGGGAAACATAAATTTCAAGTCACCAAAGGAAATCCATGCAGTATGAAGTGAGTTTAAAAGGGGTAAAAGTACGTGCATCTTTGCAGGGTAATTGGAATCCCCCATATCCTCCTTTGAGCTATGTGAGTCTCCGAGGCAACGCTTTAGCTTACCCTGCCCAGGTGTAGGTTGTATGGAGCTATTGCAATCAAAGCCATTATCTGTCCCAAAGAAATCCCTGTGACTTGGCGTATACCAGCTGGAGTTATCAGGGGATGAATACCCGAGCTCGAGTAGTTCTGTTTCATCATCTGATGTATATCTCTTTGTTTGTTCATTAGAGTGTGCTGATGGACCTACAGCTGGGCGGATCGGGAAGAGGTATTGTGTTTACCGGTCTCTGTCTACGTTTGGGCCCTTTTGGCCTATTCGGGGTCGGTTTAAAAATATGGGTTCTTTGCATGGGTGATGGACAAATAGTAAGGTCGATTATATGTTGGCTCCCCAAGTCCCGAGAATAAGCTTTAGGGAGGAACGAGCTCGGCTTAAAGCCCAGGCCCAGTGGGCGAATAAAAGAGTCCAGATACTTGAAGGGCCACGCTGTATTTTGGCCCACTTGAGGAGTGCCTTTAATGTTAACTGTTGTGGGGCTGGGTTGTTTTGAGGAAAGTAGTTTTTTGCTTTGGTCGGGTCCCATTCTCCTCAAAGATGTAGGCAAAAACATTTTCCAACGGCTCCTGACAGATTTGAGGGGAAGATAGATGTGATGGGTTGTTGGGTCCCTCTAGTTGTTTGCCTTTAATGCGTCTGATACGGTCATTTTGGGCCGAGTCAAAATCTTTTAGAAGTTCGTTTGCAATACCTACACCTTCAAAGTCTGCGCCAAGAAACTGGTGGAGAAAACCTTCTGTACCTGCCTAGAGGTCTGCCTATACCTATATCCAACTTGATTGA
Organism: Kingdonia uniflora; assembly: GCA_014058105.1. Taxonomy (NCBI): domain Eukaryota; kingdom Viridiplantae; phylum Streptophyta; class Magnoliopsida; order Ranunculales; family Circaeasteraceae; genus Kingdonia; species Kingdonia uniflora. The sequence continues at coordinate 2,261,062 of JACGCM010002686.1, read as the reverse complement.
TCCATACACTAGGCCTGCCACTCTGCCCACTGCCTGTCTGTTGATACTCCTAGTCGGAGATCTCCTGAAAGAAAGGACGTGATGGATCTGGTTGCTTCTGGTTGTCAGCCACTAGTCCCATCTGTTGGTAAAGAGAACCGCTTGTTTTCTAGTGATTCAACCGTTTGACTGCTCTTTGGATTAGTTCCCCCACTTTATCTCTCTGTTCACCTCTTCGATGTTGGGGTGTGTAATGGGTTTTGCTTGGTGGCGAATATTCCTGTTGGTTCCACCTCGTCTGTGTGCCTGTATAGAAATAGTTGAACGGGGAAGTGGGGATATTCTTTGGAGGGTTGACCTGTATATGGGTTCCCAACGGGAATTCAAATTTTGATGTGATGTTGATTCGGCTCCGTTCTTTAAAACGAATCTATCTCCCTTTCGCTTTGCCCTCTCTCCTATCCTGAGAGAAATGCCTCTCTTCTCCTCCTTCCCCAACGTATATCTCCGTACTCCATCAACCCAGTCAACCTTTTCCCTACCACCTCTCATCTTCTCCTTCTTTGAGAACACAATATTCCCCTCATATGACCCCATTTTTTGTTTCCATCCCTCGTAGTCGAGTACAAATATAAACTTTCTTTTTCCCCACCCAAAACCCTATGGAAGAAGAAGCAGTCGAAGCGGCTACCTCAAATCACGACCGAGTCGGAGAACTTATGGATATGATGCATGGATGCTCCACACACGACCTAGTACCCATACTCCTACTGGATAACACCAAATAGGAGGGGTTACAAAATAGTTGGAAGTTTATAGTGGCTTTCAAATCCATCTCACCCAATGTAAAGGAACAAGTGATCCTTGACAGTGTTAAGAGAGAATGGGCAAAGCTCATACCGCATATTCCCCCACTCTCCTCTAAACAAAAATCTAGGGTTTTCATTACAAATTTCCAATATATCATTGACCAACGAACCATTTTGACAAGACCATGGGCAAACGTTTATGGTTTCTCCTTACTACAGCAGCACTTCGACCCACTCCTCCACCAGTCAGAACTGACTGTCCCACGATACCTATGTTGGGTACAAATCTATGGTCTGTCATGTTGTTTGTTTGATAAAACTACGTTCGAACTCATCAAAAACAAATCTAAGAACATACAAAATTTAACTTATATTAGCATTGTGAGTGGGGAAGCAACTGAAGACAGTGGTTGTGTTGATTCAAATCACGGTTTTAACACCTCTCTTGCAAACTTGATTTATCTCCCCTCTCCGAGCATCTTCAATCAGGTCAACACCAATGCAAACTTTAATTGTTCCCAGAATCCCCACGAACAATGATATCACAGATTCACAGAACTGTATGAAGTGTTTTATCTGATAGTCATAACTTAAAACAAAAGATGTCCCAAAATCATCTCCTTTCATCTGTCACTCTTCTTCATCTTATTCTTCCCCTTCTATCTCTAATCTTTTTCCCATCTCCTACCTCAGACTACAGAGTTTCACACCTCTTCGAGTCTCTCGTCTCACGTATACTATTATACTATACTAGCAGCAATAAGCCCGTGCTCGCACGGGCAAAGTTAGATTTATGAAGGACATAAGATGATTCTTACCCAAAGGTTCGTATACATAAACCGGAATTATATAAAAAAACCAAATATTAAAATTTCGGAAATAATCTTATATTTAGCCAAATGCAAATTTAACTTTATTAGTAGGTTGAGCTAGCATTTGATCAAAGTGCAATGAGTTGATATAATCGTTTTCTATAATTTTAAATAAACCCCAAATTACTTATACTATTTTAGCAGAGGACATCTCAATTCTAAGAAAAGGACATATAGTCTCCCTAGACACGATGTCTCTAGTTTCTTTTGAATGATACTCGTGCAGGAATTGGGATGATAGTGCACCACTAAATTAAAGGTAGAACTTACTAGCAGCCACATATGCTTTAAATATTTAACGTCCTCCTTGATCACAAACATCCTGCTTACAAACTCGTAACTTAAATATCATAATTCCCCAAATTATCTTGCAAACAACATGCTTTCTCCTGGTTAGTCATAAACTTCAATATAAAAGTCGACTTGAAAAAGTATCTTGATTTCCCGAAAAGGATGACCAATGATAGCTTTCTTATGTGAGATCTTAATTCTTCTTACCATTACCTTAACATGTAAATAATGTGAAGTATGCACACTGTAGGGACCAGATTTTGTAAAGCTCGAACTAGCTTGAAATCGATCCTTACACCAAGAACTACTATGCCAAGAATTAAATAAGAGATAACACTTAACACATGGGATTTAGCGTGGAAAACCTGTGAATAGGTAAAAACTTCGACCTTGAGTGGAGGATTTTGTGAAAGTAGTATTATTGCTTAAGAGAGTGAAAGAATCTGATTACAAGAGTTAATCTAAGAAAAAATAGCTAGAGATCAGATAATTATATGTATAGAATTGTCTGTTGACCCTCTCTATTTCCTTAGGAGCTCTGTCCTTTTATAGACCCTGTTCGCAGCTTGACATCTTGCTTGAACACGTTCTCCTGAAAGTGGGAGTCATGGGTAGTTGAGTGTGTAACTGCTAGCTCGTGGGAGATAGGTGTATGCTGACTTTTTTTGTTTACATCTGTTGTGGACGACCCATGTTCTGCTTGAGTTCGTGGTCGATGTGTAACTGTTGACATGTATATCACGCGTGAGCCTGATACTGAATGAGATCGAGTACTCCAGAGCTCGAGTGATAAGTAAGTTCGAGTGTCCCATAGCTCGGGGAATAAGTCCCTATAATCGCCCCACGCAACTGAAGCCACGAGTAACTTTAGCTGAGAAATCCTTGAGAATCTGGCACACCTTGCTGATGTAAGTGGCTGTTTGGAAAATGCGACGTCTGTGCTGATGACTGTATTGCATTAAATGTCTTTAACGAGTAATTGATGCACGTGTCGACTGATGTGAATAATGGCTGCGTTGGGAACAACCTGTATTGAGTGCTTTCCTGTGTATAAATAGAAGGGAGACCAATTACCGCTCATCGCTCTTGTGGTGCTCCACTGCTGATTGTTGAATGTAAAATGTAGAATTTCAAAATGTTGAGACTGAAAGTTTGAACTGCAATAATGTGTTCTTCGGTTTTACCCTTCGAATTAAAATAAGCCCACGGGTGCAGAAGTAAGTATTATCTATGCTTCAGCCGTTGGACTTAGGGGGCTTAGCGGTAACGAGCTAGTATTATCTTTGCTCGTACTTTAGGCGGTCACCGCAGGCTAAGAGGTTCTTTATGGCCCCCGCCTCGGATCTATGTTTCCTCAGGGGTTTGGCTAGTATTATTTATGCCTTGATATCATATTGGAGAGCTGGGCTTATCGGCAGCGAGAAACGTCTCACTCGTGCTTTAGGCCTGATCCTGCAAGCTGAGGCTCTTTATGGCCCCAGCCCCGGAGGTTTCTGAGTCCTCAGGGGTTTGGCTAGTATTATCTATGCCTTGATACCATATTGGATACTGATCTTGTAGACTGGGGCTCTTTATGGCCCCAGTCCCAGAGATTTTTGAGTCCTCAAGAGTTTGGCTAGTATTATCTATGCCTTGATACCATATTGGATACTGATCCTGCAGACTGAGGCTCTTTATGACCCCAGTCCCAAAGATTTCTGAGTCCTCAGGGGTTCGGCTAGTATTATCTATACCTTGATACCATATTGAATACTGATAGACTGAAGTTGCTCGAGCTAAAGAAATCGAGATAAGATGCTCAAGCTGAAGTTGAAAGTGGGCTAAAGCTAAAAGCGAGCTAAAGCTGAAAGAGAGCTATAACTGAAAGCGAGCTAAAGCTAAAAGAGAGCTAAAACTGAAAATGAGCTAAAGCTAAAAACGAGCTAAAGCTGAAAGCGAGCTAAAGCTAAAAATGTTAGTTGTTCGAGCTGAAGTTGCTCGAGCTGAAGTTGAAAGTGAACTAAAGTTGAAAGTGAGCTAAAGCTGAAAGTGAGCTATAGCTGAAAGCGAGCTAAAGCTAAAAGAGAGCTAAAGCTGAAAACGAGCTAAAGCTAAAAGCGAACTAAAGCTTAAAGAAAGCTATAGTTTAAAAAGAGCTAAAGCTGAAAGAGAGCTATAGCTGAAAATGAGCTAAAGCTGAAAGCGAGCTAAAGATGAAAGAGAGCTATAACTGAAAGAGAGCTAAAGCTAAAACGAGTTAAAGCTAAAAATAAGCTAAAGCTGAAAGCGAGATAAAGCTGAAAATGTTAGATACTAGAGCTGAAGTTGAAAGTGAACTAAAGCTGAAAGCGAACTAAAGCTGAAAGAGAGCTATAGCTGAAAGTGAGCTAAAGCTGAAAGAGAGCTAAAGTTGAAAACGAGCTAAAGCTAAAAGAGAGCTAAAGCTGAAAGCGAGCTAAAGCTGAAAACGAGTTAAAGCTGAAAGCGAGTTAAAGTTGAGAACGCGCTAAAGCTGAAAACGTGTTAAAGCTGAAAATGAGCTAAAGCTAAAAGCGTGTTAAAGCTGAAAATGGGTTAAAACTAAAAATGAGCTAAAGCTAAAAAAGAGCTAAAGCTGAAAATGAGCTAAAGCTAAAAAAGAGCTAATGCTGAAAATGAGCTAAAGCTGAAAGGGAGCTAAAGTTGAAAATGAGCTAAAGCTGAAAATGAGCTAAAGCTGAAAACGAGCTAAAGCTAAAAATGAGCTAAAGCTAAAAATGAGCTAAAATTGAAAATGAGCTAAAGCTGAAAGTGAACTAAAGCTTAAAGAGAGCTAAAGCTAAAAATGAGGTAAAGCTGAAAGCGAGCTAAACCTGAAAATGTTAGTTGTTCGAGCTGAAGTTGCTCGAGCTGAAGAAATCGATCTAAGATGCTCGAGCTGAAGTTGAAAGTGAGATAAAGCTAAAAATGAGCTAAAGCTAAAAATGTGCTAAAGTTGAAAATGAGCTAAAGCTAAAAATGAACTAAAGCTGAAAGCGAGTTAAAGCTGAAAGAGAGCTAAAGCTGAAAAGAAGCTAAAGCTGAAAGCGGGCTAAAGCTAAAAATGAGCTAAAGCTGAAAACGTGCTAAAGCTAAAAATGAGCTAAAGTTGAAAGCGAGCTAAAGCTGAAAATGAGCTAAAGTTGAAAATGAGCTAAAGCTGAAAATGTTAGTTGTTCGAGCTGAAGTTGAAATCGAGTTTAGAATTTGAAGCTGAGATTGAATCTGAAACTTCCTCCAATCATCTTCCTCTTCTTTATCGCCCCAGTGTTGATTACACATATCGAAGTATGATTGATGTTGGGGGTTGATATTACTATGAGTCTCAGTCTCAAAATTAAGGTTCGCTCATAATTCTACTAACAGATCAGGCTCTAAGGAGCTGTCATGCTGAACTCCTGATGCTTGTTGTCTGGAATATACCATGGTAGAATATCTGATTATTGAATATCAGTGTGGCTTTGGAGAACGTGGAAAAACTATGCAATTCCCATAGACAGCGCCAAATGTAGGGACCAGATTTCGTAAAGCTCAAACTAGCTTGAAATCAATCTTTACACCAAGAACTACTATGCCAAGAATTAAATAAGAGATAACACTTGGCACAAGGGATTTAGCATAGAAAACCTATAAATAGGTAAAAACCACGGCCTCGAGTGGAGGATTTTGTGAAAGTAGTATTATTGCTTGAGAGAGAGAAAGAATCTGATTACAAGAGTTAATCTAAGAAAAAATAGCTAGAGATCAGATAATTGTATGTATAGAATTGTTTGTTGAACCTCTCTGTTTCCTTAGGAGCTCTGCCCTTTTATAGACCCTGTTCTCAGCTTGACATCGTGCTTGAACACGTTCTCCTAAAAGTGGGAGTCATGGGCAGTTGAGTGTGTAACTGCTAGCTCGTGGGAGATAGGTGTATGTTGACTTGTTCTGTTTACATCTGTTGTGGACGACCCATGTTCTGCTTGAGTTCGTGGTCGATGTGTAACTGTTGATGTATATATCACGTGTGAGCCTGGTGCCGAATGAGATCGAGTACTCCAGAGCTCGAATGATAAGTAAGTTCGAGTGTCCCATAGCTCGAGGAATAAGTCCCTATACACACATATTGTCATTCTTGGGACACAAAGTTAGAACACCAACCTAAAATTAATGCAAACGGGAAGCTCACAATTATGCAAGATCTGAACAAACCAACATTTTCTTTTCATCTCGTTTAATCTTTTGTTTTCATATATGATATTTTTTATATTTCATCATGATTAAGATAACAACTTCTACAAAAGGGTTGCGCAAACACTTGAACACTTTAACCACAACTACTGACAAAAATATAGATAAAGATAGCAATTCACATTCACCAATAAATACAACAATAAAAAATAAATATAGGATATTCCCGTACTTTAGAGTTCACCCACTATCTCCTATATAGGGCTGTAACTTTTGTCTGAACTTTTGATTTTTTTTTTCAGAACCCTATTTTGCAGTTTGGATTTCTGAATTTTTCCAAAAAAATTTGGATCGGAATCGGATAGCTTTCTGCTATTTCGAAATTTTCGATCTAATTTTTTCGAACAAGATCCAATCCGATTATTCTGAATTCTCTTTAATCCAATTTTTTTTGAATATTCTTATTCAATATTTTTTGTAGTTTAATAATAAAAAATTGTTAGATGGAGATGTGGTGATGTTACCATTATATGAGTAAGGGTTGAATATTTTGATTTGGGAACATTACTTTTAATTTTACATGTCACGCTCCAAAATCCAATAATCAGTAGGCTAGACCAATTACTGTGATTTGAGGATGTGCAGGTCAAGGAATCCAAAGATTCACCCCACAAACAACCGAGCCATAGACAAATTCAGGCTCAGTCATTCACTTAGCAATGCATCAGAGTAATAAGGAAAACAGAAATAGCGGAAGACTAAGAAACAATATCTAAATGAAAGATTCTACAAACCTCGGCCGGTTAGAACCACAAACTAAAGACCCAAAATAATAACAGAGTAATAAGCCTTCAGCTCCAGCTCTCCAAAGATCACCACTGCAACAGCTTTAAACCTGGAATGTTGTTATGCGAGAATGAGCAAACCACGGCTCACTAACTCCCCAAATAAGCTAAATAATTATACCAACTAATGAGATGATAATAATAATAATAAGATATAATAATTGCTAATAATAAGTAATAGATATACCAAGGATGTATAATAAATATATAATAGATATATAACTAGTCTAATATATCTAAATAAACTAAGCCATATGTATATATACAAGCATAGTGTGAAGGAGTGCTAAGACTATAGACTACACTCCAATCACACGGACTACAACTACGCCCCAATCACTACTGTGGCCCCCAGCGCCACACGCAACTAACCTACCTCAGAAATGCAAAACCTACGAGGGTAAACAACCCTTGGCCCACTATAATCCAACAGGGTCACCCAAACCCCAACCAGGCACAACCCTGAAGCTAAAATAAGCTTAACGAGATCGCACGCAACCCGATACACCAGCGTAAAGCTTCACAAACCCAACAAGACTAAATAACCTATTAAAATCAGATACAGAAGAAGGAGGAATAGATGCAGATGGAGAGAAATAGATGTAGATGGAGAGGAATAGATGCAGAGGGAAGAGACAAGCTAAGGTTACAGTAAATCATTAAGAGAAGAATAGAAATAAGGAGAGGATGCGATGAATATGAAGAATGATATGATGAACTAGGATAATCCCATAATTATCTCAATTACTAATGATAAGTAATGATAGTGATATGATAGAAAGGGATAATCCCACAATTATTCCAAATACTAAAGATTCTACTATGATGCTAATGCAGATAGGTTAAGGATTTTTAACAGAAGAACCTATTAATAGAGAATATGCAGAGATGCAATGATATGTGTGTTATGATATGATGCGATGTAGATGCAAAATGATTTGGAGATGTCAACCCGATAACTAGACCCTAAAATTAAGGTGGGATGACAACTACTAGAGAAGGAAATTACCTTAAAGAGATCATTATTGGATACAAAGGCACGATCTATCTAAGCCCAACCACGGCTAACAGGGTACTACATCACCACCTGATCAGGGTGTATACAGAGAATTTCAACCCAAAGGAGCTAACGTCCTTACTATTTACAATCCAGGTTATTCCAACCTCAACAATGATAAACGGTGCCATGGTCATTTATGTATCCGATCTCAATAAGATGAGAAGAATATTTTATCTACAGATGTGAGCAGGATCCTAAAGACTGAAGCACAACTACCGTCAACCCGGCAGTACACACAGGATAACCACCTACCTCAGAGCGTGGTAAACAATCCTAAACACAAATGTTAACCGTGACTCAGTTACACCATCTACACATAGATGAAACAGTAACTTAACTGTCACCACATCAAATTAACGTCAGTCTCTAGAGATTTCCTAAAGTAACATGATCAGCATCAAGCACTAGTATACCCTAGCTGTCAACACAGACTAGTACACACGAGATAACCTACAAGTGTCCGACAAGTAGTCTACAATCCCCAAGAATAAATTTGTATCACAATCCCCTAACAACCATGTACATAAGTCTCCAGGTCGGATGTACAAGAACCCACCAGGCGACAACATCAATGGCGACAGTCTCCACGAACTAATGTAACAGGAGACCAGTAGGTTCCAACATTACGGGTGACAGTATAACTTCACAAAACCACCTGGCGTCAAGGTCGAAGACTTATGAATGCCATGCAGCCTCACTGCTTCCTAGATAATGGAAGAGAACACAGCCCTATAAGCCTCATACCAAGGAAAGGAAGGCTTAACGAGTAAGCTCTACTAGCTCTAAGAATCATGAGGACAATAAGTATCACAACACGATAAGGCAAACAATCATAAGGCAAACTATCAGATGCTCAACAGCACAACCAACTATTAAGGACAAGATGTCTATCCACCACCAACGGCTAAACAATCCAGGAGACACTGCACTCCAACATGGAATCTAACATTCCAGACAACCTCCAAATCAACATCTCTCATGGGCCAGGCCACGAGAACACAGAGCACACCTAGGATAATCCTAAAACTAATCAAGATAAGAATAGGTAAGAGGACGAGCCCTGAAGCAAAGACCATGTCTAACGGAAGCTACACCGCCCAAGAGACTATCAAGGAACCAAGAACCACATACTAACTAATCGAGGAAGCTTTATCTAAAAGGGATAACTATAATATCTAAACTATCTACTAATAATTATAGCAGCTAAACCACGTGTCGTCCGTATATCTCTACTAATAGCCAAACCTAATTACTAGTGCCTAGAAACAAGTTAAGCATCCTAATAACTAACCAACGATTTCCATATATATAGTACAGCGACGCAGAATCGTCGTAACCACCATAATTGAGAATAACTATCTATAACCTACAAGGTTCTATCTAGTAGCTAAACTCACAATATACCCAAATGCTGCACTAACTTAACCAATCCTTAAATACTCATGCACATAGTGTACTAAGCGAATAAACCGTATAGATGCCCTAAGAAAATAAGCATATACTAACCCAATCACAGTATAAACATAATAATCTAGACGCTATAATAACTCACGAATTAGTATAATGATCTAGTTATTAAGGAATATAAAACTCACCTGAAATAAAGCTTGAAATGACAAACCCGGCAAAAATATCCAAACTGCACCCCAACGGAAATGTGCTCCGCGAATCAACTTCCGGAACTCCAAATCAATCACGGAAAGGACCAGGAACACCACAACATCAACCACTATCAAGGCACAGAACCCAAACACAATTCTAATAAAGGATCCTCGCCTGAAACTGAGTTTCAAATCGGTGACACACTCGAATCAGCAACTGAACCTCATCTCCAAATCACATTAAACCCTAATCACCACCACCGAATAGCTGCAAGGAAAACCCAACCAATTCAACCCAACAATCAATACGACCCACAGTTCAATCATACCCAAAATACACCAATAATCAAACCCAAAAATTACAAAGGATACCAAACTGAAATCAAGCACGAAATGGAAGAGGGATCCGTGAAATTACTCGCCGAAGAGGGACGGCTGAGCTCCACAAGGACGACATCCAATCGATGACGGAAACGCAGCCCTCTCTCTCTAGAACTAAAATTGGGAAGTAGGAGATGATCCCTTAAGCTCCAATTCGAACAAGGAAGGATAAGGGTTGAAGAATTGAAGGGAGGAGAAGGATTGAAAAAGTTAGGGTTTGGAGATCAGAGAGTCGGTGAGAGAGAGAGAATGAAGAATGATATATATAATCGCCAAGTCGTTCGAACGGATACGAAAGTCGTTTGAACGACCAAGAGGTCTTGGGCCAAATTCCAGGAGCTAAGTCGACTCATTCGAACGAATATGAAACTCGTTCGAATGACAATTGCCAAGGGCCAAACGTCCAGGGGACAAGAAGGGTTCGTTCGAACGAATATGAAACTCGTTCGAACGGGAACTGAAAAAATCCAAAAATGTCACTTTGAGGTCCTCCTGAACCACACACAACACCAAGACCCTCAGAAGACCAGAACAACTCAAAACAACAAACACAACCCTATCAGAAGTCGACCACGGGCACCTACAATCAAAATGCAACTTCCTCAGATCAAACAACCACCAAAACCACAGAAACCACATAAAATGAATAACACAGAACCTGTCGATAGAATAAAATAAGCGGAAGCTTAATGTAAAGTAATATCTAAATAATAACAATAATTAATGATAAACAATAAAAATAAAAAATCCGGGCCATTACATTACATATAAAAAAATCTCAAATATTCACTATTTTCACAAATATTATCTGAAATTTTTAATTTTTTAGAATTTGTAATCCAAAAATTCCAAATTTTTTCATATTTTCAAAATTTCGAATTATTCTGAAATTTCCAGTTATTCCGAATTCAGAATAATTTTTGGATTTTTGAAAAAAATTGGATCGGAACAAATTTTACAGTTCCGAAAAAATTTAAAAACATTATGACTGCCCCATTTCCGATCTGATCCGATCCGAAAACATGCCTACTCCTACACCTTCTTCCCCAAAATCCCCAAACGCAACCTTCTTCTAAAAATGAGAATTTTTTAAAGGTTAACCAAGTTGAGATCCCCATCGTCTTCTACAAAACTGCCAATTAGCCTTCTCTCTTCTTCTTTCATCTCACCAACACTCCACCCCTCACCGTCTCCGTTTCCAATGTGTGGGTGAGGATTCCTCCGAGGAGGGGAAAAATAAGAAAGTAAAGAGAATGATTGAAGAGATCTCTTTTCTACAAAAGGTTGTAGAGGAACTACTGGTGTCTCAGCTTGTTATCAGACAACCAAGTTTTTGAAGGTATTTGGTGGTTTTTATAATTATTTGTTTGAGTTTTATGATAAATTATCTATTTAAGTGATTTCTCTAGTACATCACTTATAATTTGGCGATCACTATCAAAATAGAATAACTGAAAGTAAATTCTAAGAAAATTAAAATTATGTTAACAATTTGTGATTTGTAAGTAAAGTTTTAGATCAAATGAAACTCATTCAACAAAACTGAATAAGCTTGCCAGTATGGTATTATGGAAATAATTATAGATATTGTGCTGCTCTATATAATGTAAACGCACGACGCAAAAACAAGACTGTGCTACGTTTAACACTAACCTAATCTCAATTAGGGTATTCTTCTAAACTCTAAAAAAAATTAAACTGAACTGAACTTGAATTTCAACTTAAACAACATTAACAACTGAAGAACAAATAACCTAGACATCCCATTTTATTGAACACAAGGGGTTTTATTTTAGAAACCCTATTCCTAATCAAAATAGGAAATAAACTAATTTAATAAATTAATTAATTAAAATTAGATGCACTCCTACACTGTGTGGGAAACGATTAGGATACATAATTCACATCACTGTGGCTTGTATCCATTGAAGTTTAAACTTTTCATTTTTTTTATTTTAGGTATAGTTTATTCTTCCTAATCTTTGATTTAAGAAAGGAAAATTATATGTTCTTTATAAATTAATGTCAAAATAATTGAAGAAAAAAACAAACAATACATTTACTGTTGGTGATATTTGAATACGTTTCTTAATATTTCCACAAAGGGGCAAAATAAAAAAAACATTAGATGGTTATACAGGAATTGTGTTTGATTTAGTGTCTAGTGCATTTCATAAAATGGAACAGTGGATTTCAAACTTCACCTTTTTAGTACTGCATAAAAAAATTGGTTGGGAGCCAAGTCCAATATACCACTATGGCTCAACTGCTAGTTTCGAAACATATACAGAAGTTAAGCACCTGAATGAGAAGCACGCCCTCCCCCCTGGCTATTAGTTAAGTTTAGCTCAATACTCTCAATTGCTATTCCAATTAGGCCTACTCACGCTTGTTCTCTATAAAATAAAAATAGAGAAATACCAAAAGGAACTAATAGTAAAATACTTTTATATGTGGATGTAGGCCGCGAATGAGTTCAATTTCCATTTCCAGCTGTGGATTGCCTTCTTTAAATGAAGACAAATAAGACTCCATAAATGCCATGTTGGTTATATTTGATCAGCACAATCAAGATCAACTAGATAAACTCTCGATTACCAAGAACCAGCCAGAGGTCCCAAAAAGCTAGAAAATAGCCTAACAAAATGAAAAATATTCAAAAAAAAGCTCGTAAGAAACTATTCGTATCAGAGATCGAGTGTGTATGAGCACGCTCCTGCTAACCACGTGACTCCAAGGTCGTTGGACGACCTCCCAATAGATGAACACGCCTTAGTGAAAGCTCTCCTAATGACCCACAAGCCACGACAAAACTATGAGACTCTGAGGTCATTGAACGACCACCCCAATGGACGAGCACACCCAAGGGAAAGGTCGTTTAATGACCCATGAGCCACGACAAGCAACAAATGCCCTGCCCATATGGAAAAGTAAAGCCTAAGATCCTGAAGGGGTATCTTAGGAGTTTCACACGTCATGTGAGCTCGAGTACTTTTAGGTCATAGTACATTTAAGTCATTGGCGTCGTCTGCGCTCATGCGACTAAACCTTTATCAAGTCGCGTGAAGATGGTGATATCCACGCGAAATTAGACGCAAGAGCAAGCGATGATAGAAATGTGCGCGACGTTCCTTCAATTGCAAGAATGCATACTTACAAAAGAAGACTAGATACGATAACTCTAAACGGCTAACAACGAGATGAGAAAAATCTCGCTACCAGACATCAATTACCGGTTGCCGCCCCAGTCGAATCTAAAACAGTAGGAGATTCTTTGCCACATGAGGAGGCACTCGACAACCAGCATATAGAAACTCGCCCCCAATTTACCACTGATGTACGAACCTGTCTACGAGCCCCACACCACCCCGGTTTACAACCCATACCCATTACCTCGAGGAACAACAATACAACCCATAGTCCATCGACCTCTACCACTACGGGCTCCTACTCAATACGTGGGCAGGCCACGACCATCACTACCGCGACCAACCCACTAACTGTGTTTCCCTTCTCTATAAAAAAATCTTAGCATTTATACAAAAGGTTGATTGGTATATCTATAGGATTTTTTCTCTTTTATATGGGAAGTAATGAATAAAGAAAAGGGGTCTTAGAATCAAAGATTATTAAGTAACATCATATTAGCTTCAGGTTTGTCACTTACTACTTCAATAATTTACCATTAATCATGAAAATCCCCCCGTTTCTGCCACCAAAACCATCCTCGTTTGGCTTCTACACCTTCCTTTTTTTATATCTTTTTTTTATCCAAATCTTTCAATTCGTTTTTTCAATCTCAAATAGTAATGAATATGTCAACTTGTTTTTTTCTTTTTTATCTTAACATTTTATGCTTTGGTAAATATAACCAAAAAAAGCAAGACACTATTGCATATCTATATTACATTACACAATGATGTTTTCAAATAGACAAGTCTGTCATTGTCTCAAATTCAAATAGACAAGTTTGTCATTGTCTCAAATTCAAATAGACAAGTTTGTCATTGTCTCAAAGATAAAAAAGGACTGAGATTAATGAGAAAGAACGAAATCGACGGACGAGATTTGTTCAACTCTAATACTTACGGTAATATGGACAAAACACCTAAAAGGGTAAGCGTAGTTAACTGTTATTGGTTTGAACTTCAAAAACTCAAAATACTTGATGGTTTTAACTCTCATAATATCATCTTTCCAACTCTTCATCTCTCCCAACTCTCCCAACTCTTCCTCTCCTACAAGTACCTTCTCTCTCATTCACTCTTCGTTGCTGCTGTAAAGTCCTCAGCATCAACAAAGCTTTAGTAGGAATCTAATTTCTTCACGCTTTGCTTCATCTTCTCCAAGGTACTCTTTGTCTCTCTCTCTTCTAACAGTATGTATTCTCTTTTTTGATTCACTATTCGCTGCTGCGTGAAGTCCTCAGCATCAACAAAGCTTTAGTAGGAATCTAATTTCTTCACGCTTTGCTTCGTCTTCTCCAAGGTACTCTTTGTCTCTCTCTCTTCTAACAGTATGTATTCTCTTTTTTGATTCACTATTCGCTGCTGCGTGAAGTCCTCAGCATCAACAAAGCTTTAGTAGGAACCTGATTTCTTCACGCTTTGCTTCGTCTTCTCCAGGGTACTCTTCGTCTCTCCCATCTTCTCTTTTTTGATTCTATTTTTTAATAGTGATTTAATGATATGATTTATAGTGATTATCAATCTGTTTTTTACTCCTTCTCTTTTTTACTTCCCTTTGTCTGGTGTCTCGCCATACGCAAGTCTGCTATGTTGTTCATTATTCTGTGTGAGCAATCAGGTAAATCATTTGACTACAAAACTCAGTTCCTGAGCAACAAATCACTGCATATCTAGCTAAGATTCAAAGGAGTGGTTTCATTCAACCCTTTGGTTGTTTACTTGCTGTTGAAGAACCCTCTTTCAGAATCATAGCTTATAGTGAAAACACCATTGATATGTTGTTTGGCCTTGATGTTGACGATGATAATAGCTCTTTAAAATCCCATAAAAAGTATGAAAGCCTGATTGGGTTAGACGCCCGGACGTTGTTTACCCATTCGTCTGCCGCTTCTTTATCGGAGGCCTCTGCGGCTTTAGATATTTCATTGTTTAACCCAGTTGGGGTCCAGTCCCAAAGTACCCATGCACCCTTTTATGGCATACTTCACATAATCGAGGTGGGGATGGTTATCGATTTGGAGCCAACACGGTTGGCCGACCCTGCATTTTCTGTAACTGGGGCAGTTCAGTTGTAGAAATTAACGGTTCGAGCGATTGTGCGGCTCCAGTCGCTTCCTGGGTGTGATATTTGTGCTTTGTGTGACACAATCACGGAGGAGGTTCGCGAGCTTACTGGATATGACAGGGTTATGGTTTACAAGTTTCATGAGGACGAACACAGGGAAATGATTTCGGAGATTAGGAGGTATGATTTGAAGCCCTTTTTGGGCTTACATTATCCGGCAACGGATGTCCCTCAAGCAGCTAATTGTGAACACCGTCGGGGCCTCTTAAGAACATACCTGTGTTGAAGTGTCGATGGCAAATCATTCTTCTAGGATGATTTGGTGACTACTTACCTTGATTTTCTTACAATTGGTATTCCAACAATTCATTTTTTCATTCGCCTGCTTTTTCGAAGAACCAAACACAGCTTTAGCTTAAGAGGTATGTGAAGTCAAGATGTCAAAGGAAATGTTTGGACTTTGAAGGGGAGATCTCATAGGCAATGTCCTAGACACAGGCAGTTTATAGGTATTCACAAACACTTTCTTTCTTGGTAATGGTCTAATCAGCACCCCTTCGAACCAAACTTCTTTCGATTCAGAAACTGAAGAGTTACTCTCCATCATATCCATTTCTAACTCTATCTTCATGTTCATAGATGCATCAGAGTCACCGTCTAAACAAGACTTGAAACGCTTTAAGCTCACTCAACTTCTCTCAGTCATAAAATCCTCAAAGAAGCCGTTTGATGATCGTATATTTTCTTCTCTCATATCCATGTTATCAGTCAAAGAAGCTAGCTGTGGAGATTGTCTGCTAGGATTTTTTTTCTTCATTCTTTTTGAATTAGAGTTTATTAGAGTTTTTAAAGTATGAATTGAAAGACAAGTTTTAATAAGTTTAATCAAATGTTAATAATATTTTTAATGTTATTTACAGTAAATAATCTGATTTAGCGATATATAAGTTGAGTTTGAGTTATAAAGCACAGTAGTACTTACTACATAGATTATCGCAGGAAATGTGAAAGCAACCGTGTTGAATGTACACTAAAGTCGTATGAGATTAACAGTTATAGAGTTCTGTATTCTGCTCCACTCTCCGGTCCCTTCATCGTCTTTCCCTTCCTTAATAATCCTTAAGGCCTTGCTTCAGAGGGGCAGCTGCCCTCACTTGCTCCCATGTGGCTGCGCCACTGTAAAGAAATGTTGGGTGCCGCAGACGATGGAAGTTTATCATGCTTAACAGGTTGAAAGGAATGCCCCGATTCTCAAAGAGTTTGATGTTGAAAAGATGAGCATTACCCACAACCATCACAGGATAATTTGGAAAGGAAAAATAACCTGATTATTCATTTGAGAAGGAAAGTGATTGGTGTTAGGGTTTGTGTCAAAGAAATTACAGGTTTAACTTTTAAGTGTAGGATAGATTTTATTTGAAGGTGAGTACTGCAGAGACTCCAAAACATATTCATGTGTCGAGGCAGGCCTTTAGGGGTTTAGATGACAAGAAAGTGTCGTAATAACCTGATTATTCACGAAGGCGTAATAATGGACAATTTTGACACGTCTTTATTTTGTAGCGCCGAAGGCACATCTACGGGTAGTAGTAGTTAGAGAATATTAGCTAACCTTTCGTCACATACATGAATATAATGGTTAACAATGATCAAAACCACTAAAAAATTTCTCAACCTCAAACATCTCCACTCCAGTGTACTAAGTACAGTCTAAATTTAACAAATTTTACTATATCCTATGGCAAAGAATCATCACAAATTGTCCTAGTTTACTACTGTTATATTCGGTTCCTTACAATTTTTCAGATGGTTTTCTCTTATTGAAAGCAAACTAAATTGGAAGTATAACCTCACCTTTTATTGGGTACAATAATAGCTAGGCACATAAGTTCTTGAAGCTGAACAATCTATGGTTTTACCTACACATCACCTGTTCATAGCCCAATGTCAATGTTCGGCCTATAAAACTTAGCAGTGATTCCCCTGAAGTTCAACATAATCCCCACAGAAACATTGGCTTTAGAACATTAGCTATGACATTAGCAGCAACCATTAGCTATGACATTAGCAGCAGCCTAAAGATTACAATGATGGCTATTAAAAAATGAAACATCCTAGCCTATTTTTAAGTTTCCTTACTGAAAACAAATATGGTTCAAAGTGCTAGCAAGTCTTGGTTATTCAAACCTAATGAAGCTGGGATTCTATGTTCAAATGTTTGATCAGAAAAGGAAAAAAAAATGTTATTGCAAAAGACAAATTCTCGGATGGCCTTCCCTGCAACAATCTACTGTATCATCTATTAGAGAGGTTATAGATAGTGGTACTATTGTTTTCTGTGTACAAATGCTTAAGTAGGTATGGTGGTGGCCCGGTGGAGGAACTAACCGACTTCGGGGGTAAGGCATCGAGGCAGAAAAAGGTGATCAAAACATACCACATACTTTGGTGATCAAAACAAACATCCAACTCCAAAAAAAAAAAAAGAATGAGAGAAGAACAAGAGAAAGAGTACTCCAAAGCAGGAATTTGGGAAGACCCTTGGCAGAAATTACAGCATTTTTATGTGTGGGAAAAAAGAAACTCCACAATCTTTAACAAAACTAAACTGCAGTGCTCAAACAGTTTACTGTCAGAATGTTGAAGAGATCATAATAAAAGTGTGTTATAAGGAAATTGAGCTTCATGATACTCCACAGGCAAGACAATTTTGCAGTAACTGGAACCTCCCTGGGATGCTTAGTCTGAAGCAGCCTATAAAATACAGTTGGATTACAACACCTCACCCTTCATAATCTTGAATACTTATGGTTTTGTGCTTAGTAATAAAAGGGGTTGGAGGCCATTCTAAGGGACTATGGAGGAATTCCCTTGAAGGCAGCGACACTTCACCCTTTCCTAACCTTAAATACTTATGGGGGCCATTCTAAGAGACTACGGAGGAGTTCCCATGAGGGCCGTCACATGAAGCTTTAGTTCCAAGTCCATCACAATTCTTAAGCTCAAGGCCATTGAGACGGGGCTTCTTTTAGCGAGTAAAATGGGAAATATAAAATTTGCAATGTTCCAGACTCCATACTACTCTCTACAGCAAATCTGGCAGAAGAAAACTACCTTGGACTCCAAACACATGGTAAGGCAGAATATGGGAGCTCATAAATAGTTTTGAAGCATGCCATATTATATGCAAATCTATATTACAACCCTCCTTACTCCTGAAAACTTATAGGTTTGCTTTCAGCTCTATACTTTTCACCTTAAATAGTCTATTCTCTCTCTCTCTCTCTCTCTCTCTGATGCAATCCACGAATACGACACTGTAAACTTGAGGCATATCTTATCTATATTGAAGTTTACGTTTTACACATTGAAGTTTTATGTTTTTGTGAAATTCAAACAACTCACAAATTCACATTTATTTTTTACATGGTGAATGTTTCATGGATCATACTAATGTTCTTAATTTTTGATAAGGCAACTCAGACTTCCAATTGGATCTTCAATGTCGTATTTGAGAATACAAAAATCGATCGTCTCTCCATCAGGTAATGATCACTCTAATCTTCTCACTTTTTCTTTTGATTTTTAGTTACTGCATATTTAAAATAACATTTATGGATTGGTTGATATGGGCATTGAGTTTGTTATAACAATAGATTTCTGATGGGTTATGACAATATTATCTTTCCTTCATAAATAGAGATCTCTTACTCCTACTTAACTTTTTAAAACAATAAAATCCTAAAGTAAATTGGAAACAAATCAACTACACCATAATATAAGAAATAAAACGTTTATCAAAAGTGATGATGTCAGCAAAGGAGGGAGGGGGATGCCTCAGGATACGTATTGCCCGTCCTAAAGTAATGAGGTTTTGATTGTTCTGTATAATCTCCTTCTACTAATGATGAGGTTTTGATTATTCTGTATAATCCCCTGTTACCACGATGTGTGTTTATACTTCAATAACATTCCCTTCCTATGATGTTGTTGTTGTTGGAGTATAGTTGTTGTTGTTGTTGTTGCTGCTGTTGGATGCCAGGTAAATCATACATTGCTTCGTTTGATGGAGTTGTAGATGCGCAAATTGGTATATATCTGCTACTTGATATTTCTCTCTCTCTCTTTAACTTCTCATTTTTCCTAATTTTTTTCTTCTAAATTTAGTTTGATTCTTTATTAATATTTTTCTCTATTTACGTATTTTTTTCCTTCCTTTTGGTCAGCGGTCAGCCTGGCGGAGGAACACCTTCTATAAGTACTACTCAACTTCGAATCCATGATATATATAGATATTTGTGTTCACTGTTATCGGGAAAAAGTAAATTTTGATACTGATGCATACACTTACAATAGACTTGAGCTCTGTGATAAGAGTGAAGGGCCTTACAATACAAAATAGTTAGTAGATGCATTTTATCATTACTAATAGTAACTTTGTGTGCTTGGCTAATGTTAATATCTCGGCTCCAGAAACCAGCCAAATACTAATGGGATCCATCTCACATCGTTCTCCAGAACTGCTGAATATGAACAGCAACCCCGTTGTCTTATTTCATGAATAGTTCTTATGTTATTCTTTTTGTAAACAGTGGTATAATCCATACTTGGTTTATGCATTTGTATGGTTTAGGATAATTTGTGTCCATCGTGAACGGGAGTTCAGGCATCTAGATGAAGAACACCTACTACGGACCAGGTTATGGGATCATGTATACTTGATAACATGTGCTTTTAAAGTATGTATTTAAGATTGAGAATATGGTTGTTGTCAGTTGCGAGGACAGTTTCAAGCCATTTATGTAAAATATGTTATCCTGACTATGGTCTTATATGTATAAAACAATGTTTATTCTCAAGAGAGTAATGTGATTGTAGTTCTATGTTCCATCTATTCTAAGAAATCTGCTTGGTGATTATAATTATATATGCTACCCAGACAAATCTCTACAGATTTTAACTTTTTATCATGTCAACATGGCCTCATTGCCTACTTAAATGGTGTGGCAATTACAATTTATTTTCCCCCTCTGTTAGAGCATCTCCTAAAGTGCCTCGCTACCTTGGATTTGAGTCTCAAAAAGCAAGGCTGAGTCTTGGAATCCAAGACTCAGTCTTTCTTTTTAAGTTCGCGATTGGGCACCCAAGTGTGGGCGCCTATTATGTTTTTAAATAGGCACCTAAGGTTTGGGCGCCCAATTTTATTGTTTTTTAAAAAATTCAAAACGGGCGCCCAAGTCTTGGGCTCCCAATTTAGAATTATGAAAAAAAAATTTAAAAAATAAAATAAAATAGGCGCCCAAGTGTTGGGCGCCTCTTAAGTCAGGTACTGTTGGAAGAAATAGAGCCTCACTACCTTGGAGTTGGCTTTTTTTCAACCAAGGTAGTGAAGCACTTTAGGAGATGCTTTTAGAGTTATACTATTAGTGTATTCAAGAACTACTAGAACACTTAAGGCTGGCAGTTTGGGCTAAATCCCATGGCCCGACCTGGTCTAGCCCAAACCGGCCCGACATGCTCTTCGGGCCAACTCGAACCGGCCCAACTAATTGCATGGGCGAGCTATGGGTCACCTTCTTTAGGCAGCGGCTCGGCCCAATCCCTGCCCGACAGTGACCCGTACAAAGCCCAGCCCGAAGTTAGCCCGAGCCCGGCTTAAACTAGCCCGAACTAGCCCAAGTGTTTTAAAGAGCTGTAAGTCTATGGAGAAATGGGGTTTATAATGCACGAACCCCCTATTTCGGGGTTTTCTTTCAATATATATAATGAATCTTTAGTTTTTGTCCTATAAGATATATAATATGTTCCATTTAAACCTGAATTTCATTAGTACATCGGCCTGAAACGCCCCTTTTAAAGCCCGGCCCGGAATGGCCCGCTCAAACTCAGCCCGATTATACCATGGGCAGGCCATGGGTTGAAGTACGTTGATGTCAAGCCGGCCCGGCCCAACCCGAATAATGTATATGGCCCAGCCCGGCCCGAACATTTGTTTGGCCCAGAAAAACCCGGCCCAAGCCTGACCCGACCGCCCAAACTGCCAGCCCTAAGAACATTTATCATAAAAGCAACATAACAATCATATGTCTATGAAGTGTATGCGTACCTCTCCGTAACTCTCACACTCTCATTATATGTACTTGATTGAAACTAAGGTATTCTTAAGTCGTGTCTGAGCTTGGGTAAAATAGATAGCGCCAAAGGCGCGTCGACGATATCTACCATATCAGTAAAATTTATAGTGTCGAAGGCGCGTTGAAATAGATACAACTATGTGTTAACATAGGTAAATAGTATTACCGTTTTAGTACTTATTTTCAATTACAATTGAAAAATTGCTTATATGTATTCCTAAATAATTTCTTTGGCGGTTGTTGCTAATACTTACAGGATAGTTACTGGTATTGGTGGCTTATAAGTCTTACCAGATGGTCTTACCAACTACATGATAGCCTCCCACAACTATTGGTTGTCAAGTAAATAATATATTATTTTATCTCAGTAGTTTTAGCGCCGAATGCACGTTACTGGAAGATTCAATACATTAGACATAATTTGTTGAATGAGTTCTTTGTTGATTAACTGTTTTTACTTTGATCTCCACTAATCCAGATGCACATAAGTTGTTAGATGAAATCTAGTTTTTAACTTCGCTTTATTTAATATGGTCATTCAGTCCTACGTAGGAATCTTTTTTCTCACAGTACTTTTAGTATAGCTATCATGAGCAGAGCTTATCCTTGTATGTTTGTTGTTCATCCACAATGTGTTGGATACAACCAACTCCATAATACTTTAAAATGTTTATACCAGCTAGCTTTCCCCCTATTTACCTTGCAGATTTGGTTTGGATATAATGGTAGACCAAAGGTTCCTTTTACAAGCTTGACTGGAAATGGATTAGGGCATGGAAGTCAGCCTCACTTCCTTGCAAAGTTTGTAAAGTTTTATGGTTCTTCCATATAGTCCAAGCTAACCTATTGTTGTTCATTTTCAATATTGTTAGTCATCATCCACCTCAATAGTAAGGAATCTTTTTGGAGTATTTGATTCATTCTTGAATTGTCTTGCATTTCTCTATAGCCATGCATGATAGAGATGTTGGAGCATTTGAAGTTGTTGGTTTATATAAATTGCATTTCTCTATAGCCATTCATTCTTGATTCATACTTGATTCATTCTAGTATAAATTGGTTTATATAAATGGATTCATTCTAGTCTATAAACATCCTTACAAGATTTCTTACTATTGTCAAGTTTTCGCTTAGTTTATATAAATTGGTTTTGTGGTGGTCATTATATAAATTGGTATTTAACTTTTATGCAGGATTTGATGATGTTGTCAGCGAATGAAGAATACGATGAAATCGACGATGAGGAGGAATTCGAGTCCGATGAAGGCCAAGGTTATGTTTCCCAAATGTGATTTTTATCGGGCAAGAAGCGGAAAATTACTTACGAAGAACTCAATGTCTCCACCAAACCTCCTCCACCTCTCTCATAAAATTATGAACCATGTAACTTTCGGCGACTCACACAATCGGATGGGAAGGGTCATTTATCCACATCAGTTGCTACAACATCGGTAAGTTAAAACAACGCCAATTAGTAAATTATTGGCTTTATACTTATTTCAAAGTATATACTTCTTGTAGAATTTAGTGTAGATGTTCTTATTTGTGTTTATTAATACTGTTATAGGCTTGAGTTAGATTTAAATGTAAATCGGTGTTAGTCAAGCTCCACAAAATGTACTTAATACTTATTGAGGTACCTCACTTGAAGCATAGATTAAAGGCTACTAATTTAATGAGTTTATTTGATTGTAAAATTGGGAACTCCGACAACCAAGTAATAGTGTCGATGGTTGAGCGTTGGTGGGCAACCACTCACACATTTCACCTACCTTGTGGAGAGCTAGGGATTACTTCTAGAGATTTTATGGTGTATACCGGGATAGGTATCGAGACAGGAGAGTCAATGATATTGGATGAGTCATACACGGAATATGGTAACGCCTTAACAATTTTTCCTAATATGGAGTCTAAAGATTATGAAAAGGGATGTATTAGTTTTGCTCACCTCCGGAGTTACCTTGACCATACCAGAGTAAACATCAAAGATCTGGCTAATATTAATACAATCTTTAGGGTATTTATGCTATTGTACTTTGGAGGTGTCTTATTTGGGAACTCGAAGAATTGAGCTCGACTAGAGTTGTTGGGTCCAATTGTCCTCATAAAAAAAAGACCTACGATCGACTTTGGCTCCGTTATATTAGGACATCTCTACTACTGCCTTGACCAAGCATCGAAACAGGAGGTGAAATACATCGGCGGCCTTTTCTAATTGATCGAAGTATAATATTTTTAATTAATAATTTTAGTTATTTATTTATTTATTATTCAAGTTTATTTAGATAATTAATATATATTTTTTATCTTCTGCAGTATCAGTGCTACGAGCATTGTCAGATAGGCCATCATATCTTGATAGATAATAGGTTGGATGATTTTTGGCCAAGGATGTCAGCCTAGCATACTAAAAGACAAAAATTTATGGGAAATAAGGCGAAGCATCATCTAGCACTGATGAAGCAACAACTGAATTTGCGTACAATCAATAACATGTAATGGGACCCCTTTAGAAATATGAAGGATACACTAAAGTAGAAGGTAATCATCACTGGTAATATCTGTAATAGCCTAATTTCAGGATTCGGACTTAACCTTTACACCAAGGATACTCAGAGCGTCTAGAACGAACACTAGCACAAAGTTTAGCGTGGAAAACTTTTGAATAGGTTAAAAATCACAACCTCTCTTAAGGATTTAGAAAGAGTAATGTTATTGATAGCTGTTAGATTATTACAAGAGATGCTTTGAGCATTTTGTAGAGACTTTCTTGATAGGAAAAGTCTGTCCCTTCTCTGTAGTTCTATAAACCTATTTATAGGTCTTATAATATGACCGTTATCTATTTTAATGACGAACGTTATAGTTTTGATAAGTCATAATAATTGTGTAATGGCTTGTGTAACTCCTGCTCCATAATGTGTCTTCCATAAATGTGTCACGTGTATGCTGATGAGGTTGAGTAGTCGCATGATGGTCGAAGATGGGGCTTGAGTCCGAGATGCGGAATAAACCCCTTACATAAGACGGTTCTCAGCCAATAGTACAAGAAACATCATAGGCGAGTGGTATTGGCTGAGAAGGTCATTCTCTAACCGTTACCTGATGTTGCTGTCTTAATTCTGATGTAATTTATTACCGATGTTGTCGATGCTTGCTTTCGGGAATTTGAGGCTTTGTGGTCCTCCTGAGTACAATTTGAGTCGTCTGACTTATAATTTGTTGTCCAATTTGAATGACCCTATTGTTAGCATGGAATGTGTTATAGTAGATGTGCTGGTCGCATTGGGTAAACCAATTATGGACCTAAAATATGTAATATGTTTGGTCGAACTGAGGTAAAACCAATAAGCGACCTGTAATGTATTAGATGGGCGGCCAAATTGGGATGAACCAATAAGCGACCTGTAATATGTAATTTGTTTGGTCGAATTGGGATGATCCAATAAGTGACCTGTAATATATTAGATGGGTGGTCAAATTGGGATGAACCAATAAACGACCTGTAATATGTTAGAAGATTGAATTGGCCGAAGCAACAATTCTGTATATAGATGTGTTGGTCGAATTGGGATGAACCAATAAGCGACCTGTAATGTATTAGAAGATTGAATTGGTCGAAGCAACAATTCGGTATATAGATGTGTTGGTCGAATTGGGATGAACCAATAAGCGACTTGTAATGTATTAAAAGATTGAATTGGCCGAAGCAACAATTTTGTATATAGATGTGTTGGTCGAATTGGAATGAACCAATAAGCGACCTGTAATGTATTAGAAGATTGAATTGGCCGAAGCAACAATTCGGTATATAGATGTGTTGGTCGAATTGGGATGAACCAATAAGCGACTTGTAATGTATTAGAAGATTGAATTGGCCGAAGCAACAATTCTGTATATAGATGTGTTGGTCGAATTGGGATGAACCAATAAGCGACATGTAATGTATTAGAAGATTGAATTGGCCGAAGCAGCAATTCTGTATATAGATGTGTTGGTCGAATTGGGATGAACCAATAAGCGACATGTAATGTATTAGAATATTAAATTGGCCGAAGCAACAATTTTGTATATAGATGTGTTGGTCGAATTGGAATGAACCAATAAGCGACCTGTAATATGCTATGTTTGTCGAATTGGACGAACCAATAAGCGACCTGAAATATGTAATTTGTTTGGTCAAATTGAGATGAACCAATAATCGACCTGTAATGTGTTATGTTTGGTCGAATTGGATGAACCAATAAGCGACCTGAAATATGTAATTTGTTTGGTTGAATTGGACGAACCAATAAGTGACCTGTAATGTGTTATGTTTGGTCGAATTGGATGAACCAATAAGCGACCTGAAATATGTAATTTGTTTGGTTGAATTGGACGAACCAATAAGTGACCTGTAATGTGCTATGTTTGGTCGAATTAGACGAACCAATAAGCGACCTGAAATATGTAATCTGTTTGGTCAAATTGGATGAACCAATAAACAACCTATAATATGTAATCTGTTTGGTCGAATTGGACGAACCAATAAGCGACCTGTAATATATAATCTGTTTGGTCGAATTGGACGAACCAATAAGCGACCTGTAATATATAATCTGTTTGGTCGAATTGGACGAACCAATAAGTGACCTGTAATAGATAATGTAATTTGTTTGGTTAAATTGGACAAACCAATAACAAACCTGTAATAGAGAATGTAATTTTTTTGGTCGAATTAGGATGAACCAATAAGCGACTTGTAATGAGCTGGTCAAACTCGTCCCCCAGTATGATTTAGATCGATTAGATAAGATCGAGCATTGTGCCCAGAACTGAGATCGAGCTCCCCCAAGTATGATTTATGGTAAGTTGAAGGAATCGAGCAGTGGATCAAAATAAACCGTACGTCGAGGATAAAACTGGAATTCTCGTAAAATAAATCGTAGTCTGTTGCAATCCAATTTAACGATAAATGTAGGTAGTAGAAAACGTGTGTAGTCCGAATGGGGTTAGTGGGCCTAATTGTAACAAAAGACCCATTTGGATATAATTTTTGGCCCATCGAGCCCGTGTCCCCGGGCTGTCCCCAAAGAAGGAATGGCACAGAAAGCCAAAAGACGCCGTATCGATCGTTAGGCGCGAAGAAATCAGCTTTCCCATTCGAAGTCAATCTCCGCCTCTAGATTCTCAAACATCTCAGTAAAAGATACTTGGAATTCTTGTAGAACGTGATCACGTCGTGATTTCAAAACAAAGAAGAAGAGCTGTTTGCATTGGGCATGTGAACCTATGTAATTCTCTCTTCGATTCGACAAAGATAAAGAGAAATGTCATATGATGGGGTTTGCCAAGAATTCCCTAGTTCAACCAACGAATTGTGTACACCATTATCAACCGGAGATGACAAGTCTCTTGTATTAGACAAATCACTCTTTAAATCGCGGATCCACGATAAAGTAACTGTCGGGGGTTATGTATTTCGTATCTCAGCATTGATGTTTGGACAAATCTGAACATTGTGTACGCCATTATGTTGTGTACACCATAATAATCGACGATTTCATGATGAATTTCGGCCTCCTGTAACGAGGTTTGTTGTCGAACTCGAGTGAGCAATTATCTAGAGCTTGCATTCGAGTTCATTTACGAGATTTCAAACTTCCCCAGCTCGAGTTAAAGAGAGAGAGAGTTCATTGTTGAGGTCGATCGAAGATAATCAAACTGTTGAAAGTGATCATCCTGAATCATTTGTCTCTGCCCCAGATGTAGATGAAGACTTATATGCTAGCATGGAAATTAGTGAGGCAGTATTACAGACTATCCACGATACAGACTATCAGTTGAGCTAAGACATCAAACGAACCAATTTGGAAGACCTTCTAACGTCCTCGTCCTCCATTGGAGTTGGAAGTATAGCATCTTTTCGAATGAAATATCTCATATAGTACGATCTAGTGATTCTGCGACTATTTTTTATCGTAATCGACTCTGAATTTGCGTCGATTTGCCTCTTGGAGCAACGAATTGAGCGCAGTTTGCTTGTGATTTTGATTTTCTTATGGTACTAGATGGGCTGCAGCACCGAACCCAAAAATGCCTTTGTTTCTGTTGGTCAAAAAATTCTTCGCCGCAATAAATTAATGATCTGACGTTCCCATCTGCCATCTTACTAGTATCCGTCAATACCAAAGATAATGGGTTTGTATGCAGCTGTGTTTTATTGGGGTTCCGAAACTGAATTCCACGACGAAGACGACAATGAAGTTAACGATGCAGAAATCAAATGAAGATTACCTGATATTGTCAGATCTGTTGTAGCAAAACTATGATTGTCTGAAGATAATATGATGGCTTGTTGTGAAGCAGGAGATGGTAGGTGGACTTAATGAGGATGGTGAGAAAAGATGAGACAATATAAACTGCTATCTCCATTAGGTCTGCGTCCTTGCTTTCTTTTGAGAACGCCAGCACTGCCTTATTCAAAGCCTGTAAAATTGCAATGTCATGGTCTGACGATCGAGCTTGAAGACCGATTTTGGCAAAGACGCCCTCTCTATATACATCTTTATCACTTGCAGCAATTCCTTGGATAACTCCACAAGATAAATAAAAAAACACTTCGATTTGTAATGATTACATATTTTTGACAAACACAAGCGACGTTGTGCCTGATGAGATCGCGAAGGCTAGTTTATTTTAGGCCTCTTCATCTCAAAATCAACCAAAGATAGAAGATGGCTTGAATAAATCCAACAAATTGGGTTTTGAGATCGAAAATAGAGTAAAGAGAAGAGTCTTTGTAGGTATGAAGCCATGATTTGCAAATGAAGATGGGACTCCAAAACTTTGAATCAATCTGACTCCCGTGTTGTTTATCCAAAACTTTGGCTGGAGATCATTGTTAAGCTCGAGAGAGATGAAATTCGCAGCGAACGTTACTCCAAAAAGGAGATCTCCCCACGAGAGTAGAGAGTAGAGAGAGAGATCTGGTTCTCGATGGCCCGGGGAGAGCGAGGAATGAAGCCCAATATATATATATTTTGTTGAGCAATATAAGAGAACCACAGGAGAAAGTTTGTATTGGAGAGAGGGAGAGTAAACTGAGTAAATTGCTTTTAGAGAATAGATCTTCGCCATGATTTCTAGGGTGAAGTGCAGAGAAGTGAATCGACCAAAAAAAAAAATCCAGGTCGAGAGAGAGAGAGGAGGTTCCGAGAGGAAAAGAAAGAAACAAAAACTCACATGTTAAGCTCGGCATTACGTAAGGGGATAATAAGCGGTTTCTGAGACAATTGGTTTGAGAACTTCATTCCCACATACGGCGCCAAATGTAATAGCTTAATTCTGGGATTCGAACTTAACATTAGTCAATGAAAATATGTTCTCTCACTTTTGAGTGGTATAATGGTTTAATATTTTCATTGCTTAAGGTTTTGATTCTCACTTTTGAGTTTGGTATAATGGTTTTGATTCACATTTTTAATTGCCTATGGTTTGATATTTTTTCATGCAATTTAACCAAATCAAAAAAAAAAAAAAAAAACTCAACGCAACGCAACGCAACAGGTGCCTAAGACATAGGTACCTGCTTGAAAAAATTTAATCAGGCGTCTATATTTTAGGCGTATATTGCGTTGAGTAATTTTTTTTTCAAACGGCTATATTTTGTTTCTAACGGCTCTATTAGGTTAAGGGAATATATAGACCTAAGTCTTAGGCTCATACTATCCCGTAACCAATTCCAATATTCTCTTCCATTTTCAATTAGTGTTGTGTGGCTTATCTGAAGAATTTCAAGGTAGTTCTTGATATTTTGATCGAATCTTCATCAGAGGATGAAAAGGAAGAGGATATCGATGAATCTTTAACCGATTATAGTGATGACGGCGTTATTGATGCGATTAAAATAGAGATATTGAGCAATCAAGCCGAAATTGATGAACTACAAGAAGTGGAATCTGCAGGAACTCGTGTTGGTTCGGTTGTTGGGCATAAAGCCATAAATCGCTCATGTGTATTCTATCACAAGCTACTCATGCAGAGAAATATTTTGCCAAACAATAAGAGTCATATCGAAAAGATGTAGATCGAGCTTTCGGTGTCCTTCAATCTCAATTTGCAATTGTGAAAGGTCTGGCAAGAAGTTGGTCACCCAAAAACCTTGATAAAATAATAAAAACGTGTATAATTATGCATAATATGACCGTTGACGAATAACGCAATAGGTACGGAGTAAGCTTACTAACCGAACGTTTTTTCCTAAACCCTAACCCAATTAACTTGAATCGGGAAGAAGTCACTTTACAATGATACATTGCGAAATACAATAAGATAACAAGTTCTGATAAGTAAATGGCACTTCAAAATAATCTCATTCAGCATTTGTGGAAGTATTAGGGAAATAACTAGCATTTCTAATTATATGTAATTTTAATGTAAACACAACTTTATTTCAATTTAATGTAATTTCAATTAAATATTTTTATGCAATTTATTTAAGAAATTTATTTGTATTTCAATATAAATTCAAATAGAAAATAATTTAAAAAACTAAACTTTCTCAACAAGATTTAATTATATAAAATATAACAAACTTCTTAAACAAAGTTTTTAAACAAAATATACTAAACTTCTTAAACAAGAATTACCAAAATATAACCAAACTTCTAAAATAAGATTATTCAGCTAGAACATCTTAGGCATTATTAGTATTAACTTTAAATATTCTTGTCATAACCACATTACGTTGTGTCTCCCAATAAACCATTTGAGTGTCGTCTAAAGTAGACATATCCATCGTCATCACCTTTTGATCGTTTTGGGCTTGAAATTAAGCTTTTAAATTTACCACGCCCTTTGTCTTCCTTTCTCTTAACTCCATAATACGAGCTTCTGTCTCTTATTTCTTCTTATCTCTCACAGATATATACTCTTATTTCTTCTTATCTTTCTCGGTAATATACTCTTCTTTTTTCTTCTTTTTTCGGTCAAGGTGACTAATAAGTATATTTTGGCGTCCAATGAGAAGATTTTTGTCTTTTTTCTTTCTTTTTCTTTAGTTTAGTACTTTTGATACCGCCGGGACGTTTCGTCTCCACATCCGTGACAAGTACTGGAGAGTCGTTGTTGGAGCTAATGGGTGTGTCAGGTGTTGCGGGAGTAGACATTCCCGGGCTAGAACTTGATGTTTGCTTCATTCGCACATTGCGAGCTGAAGTGTCCGGGTGTTGGTCTTGCAAGATTTTCCAACATTGATGACAACTTAAAACTTCATAAGCTTCTTTATACACCCATTTGCCTTTACCACGAGCTTCATAAATCGTTTTGGCAGCATTGTCCTATCAAATAGATTAAGATAATAAAAAAATACATAATTTTGGTAAAAAAAGTATATAATTTATTAGTAATGACGAATGTTGAATTACTTACCAAATTTTATTGTTGCATACCTCTTATGTGGCATTGCATCACATTTTTCAAACACGATTCATATCCGACCAATGATTTTTCAAAGAAGATGTTGTACGCTCAACCCGTTCACCACCATGTTCACAGAAATCATGAAATGCATCCAAAATCGAGTCCCAAAAAACATCAAGTTGTTGGTTGTTGCTTTTGATTCTATCCTCCGAGATATGAATCCAAGCTTTCGCAAGATTTTTGTTTTGAATGCCCGTCCATTTCAACAACTGAGACCCCGCCCCTCCACTGATATTTTTTTTAGTCGAGCGACGTTTATCTTTGCTTTTTTGTCCATCAATAACCCCGACGTCTTCGGATTGAGATAAGTCAACCGATTGAGATGCTTGTGATTGAGATGATGAGATTGTGAGGGATTGGTGAATGGAGAAGGATGTTGGAATTAAGCGGGAATGACGAATTGAGACGGTTGTCCCCAATTATTGGGTGATATGAACGGTTGAGAGGGTTGTACCCAATTGTTGGGCGAGTGAAATGATTGAAAGGGTTGTGATTGAGATGATTGAGGTTGAGGGGAATGAGTGAATTGCAACTAATTAGTTGAGATTTGTTGTTGTTGTTGATTCAAACTACTCTCGGTAGTGGAATATTTCTCTTGCGTAGTATTCATATAACTCATCTAATAATTTTAATATACATTAATAATCAAGAAAAACTCTAGAATATTGTAATCTATAAAATTTAATTTTAATATGGTAAAATTAAACATGAGCTTACCTTGAGAGATCAAGCTTCGACAATTTCAAATAATTAGAGTGAAGAAGAGAAGTTGTGGCGCAATTGGATGTTGTTTTTGTTTAAGTAGTGAAGATAAAGAAATGACTTAGTTTTAGAAGCTCCAACGAATTTACTCAGTTCAACAAGCGCCTAAGAGTTGTGCGCCTAATTAAAAAAATAAATAACACAGGTGCCTAAGTCTTAGGCAGGCGCCTGTTTAAAAGCAGAACAGTGCCTAACACTTAGGCGCCCAATCTCGACATTAAAATTCAAGGTTGAGTCTTGGAACCTAGATTTGGAAGGTGAAATCCAATTAGTGAGGCACTGTTGGATGAAAAAAATCTTATGTGACACCTTGGATTACAAGTCACTGAGTCAGGAGATGCTCTTATATAGATATAGATTATACTAAGATCCACGTACTGCTCTTACAAAAAAGTTGTATTGCTTCTAAACCACGTCTCATAGTCTCACTCCCTCTACAACTCCTCTTCAAATTGGAGGACATGAAGAAGATAGACTAATAAACATCTATCTCTCTCTCTCTCTCTAATGGCTCTACAACTCCCTCAATTCCCAATTGCATCCTCATCTTCATCACCACACATAGAAACGCTATCTCCCTTCTTTCGCCAACATACTTGCTTACACTTCAAACCCACCAGACCCACTCTTCTTCGTCGTCACCATCGCCAAAACAACCCCAGAAATGTTCTTCTATTTGCTAACAAAGAAGATGTAGAGTTGGGTATCTACACAATCAAAGAACAAGTGGATTCAAGTTCAGAAGACCTCGAATATGTTCGAGAGATTCAAAGGGTATGTGTAAATTTACTAATTAGAGAACCCCATCTGCTTAATTGCTTGTACAGGTTTTTTTTTTTTTTTTTTTTTTTTTTGAGTTCCGATTAAGTTTTGTTTTTGGTGATTATTTAGGTGTTGGGGATTCTAAGAAAAAACAGAGATATGCTTTTCAGCGAAGTAAGTACTTTTTAGCGTTTTTTTTTTTTAAATTTGTAAGTTGTGATTTAGTTGAGCTAAAAACAGTATTAGAATATGTGCATAAGAAGTTACTAGGGGCCTAGGGTGCTAGGTAATTATGCTAATGTTAAAATTTGAAATCTGTAAAGATGAACACCCTTCGATTCGAAGGCTTTAGAGGCAGTTGTTTGGGACTGAAATAGCCTATTCTTTGGAAGTTCATGATAGTGTTTGATGATACATAATTGTATATAATTCTTTTCTTTTGTGTGCATGTGTTGGTGCTTCGGATGAAAGATATGAGGCTGCCCTATAGAGCTTCTCTTTCTTCTTTACGTACCTGCGCGTATCCCCCCTATCGAATCAGAAAGGGTTGTGTTCCATCTTCAAATCTCGTGGTACCTGAGCCTGTAGTCCTCCGTTAGCTTCTTTGGTCTTTCTCTTTTCAGTGCTTTTTTGTGCCTTGACTCACACGTACCTGTGGCAGGCATCCTAGTCGTAAACAGCCCGTTAAGATAGCACCCCAATACCTGGTTGATTAAATATTAATCTTGACCCCATAGTGATGCAGTTCAAGAGGAAATGAATGAGGGGAATGCACATTCACACTATGCATTGAGGTATGAGAAGAGAAAATAGGCACAGTGTTCCATCTCCCTAAAAGCGCAAATACTTCTAAAATACTCGAGCTGTTCTATGTTCATACGGATACTGCTGAGCATCACTTTGCATTTCCACGGAACTATAGCACTATCTCGATCATCTGCATTGAATCTGTCCTCACCCAAAGCTTCTTTATAACCATTTGGAAATCAATTTATAGCCCCATATCAATGGCCCTCATTTCATGTTAAATAACAGTGAGAGAGGATGTATTTTTCTGCATATGGCACTAGTAATCCCCTTCATGGTTCCGGATCATATTATCATATCCCCCATCATCCCTCAACAATCCATTAGGATTAAGCATGAAGGGGTCATAGGGAGGTAGTAACCAAGAGACTCACACAATACGTTTACTAGTCAACTTAGTAGATAGCTCCCAGACTCTGCACATCTGTTTGCTGTGGGAGATGCTTTTAGCAGTTTTGATGGAGCAGTTGAGTCTTTCTTTTATCGCTTCCCTAATATCCTTCATGGTAGAGCTCACAAGTTTCTTCTTTGTACTCTTTGATGCCCTTTCGAAGGGTATTTTCAATATTCAGTACTTATATAGCGAAAATTGTTAGTGGGCATGTCAACTGCTGAAAAGATGACCACTTTTTTCTTCATCTTTCTATTTTCAATTAGCAAGTTGCTGTGCATTTAACAACAGAAAGAAATATATTTTGGTGAGGCAGCTAATCCTATTCTATCGAAGTTCTTTTCTTTCTGCAGAAACAATTGGAATTGCTGTAATAGTTTGTCATTAATTACATAATAGTACTTCTCAATACCTTCCACCAGGGGTAGTCCGTGTGAAGCCTCAAATGAACTTTTAGGGGTATTTTAGCAATTCCCTTTTACTTTCCAAATTACTCATCATAGATAAATTCCAAAAAACTATAACATCTAATGTATCTAAGACCTTCAAGCATAACATTCACTGCATATCTTTTGTGCATTTTTAGAGCATTCCTCTGGATCTCTTAGGGCAATTCTTGAGCATCCTGTGGGCATGTATGAGGGATGTACTCATGTTGAGTGTGAAACTGAGCTGGATTAAAAGAAGAAGAAGAAGGAAATTGGACAAAACCCGGGCGGCAGACTTTGAGTCCGGGTTTGAGCAGTTGCAACCACTTTTCTGCATGTTATTCTCTTGATTTGTTTTATTTTCGCATTTATTCTCCTTAAGAAGATAGAACGGTCTTCTCCTCTCATCTTGCTCCACATACACATTTGACCTATCTTTCTACCTCTAACACACAGAGATGCCATATAGGGATCTATTATGGCATTCATTGTGAGTATATTAGAAACCTCAAAAGAGATAAAGAATCCTATCAGCTTGTTGAAGCTTTGTACTAGAAGTTGGTTGTAACCAATTTGATCGATAAATAGTGGATTGCTTGCAAAGCATAAAGGGTAGCAGCTAATTCGGTGAGGTTGACGTTTGAGTAGTTACCCTCTTTGTCTTCATCAATTGGTATCATCGCCTAGAGTTCGTGTGATCAAAGCAATAACCAAGGAAGACAAATTTAAGATTGCAAATTTCAATGCAACTAACTTTGAGGTGTGGAAGATGCAAATATAAGATCTTTTGTTTCAATAGAATTTGGATTTACCATTTGGTGGTGTTGAAGCAAAACCCAGGGACATAAATGATACGAAGTGGAAACCTTTGGACTGTAAGGCACTTGGAACCATTAGTTTGCCTTCTTCATTTCAAATCTTTCACATGATCTCAAAGGTATAAACAACAAAGGGTTACTTAAAATGTTGTCCGCTATGTATTTGAAACCCTCTGGACAAATAATAAATTTATTTCGTCGATTATTTACATTGTAGATGAAAAAAGAAGTCAGTGTCCAAGCTCACGTTAGTGAATTCAATATTGTTTACCCGCAATTGAAATCAATTTAAAAAGCTTTAATCAAGGAGGCGGGAACGTGACTCTTCTTTGGCAAATGATTGAGTGTTGGTAGGATTTCATCATGGTCGTGAGTAATTTGCGGGCTAGGGGAGGATTACATTTGATGACTAGTCTTTTTGATTTTGAGTAAATATGGTCGACACCGATAGCATGAATCATCTTCTATTAATTTTGAACACGCGTGTCTTAAATGTTGACAAGAGAGGAAAATCTTACAAAAAAAGAATGAAGTATGGATGAAAACATTCAACATTCGAAGGAAATTTTAGACCACTAGCGTTATGTTGAAAATGTGAAAGAGGTCATTTTAAACATGATGTACAGGTGTGGAAAAAAAATACGAGGAGAAGGATTCAATGTACCTAAGTGAGGAGGTTTGTTTCAGTCTTTAAGAGATGACGTTTTGATCCTTTCATACGATGAAAGTAGTACTTGGATACTTGACTCTGGTTACTCCATTTTACGACAAACAAGTGTTTCTTACCAAATTTTTTTTAGTTGACTTGGTATCTTGGCGATAAGAAGCCGTGTGATATTGTTGGAAAAGGTAACATGTAGTTGAAGTTTTCATCAGAACCACATTGCGATTGAAGACTGTGCGAGGTTTAGCCAAAATTGGTTGTAACCTTATCTTGGTTAGCCGAATGGAGGATGATGGTGGATATTTGAGTACCTTTAGTACGTGGTACCTTTTGGAAGATCACAAATGGAGCTTTAGTTATATCTTAAGGCTCAAGGTAAGGGATATTCTATGGATACTAGTCCCCTCATTATTGTTACCATTTCGTAAATTAATACAAGTAGATAGCACAAACAACTCATCCACATGAATGAAAAGAGGATGAAACTGATAGCACAAACGACTCATCCACATGAATGAAAATAGGATAAAACTGACGGTTTCTAAGGGAATGCTAGATAGTCTTGCAAATGTTGATATTAAGTTTTGTGAAGAGTGTATTCTTGTGGAATAAAGGAGTGGGCTTCGTGAGAACAAAATCTCCTCCTCATTCGACTATCTTCCCTCATAATCAAAGTGACCATGTGATCAAACGTTATCTCCTCTTTACCCAATAAATTTCTTACGACCGATGAAGCACTATAAACTCTCCAACATTTGCCAAGAAAAACAAAGGCTCTCTCACCTTTTCGGTAGAAGTGATTGTAAGGGATTCCAAATTGCGCGTGAAATGTATTGAACATACAAATGTAAGCTTACGTACTACCACCTTCATCTTCAATGTATATACTTAGCGCAAAAGATTTACCCATTTGCTTCAGAAGGTTTTGAATCCTTCGTTGGTCGTACCTTTCATACCGTGTATTGCGAATGAAAAAGACAACCTAGTGGTTCCAAGCGCTGTAAGAGCCAAACATTTCCACTTCGTATCATTGATGTCTCTGAGTTTTGCTTTGACTTCACCCAATAGCAAATCCAAATCCTTTTGAAATAAATAAACTACATTTAAATCTTCCACGCCAAAAAATTGGAACCTTTAACTTTTCCAATCTTAGGGGTGTTCGCTTATTTCCACTTAAAACATCTTAATCTAACTATACCAACAAGATCTAGTTCAAATTGACCAAGAGGCAAGCGTTCCACCTGTTGTTCAGCCTCTTGTTAAGACGTTTTAAGTAATCATGTGTTTTTTTTTTCCATCTAGTTAGAGACCGAAGTTTAAAATACCCACACCACTTATAAACACCCCTCTACACCTCCATATACCACAACAATATATTCATATAATACCAACACCAACACCAACACCAACACCAACACCAACACAAACATAATAACATATTACCTGTACATTTTGAACCTATCAATAACACGAACATGACAACATAATAATAATAACCTGTACATGTTCACAATACCAGTAACACAAACATATCAACAACACCAACAATACAATTGCAATAACCCGTATATGTTCACAATACCAATAACGCAAACATATCAACAAGAAAAACAATAACATCACAACCTCCTCATTTAGCATAACAACATAACATAACATAACATAAATAATCTCCAAAATATACCAACATCCAGTACATAATGTACCAACATCAAGTACAATAATCCAAACCAAATGTAAATAGTTCCAACATAAATCAAAGCCTAAAGATGGAGAGAGAGAAAGAAACCCAGACAAGCTACCAAAAACACTCTCTCACACCACTTACCTACCAACACTCAAGAGTCACTAAGTAATCCACAATACAATTGAGAAGCTCTAGTTAGCATAAAAGTAGGAAGAACACCAATTGGTTTGGAAAAAATAAGAGATTCGATTACTTAAAACAAAGTAATTACAATGAAAAACTCTAAAACCCTAGGCTTCTTCCTCAGAACTCTCTCTAGATCTAACATAAGATAAGACATAACCTAAGTCCCCATTATATAAAAGGAACTAAAAATTACAAATAGAACGCATCTCAAGGCAAAAACACGCCTAAAAAATACAACCACCGCCAATTGGTCTAAAACCCTTGAAAGTTGACAACTCGTTCGAACGGCATGACAACTCGTTCGAACGAAAATCCTCTATGGGCCAAATTCCAGAGAGCATGACAAAGGTCATTCGAATGAAATTGGGAGTCGTTTGAACGACTCTCAACCTCGTTCGAACGACTTTTACTAAAACTTCAAACGTTCCTAGATCCTCCTGGATCATGGCTCCCCCCTTTAGGAGCCTTGAGCTCCTGCTCAAGCGAGAACTGGAGAGGTGGGAATGCGGCGCTGCCCATTGCCCTGCCGTGCCACTTCGACTTACTAGGTAGCTGACCTTTCTTCCCAACTCGGAACGACTCAATACCACCACATGTCTTGCCTGGCAACAACTTTTGGCGAAACACACTACGCCCCTTGGGATCATCATATCCTGCAACATACGCTGACGTAACAAAATGCTGTATCTGCATAAAAAACAACATAGCGGAAGTAGTTGGTAATGGGGGTCGAGATAACCTATCAGCCATTTTGTTGTCCACTCCCTTCTTATATTGCATAATCAAGGGAAATTGTTGGAGATACGAAATCTCCTTCATCCGACGAGCTTGCTGTATCTTGGACTGTATAGCTAAAAACTGGAATGGTTTGTGATCAGTATGTACCACAACCTCCTCTTGCAACGCCCCCATGTCGGTTGGTTGCCTATAAGACGTTGTCATAGGAGACAACACTCTAGCCGACGTACCCTCCTGAACCGGTCGAACCAATAGCACAAACTTGCCGCTCGCATTAACCAACCGCTTCACCTGAGTCGCCGTTACTAAATTAGACGTAGTGACATGCTCCTTACAAGTATTGATATGGAACTCCTTTCCCTCCTTCATAAGACGATACTTGCGAGCTCTACGGTAATGAATCGCATCTCGGTCCCAAAGATAAGGGCTACCCAAGATGACCTGACATACATCCAAAGGAACCACCTCACACGTCACCTCGTCAATAAATCTTTCAGTAATCGCAAACTTGAAAGTACACTGCTTCGTGATCATCATATCCGCATCTTTCTGAATCCACCCCAAACCATACGGCTTAGGATGAGCTGTAGTCGTTTAACCCATCTTCTTCACCAATGTCTCATCTTCTTCACCAACGTCTCAGAAATCAAATTTTTCTGACTACCCGGATCCACAATGGCCTCGACTAAACTCTGCTTCCCCTGAATACTGACGTGAAAAAGTTCTTCCCGACTTTCCTCCTCGGTAGCCAAAGTCCGCTAAAGCATAAATGTAAGCTTAGGATTCGGTTTATCTAAATCTGGGAGGTTAACAACCTGTGTGGCTAGTACATATCTTTCTTTCTTACTCTTCTCCTCCTTCGGCCGAAGCTCCGGGTGAAGTTTCCAACAATAATCGGAAATATGCCCACTCTTTGGACGAAGACCCCTCTCCTTTGGCCTCTCCCTTATGCTCGTTTTTCCAACTAGACTTGTACCCCGACTTGTTTCTGTCGTCTTCCTTGTCACTCGTCAAGTACTTGCCTTCAATGGCAATTGCCTTCACGGTAACGTCCTCGATATTGACCACAGTAAAGAGCTTCAACTCTCTTCTAATGGACTCCGACAAACCCCCTATGTACTTCATGAACACCTCATACTCGTACACATCAATGTCCAAAACCAAAACTTGGTTATGAAACGCCGTAGTGTACTCCTGTACGGATTGCTCAAACTTTTGGCGTAAATTGTGTCATTGGTACTAGCTCTCATGCTCATACCCAATCGGATAAAACTGCTTTTGCACTAATACCTTGAATTCTTTATAACCCAAATTTCCTACATCGTAGCGTTTCCTATAAGATTTCCACCACGTGAGTGCATGACTTGCGAATTTCAACGTAACAAAGCATATTTGCTGAGCATTGGAGTATTCATAAACGAAAAAATAAGTTTCTAACCTATCTAATCAATTATCCAATTTCTCGGCATCGATCGAACCGTCGAATATCGGAATTTCAATCTTAAAATTGATACGAAGATTACGAATAGGATTCGGTGACTTACTAATACCCGATCGCTCCTTGTCGGATTCGACTTTACCAGAATCACTATCGATCTCCGCAAAATCGCCGTCTCCATCCACCTCTATAACTCCTTTCTTCCCCCAGCGGCCTCGCCGTGTCGCTGAAGCGGAAGCCTTCGCGAGGTTCGTGAGACGCAATTGTTCAACTAACTCTCCTACAGTAGAAGTTAGGTCGGAAACTATCGTTTCCAAAATTGTGAGTCGATCGTTGGACTCGTCCATCTCCAAATTGTCATTCTTCTTCGAATTAGGTTTGTGATGGATCTTCAACGGACTCACTAGCTTCTCCTTCGTTTGCTTGAGACGGTCACGTGTAGAGACCATAAACCACAATCAACCTCCGAAGATCGTAACTGGAAAACTGATACCACTTAATCCACAATTCAATTGAGAAGCTCTAGTTAGCATAAAAGTAGGAAGAATACCAATTGGTTTGGAAAAAATAAGAGATTCGATTACTTAAAACTAAGTAATTACAATGAAAAACTCTAAAACCCTAGGCTTCTTCCTCAGAACTCTCTCTAGATCTAACATAAGAAAAGACATAACCTAAGTTCCCATTATATAAAGGGAACTAAAAATTACAAATAAAACGCATCTTGAGGCAAAAACACGCCTCAGAAATACAACCACCGCCAAAGTCGTTCGAACGAAATAGGGAGTCGTTCGAACGACTTTACGCCTAATTGGTCTAAAACCCTTGAAAGTTGACAACTCGTTCGAACGAAAATCCTCTATGGGCCAAATTCCACAGAGCATGACAAAGGTTGTTCGAACGAAATTGGGAGTCGTACGACTCTCAACCTCGTTCGAACGACTTTTACATCACTAAGAATGGTCGCCAAGAACTCTACCTTCTGATCAATGTTCAACTTCATAAAAGGTCCCCAGCAAGCTGGAGTGTCAATCAAGGCCTTGAAGGACCTGATGAAGAACGCGGTGTCAACGACCAACCATCAACTCCTCAAGTGCCCTCATAATCTCATCCTTACTCACAGGAAGGGGTGCTATATCCTAAACTTTCTAGTACTTGATCAGATCCACAATGGATTGCATAACATCATAAGCAAGAATGTCAGCTGAGACTACATGCCTCTTGCCCTTGACGGCGGTAGATGTAATACGAGAGGTTCCAATACACTCACGGATCAGAACAGGTGCAAAACAAGAGGTGCCCCATGCTCACTTCCTCCTGGTGTAACTGCTGCAATGTAATGAGAGGGCTCCACTCATAGTTACGTGCATATTTAACAATTACATATTTCACAAGTATAAGATGCATATTTATCAAGTAAGGAAAAATATATTTACCCGAATAACGTTGTTCTATGTCTCTTAAGGCCAATCAAAGGTATCATCATCAGCGTTGTAACCATGTCCATTTCTATTCACCAATCTGCTCCAAATCACATAATTTTTTCTCAGATAATCCCATTAAGTCTTTTTGTTTAAAGTCTTGGCCTCATTCCTCATTCATTTCTTGACACATTCTCTTCCAGGAAGCCCCTTTGAGTGCGTTCTCCGCCAACCCAGAAGCAATTACCTCCTGACATTTGGAAATGAATGCAACATCATGGCTAGATTATCTTTGAACATAACAACCCCCCCCCCCCCCCCCCCCCCCCCGTCACTTTGAGATGCCATCACTGAAGCATAAACAACATGTAATCAGAAACATACCAAACTACTAAAAAGTGTAAGGTTCTTTTCTCTCACTCATTTCTCTTATTGCCTCTCTCTATTGTCTTTCTACCCTCTCTTTTTGGCTCTCTACTCTCTTTCGGCTTCTCCATCTAAAAAAGTGGGTTTAGTAGAGGCAGTAATGAGGCTGAAGGTGGTGAACGGAGAGAAGACAACTGAGAGAGAAGAAAGAAGATAGTCAAGAGATAGAGGGGCAGAGAGAAGAAAGTATAAAAAGAGAGAGGTTGTGATAGAGATGAGTTAAAGAGAGTGACGAAGAGAAGAACGTTACACTTTTTAGTGGTTTGGTATGTTTTAATTGCATGTAGTTGTTTTTGCTTTAGTGATGACAACTCAAAATGACTAGGGGGTGGGGAAAGGAAGGGTTCGAGGATAATCTAACCATGAAGTTGTCATTTATTACCAAATGCCAGAGGGAAGTAATTACTTGTGGGTTAGTGGGGAACTTACTCAAGGTGGCTTCTTGAAAGAGAATGTGCCAAGAAATGAATGAGGAATGAGGCCAAGAATTCAAACCAAAAGACTTAAAAAACCAATGGGATTATCTGAGAAAGAATTACGTGGTTTGGGACACATTGGTGAATATGTTTGGACATGGTTACGCTGAGGATTGTACCTTTGATTGGCCTCAAGAGACATGAGACGGTGTTATTCGAGTAAATAAGTTATTTCTTACTTGATAAATATGTCTCTTATACTTGTGAAATATGTAATTGCTAAATATGCAAGTTACTATTGATAGATCTTAGAAGAGAAAGGAGAGAAAACTGAAGAACACAAAGACTATATTGTGATCATCTGAGTTAGGTTACAACATATACAACTTGACTACTTATATCTCCCCCCCTCATCAAACTCTGATGGTATTACAAATAGCATCGAGAGTTTGCAAGTAAGAATAAGAATACTCCACAAGATTCGAATTTGACGCGATATCCAAGCAAATGTTACTCAACTGCAAATAATATTCTGACCAGAAATAACAAGAACCACAACCCGGAAATAGCTTAGATACTCAACTTTCCAAATCCGTTTCATAACTAAAGTAAGAACATGTAACTCAACCAACTGTCGCCAGAACCTAAGCAGATACGAAGTAACTGCCAGATCCTGCACAAATGCGAATGAACCGCCAGAAATGTAAACTAATTGTTAGATTCGAACTAACCACCATAGACTAAATATATGCGAACACAAACTTCCTAACTAGATGCAACAAACTGCCAACTCAGAAACAGATGCAGCAGACCACCAAATGAGAAAACAAATGTGACCAACCATTAAATGCCAAAAGAAATAGATGCGAACTAACAACCAGATCCTAACCAGATGAATAACATAACAAAAGCAGAACCCTAAATCAGATACAAAATCAATCAATTTAGCAAACTCATAAACCAATAGCCACAAACCCCAAATTAGATTTTAGATCATCTTCTTCCCAAGTCGAAATTAGTTTACGGAGAAAGAGTCGCAAATGCAGATGATATGCAATGCTACTGCCAGATGTGACAAAATACCAAGAGCCATCCAAGTGACTGAA
Source organism: Kingdonia uniflora (assembly GCA_014058105.1). NCBI lineage: Eukaryota > Viridiplantae > Streptophyta > Magnoliopsida > Ranunculales > Circaeasteraceae > Kingdonia > Kingdonia uniflora. The sequence continues at coordinate 2,218,158 of JACGCM010002686.1, read as the reverse complement.
CCTCCAAAACAAAACCAATATCGAATTATTGAATCGGTATGCACACATCTTAATATAATCAATAACCACCAAAGCTTGCTTCAAAATTGATTAAACCAATGCAATTCTCAATATCAATCCGGCTTCATACCTTCCATTCTCTAAGACACCAAACTAAATTACAAACACCCCAGCCATTGATTCCAAACCATCACCAAGAAATGAAAACACTAAATTGCGACCACCTATAATTAAATTAAGACCTAAACAATTGCCCAAACAAATCCAAAGACAAAATTATCTGCTATTGTACCACATCATCACCTACAAATTCACATCCTTTGCAAAACCCATTAGAATTGATTCCAAATCCAGAAAGAACTAAACTAAACGCAGTTTTTCATTTTTCAAACAAACCAACAGCAACATAACTCTGTAAATGCTCCTGATAATTAATAAAAAACTGCCCAAAAAATCAATATAAAAACACCCAGAAATCAGTAATAACACCAGTATTTATGAATAGCATTCAAAATTGCTTTAGCAAATCAGAATTGGTTACAACTGCAAAGGAAACCTCAAATCTGCCCCAAAGTTGAATGAAATCGAAAATATAAATCATCAACAACGACAACAACAACAAATCAGATTAATGATTTAAAACCTTAGATCAGAGTTCAAATCTTTTTCTCAAATCAAAATCAGGTTGCAGATAGAGAGAGAGGAGAAGCAGCTCCTGAGAAGGATAGAAACAAACCGGATTGCAAGACAAAAATCAGAGATAAAAGAATTGAATTAACCCGCTCTGATACCATGATAGATCTTAGAAGAGAAAGAGACACAAATACTACATTGTGATTATTTGAGTTAGGTTACAACATATACAACTTGACTACTTATAGCCTACAATTGAAAGATAAAAGACAAAAATGCCCTTAGGCATTACACCACCTACATCTATCTCTAACAACTATGAGTAGAGCCCAACTCATTACATTGCACCAGTTTCATTAGAAGGAGGTGGGCATGGGGGACCTTGTGTTCTGCACCTGTTTTGACCTGTGCGCATATTGGGACCTCTCGTAATTTGTCTGCCAAGGGCAACCAGACCCGCAGTCTCAACTAACACTCTTGCTTATGATGTTATACATTCTATTGTGGATCTGATCAGGTACCAGACATTTCAGGATAAAACACCCCCTCCTGTGAGTTAGGATGAGATTATGAGGGCGCTTGAGGAGTTGAGGGCTGGTCGTCATATCGTTACTGCGTTCTTCATCATGTCTCTCTATGCCTTGATTGATAGTCGAGCTTGCAGGGACCTTTTATGAAGTTGAACATTGATCAGAAGGTGGAGTTCTTGGCGACCATCCTTAATGACTTTTGAGTCCTGTTGGTAGGTAAGAGGTGTGAGAGAGTATTTTTGGTAACTTGTTTGGGGTTCCCTCTCTCCCTCTTCAGGCTTTGATTTATGTTGGAACTATTTACATTTGTTTTGGATTATTGTACTTGATGTTGGCACATTTTGGAGACTATTTATGTTATGTTTATGTTGTTGTTGTTGTTGTGCTAAATGGGTAGGTTGTAATGTTATTGTTTTTCTTGTTTATGTTTGGGTTATTGGTATTGTAAACAAGTACAAGTTATTGTTGTCATGTTTGTGTTATTTATAGGTTCAAAATGTACATGTTATATATTTGTGTTATGTTGATGTTAGTGTTATATAAATATGTTGTAGTCAAGAAATGGTATATGAAGGTGGTGGGAATTGTTGGGATGGTGAATGGAGTTGGTGGGTGGGGGCTGGTGTTGGGATGGTGAATGGAGGTGTAAATGGTGTTTATAGGTGGTGGGCGTAATTTAGACTTTGGTCTCTAACTAGAGGGAAAAAAGAAATACATGATTACTAAAACACCTTAACAAGAGATGGAACGCTTATCTCTGGATCAATTTGAACCAGATCTTGTTGGTCTTGTTAGATTAAGATGTTTTAAGTAGAAATATACAAACAGCCCCTAGATCTTAATGAGGCATTAAGCTCTAGTTCGAATTAAAAAAACGGAAATAACTTGCTCATCCAGATGAAATCTTGTGAACTAGAGGTCTTAATCTAACTAGAGGGGAAAACAAACACCCCCTTAGGTTTATTTTCCTGAACTATTTCCTGCATCTCACGCTTCCTAACTCGGATACTAATGGTTGGAGACTACAAGGGTAGATATTCCTACGTCATTCTCACCTAATTGGCTATGTTCCTTTTCACTTCTCAAGCAACCCAATATCAATCAATCAAATATGTTACAACCAACTCTAATTGCAAAGCTTCTACAAGCATTAGTGGAGTTTCATTTCTTCGAGGTTCTCTCACTCACAATTGATGTCATGCCTATATCCTACTGTGGATGTTTTCATGTTAGAGAGGGAAAATTAGGTCAAATGTGTGTGTCAAGGCAAGTTGAGAGGACTGGATTGCGTGGTCCTCTAAAGAAGAGCAAATGATACAAACCCAATTCAAAAAGGTTAATCCCGCAGTTTTAAAACTGGTTGTAATGCTCAAACCCGGGCTCAAAGTCGAGCGGCCGGGTTTCATCTGTACCAAGTTGGACTCAAAATCTGGCATGGGTTTGACAATTTTTCTCTATATTTTATCTTCCTTCTTTCTCCTTCTTCCTTGATCTTCAAAATCAAATCAAACTCGATAGGTTCTTAAAGTTAGAATAACCTTTTCATTGGAGTGAACATTTTTTGCAGAGGATTGTATTCTTATATCTGAAAATCACATTTTAATTAGTATGGAATTTTATGTGGGACATATTTTCATTGCATTCAAATGGGAAGTAGCATTACTTCTTTTTCCTCGCTAAACAGGGGTTCACCGGGTTCATTATTTTTCACTACACGCCCAACTACTCCCCTGGGCTGTTGCAAACCCCACAGTCGCCCGGCAATATATACCTAACATCGGTCTGGATTATAGGAACATAAATTATTGATATACCTTTGCTTGAAAGATATTTATATGTTATAAGGTAAGGATAGATCACAAATAACTGATCGTTCGTAGTATGTTTTTGTTGGGAACATTGGGAAATTGAATTAAGTTTAGCATTTTCTTCTTCCGTGTGTTGTTGTAGGTCAAGTTAACCATGATGATTGAGGATCCAAGGGAACTTGAGCGGAGGAGATTGCTTGGTATCGAAGATCCTAACGCTCCAACAAGGGAAGAACTAGCTGCTGCTTTGGATGATGTATGTGTATTCTATATCTTTAATAGTATGTTTGTTTACTATAAACTTATTATGTAATATGACACTGGCTCCTTAATATGTAATAGGTATCTTAACTTGAATCTGAAAATCGTATAGCGCAGTCAAAAAAGCATGTTCAAGACTGTAAAATTTTCTCTGTTATGGTTCTAACTAGCGATCTACTGCTTATAGGATTTACGACACAATTTTCTTATAATAACAACTATGCAACTACACAACAACTTTCACCTCTCTACTGTAAATCTTCATTGACTTGCTCATTTTTTTTAATTCTTCTACTGCCTAAACTTCCATGAGAGCTAGGTCGACTAAGTAATCTTCAGTTGAGTAAGTGGAATTTGAGAATATCATTCATGTCATGCCACTTGCCAAAGGAATTAGTTCTAGATTGGTGGCTCAATCCACTTAGCTACACTATCTTGAACTGAAAAGAGTAAAATGTGATAGAAGAGAATGTTTTGCCAACATGATCTTGAAAAGGACACCACATTTACTTTGAAAGGATGTTCCTTCCTTTTCCAATAAGTCTGTATCTTAGTGACGTTAGCTAGCGCTGGATTTACTTAGCCATATAAGGAACTCCTAAGGGTGACCGAGTGTTAAGGGGAAGGGTAGCACTTCACAACCAGGGTGGCTGCCAACATAGACAGACAAGCAAATCTCCCCTAAACCCAGAGTATTGTTTTTTCAGGCATTAACTTAAAAACTTGAATACATCTAGAATGTGCACAGTATGTCTCTAACAAATACCAACTGCCATCTATCTGCCCCACACTTGTATTGGAGGCATATATTTTTAAATCACCAATCTCATTACTGCTAAAAGCCGCTAATCTTCCCAAGACCTACCCTTTTTGACTAATCTTCTCTTCAACTATAATATCAGATATCTGATTGCTCTCTCTCTCTCTCAGTGTCACTCTTAAAATATCCATCCAAAGAAGCTGGGATAAGAAACACGAATGCATTGCACTTACGATACCAAATTTTGCGATTCGATTCAAGCCTCATCCTTTGTAGCATATATCTCAACTAATGTGACCACCCCCCAGGGTCCTCTCTTTCGGCCTCATCTTAGTTCACAAGTTTTTCTATTAAGACGGAGCCTATGTATAATGCTGGGGTTCCACCTGAGGAAGATAAAAACTGGGTTGTTAACACTTAACACTAACGTCTACAGGTAGACACCGACTCGCGGTCGGTCGACGGGACTGGGGGTGCACATTTTCTGCTTAGTTTAGGCTTCTGGTTTAGTTCCTTTAGTGACAAGTTACTTTTTTATTAAAGGGCTCAATTGGAATCTAGCAATCTTTTCGACTCCATCTTTGCTAGCATGTCTCTCTACCTTTCTTCTGTTGTTCTCCTCTAATCGACTGTCATATTAGCTCTTGCCATTATTATTCGATACAAATTTGCTTATAAAGGAGTTTAGTTGATCTAGATTTTTATCCAGTGTATATAGTTTACATTGGTGTTCTTGGGGGCCTTTTATATGTCGGCTAGCTATTTCCAGTTAAAGAAGTTCTACTATTACCTATGAAAATTATTTTAATAGAAAGTAGGAGATTTAAGTAGGGAATGAACTTTCTGAAGGTTATCATTGTTACTGTTATCCTATGTGAAAGAAACTGGAAGAAAGGGAGGTCTTAAAACTCTAACTTCTTCCACATTTGTATAACTGCTTTTTCGTTCAATTAAATTATCGGTACAATAAGTGTTAAGTGATTGGGCTCTATATCTACTGCTTTGACTGAAGTTATTTATCCTCTCCAACTCCAGAGCAAGCTAGTCCTGTTAATTCCACAGCCTCAATACTGTTATCCAATCATAATTGCGTATATCAAAGACAAAGCACCATGATTTTGATCTTATGAGATCCGTTTGTATGCTTATGCTTGGGTTTTCAAACTTTTGTAGGTGAATGAAGGGAGAATTCCTGAGAATCGTGCAGCTCTTCAGATGCTTGCTGAAGAAATGATCAATTGGCCAAACCTTGAGGTAAATCATTTCTTTTAATATAAAGGATGTAATTGGCTGTTTAAAAGGTACTAGGATCTTCTTTTGCATGCGTAGTTAATAAATGATTTATGCAGTATTTCCTGATTGCCTGATATGATGGAAAAAGGTTCCACTCGAATATCGTTAAAAAAATGTCAATTGCTCTTGAATAGCACTATTTTCAAAAATGCCTAATGGAATGTACTTAATTTTTCTCTTATGATGACCTTAAACCTGATGATTGACAATAGGAAACTTCATTTTTATAATGTGGTTGAGGTTTGCTGCTCCATGTAAAGAGAAAAAGGTCACACCAGTAACAAATTATAGAAACTACAAAAAAGGTTTTTTTTTTTTTTTTCAAGTTCTGGTAACACGATATGCCCGAGTTCAGTATGAAAGACAAATAAGAAAAGGCAGGAATTTATTAATTTATTGAGCCTTTTTGGAAAGGAACACACTTTAATAACCAATCCCAGTGTTTTTATCATGCTTATTATTTTTATATCACTCAATCTCTAATTATATTAATTTGATTAGAAGGTCAAATATGTATCAGTTGATCGCAACTGGTAAAGAATCCGAACAGAAACATAAAAAATATCGTATAACTGCTGAAATATTAATGTAACCGCTAAGTCCTCAATATTGAGCATAAACATATGATATAATCAAATTGACTAGATCACTGTTAAAGGTGGCTGGTACCGGTTGCGTTTATGAGAATGTCTGTGAACCGATGATATGTGGTAATAATAATGGTTTATTTATCTCACTAAAAAGAACTTCTCGGACATGAAATGTCGATATATCTCAGTTTATTTCATAATATCTTCTTTTGCTGGATTGATAAAAATGCTAATGGCCGAGTTGTTATTGCAAATATAAAGGTATGGGTAAAGAAAAGGAAAAGCAAATATCCTGCCAAAAGGCGCATCAACCAAATACGCATGTAGATACCATGTGCCACTGCATGGTTCTTTTTTCCTGTTTTTTATTTTATTTTGCTGCAAAACAAGTCACTAAGTTATCTTCTTTTACATGCAACACCAATCGAAAGTTCTTGGAAACTGATGCAGCGCAATCAAATTCTATCCAATTTTCAGTCTGCATGCGGTAACTTGTCATGGAATAGTAGTTCATGTCCCAGAAAACCCTTCACATAATGCAAAATTCGTGGAGTCTTCGAGATGAGTGGGAGCTCATGTTGAAGGGGGGTAATTAGAGCTTATTAAATATCCACTAGCGAGAAGCTCTCCCCTACAATGAGTTTATCTTTAGAATCACTCAATTTTTTTTATTGCTCATTGGAGTATTTTATGGACTGGTCCACATTTTCACTTTTGCTAAGCAAATCAAAACGTAATTCTCTTTAGAGATTAAATAAAAAATAAAAAATCAGGCAATGACCATGTCAGTTTATAGGCGAGAAGATGTTTGAGACCAAGATTCTGAGTCTTAAGTAATTTGCCATGATTTCTTTTGGGAACTGAATGACATCTTCATCCTCCCTTATGATGCCGATGTCATCAACATACATAGAAAGCATTGTAGTTAGGGGAGGAGCCAGAGATCTAGATTAAAGGGGTGTTCGGGGCAAAGCTCTCAAAAAAAATAAAATTCGGGCGGTTAATGGATCTTTTATTGATTTTTCTTACAAAGTTAGACTTGTGTCAAAGGGACATAGGAATCCTTAAATCAACTTCTCCTTCATCGTTCTTTCATTCATTGTATTGGATTCACTTGTCTACTGAAACGGACTTATCTTGGTCTCATCCTAGAAGTGTTAAAATACTATTATTAGATTGGAGCTCAACAAACCTCACAGGCGGGGAAGAAAATAATGTGGTTGTTTCTCCCTTCGCGGTCATGATTAAAGCGTTCCTTTTTTGGTGGAGTAACGCGGTTACGGATATGTCAGTGTTCATTAACAATATGATGGCTAGGTAGAAAAAAGTTGTTACGGGAGTACTTGCTCCCGAGTCTGATTTTCTTTCTTTGCTTTCGTAGGGAGTACTTGCTCTCTTTTTCTTTCATGTTCTTTTCTCGGTCTTAAAGTGGCTTTGCTTGCCCTTCTTTTTCTTGTATTCTCTATTTTCTTATCAATAACTTCTAAATTTATCAATATGTTTTTTTAAAACAATCAAACAAAGTATTATACGTCATCTTAGATATTAGCCTAACCAATATCGATCATTGTTGTATTAAGCCGGTCAAAACATGCATGTGGTGATTGCTGAGGCAGTACAATGATATTTAAGGAAGCAGACTTCTCTTCATTTGTAGAAGAATGAAAGTCTGGTGGTAGGTGAATGACTTTTCCCTACTTTTGTAGAACCAAAGCCTGGTGGTGGTTACATGCAAAATTCACACTGTAACGGTCCATGGAGACATGGAGTCTTGGTGCTGACCTGGTAGAAGCTAAAGGGTAGAAGGACACAGACTGTATTCTCTTTTGAGATTGAAGTGAAGGCTTCGTGGTGATCAATCCCATAGGTTTACGGATAGCCATTTGTATAACAGAAGAATGATCAATCATCTGAACCATCTGGTTTCTGTATCCCCCGTAAAGGACCAAAGACATGACTTTTTCTTTTTTCTAGGTCAAAGACATGACTATTTTTTATTCTTCCTGGCAAGCTGGGCTTAGGCACTAGGTATATACCTGGTGGTGAAGGAACTAAATCACAAGTTTCATTATTGTCATGTGCTCAGAGCTCTTCTTCCATAGCCTTTTTCCACTTAATATGTGATAATACATCTGCAATATTAGATAGATAGGAACTAAGGATAGAGAAGGTAGAAAAGCACGGTTAGATCGAGATGACAACTGATAAATGAAATCAGAAGTATGATATTTTGACAAGAAAGCCTCTCTTTGAAAGTGCAATTGGAAAATCATCAGCATGAGGAGAATCTTCACAATAAGATTTGACTGGTTCTGATTCTTCTGAAGTGATGTGAAAGGGTTGTTCTGCAGGACTGTAAACTTAAGTTATTTCTCTGGTTGTTTATTAACCTCACGATCAGGCCATCCAAAAGAACTGATAAAGGAACTACAGAAGTGATAAATAAGTGCATTTATTTAATTCAGAGTCAATGAACCCCTTAGTATAGTCAATATTCTAGCATACAAAGGTCGAGCTCGAAGAAGGGGAGGAAGGTTGGTTGTACTTATACGCTTATACCCCTTGGGGTATTTCGAGTAACCTAAGGATTTACAGTTGACCACCTAATTCCAGAACAAGAATAGAGAAACTATTTGACAGAGGTATTGGTCGACCATGAAATAAATCAGAATGGTTCTATATTTCCCAATAGGATAATGTGTTATGGTAACTGCTTCTATCTAAAAAACAATTAGGACATTCATACCAATGTAGTGCTACTTTGAACACGTCCCTGTTTTATCATCCGGACCTCCCATTTCGTCATAGGGTCTTTTGTTACATTTTCTTACTACAGTAATTTTTTGACGTACGCAATTGGGATTCGTACTTTTAGGCATTCCTTGAGCTGCACGCTTGCATACGCAGTTACTGCCCGTCGATCCAATTCTGAACATCCAACGTACAGCCACAGTAGCCAGAGAAGTCTTGCATTGTTCCTTAGTTTTTCACAAAAATTCTAGAATTCTCCAAAATAACAACATCCATTCTGGATGGATGATCTTTTTAGCCGAATGTCAGGCTCTGAAGCGGTTTTTTTTTTTTTGAACTGGTTTTTTATAGGGATCCGCAACCCTGAGTTTCCAACCCCATGAGGTTTCGAACCCTCGACCTCTCTCTAGGTGGAGAGGTATTATATGGTTTGCATTTTTTTTCCAACTGAAGCACTTGCCTAAAAGCATAGGCTTTATTAAATACTTTCTAGGCTAGAGATTACTTTAAATTGTTTGTTAACTACTAAATTTGATAATTGTCTTTGTATATATGTTTGTGTTTTTTTTTTAACAATTTGATATAAGGAACACTACTTGATAACTTAAATCTTAAGTAGAACTTCACTGCCTCATTACTCCTGAGCATTCAAGTCATGTATATAGCACGATGTTTCCTATGTTTTTTGGAAATTGTCTCTTTTGAGCACATTATTTTGTAACGAGGCTTTCACGTCTCAAAATCGAGTGAGCTTCTTGAAGTCAGACATTTATAGAAACTCAGATTTGCTTATGGGTCTAATTCGTTCATTACTGTTGTGTCTCAACTAGGTTGAAGCTCAAAAGACAAAACCTAGCAAATCCTTATATGCAAAAGCCACCAACACTGGTGTTAATCCTGAAGTGGCTGCCAAGAGACTCAATATTGATTGGGATTCAGCTGCTGATGTTGAGGGTACCGAGGAGATTGACGAAATAGACGTTCCTTCAGCCGTGGTTAGTTTTCTTTTATAATTTCTTAGTGTAGACTTGCCAGCTGTTTCAGTAATTAAAATATGCTCCTCTTGTTCCTTGTCTTGGAAATGTTCTTAGATCTTATTTTCTGTTTTTGGATCAACTAACGTGGATAATCATCATTTTAGAGAATCAGATAAATTAGAGTGAGTTTTTTAATCCCACGAGATTCTTTTCAACGACAAACATACCACTGTTCACCAATGAAGTGAACTCTAAGCAGCTACAAACAATATACTGTTCATTGTTGAAGAAATTAGATTTTTGCTGTGGCCAAAAAACGTCAGAATGGTCTCATATTTTCGTTAAGAATGGACTTCACGGTAAACAGTCAAAACCAAAACGAAAAATTGAGAACCTCGATGGCAAAGCGATTAAACCCAAATCAGCCATATTTCATTTTTAGACACTGATTTTCACCCCAATCACCATTGGCATTCTCAACTTATGATGGTAATGCACTTCATTATGTTGCTTTAGGCATATCTAACATGCCTATCAAAAGAATGTATTTTCGCAACAATAGGCTACTTCTAAGTGTAGGAAAACTCTGTTTCTTTCTCGAAGTATGATGTTGATTTACTTGTCTGAAGACTTAAAAAGTTATATTACTTACATGGTTACTGAGATGAGCTTATTCTGATGCAGGGATTTGGTGCTTTGTACTTGGTTTCTGCATTTCCAATCATTATTGGAGTATCTGTTGTATTAATCCTATTTTATAATTCTCTCCGGTGAGCATTTCCTTGTATGGACCCCGTATTTTACACCATATTTGTATTTAATCTCCCTCAAGTCAAGTAGGTTGAGCAGTTTCTAGCATTCTACCGGAGTTTATAAAATACAAGGTAACAATCAAGCTCTTGTTATAAAGAAGCGGGTTGATATCGATTGAGATTTTGTTTTTACCTTTCAGTTCATATATATATATTCCCTGAAACTGATTTCCTTGTTTATGGTTTGTTAGGAAAACCGAGGAAATGAAATCCCTGATCTGAATAAGGAAGGAAAACCTAGAGAGAAATTCTGAAGGGTAGATAGACTATCCCTGGGTTTTTTTTTATATTTTTGGGAAGAAATCAATTAAAGGAAAATTTAGAGAAAATTGGAGAGATTAAATTTGGATTGACCAAATCTGGAGGGAGAAAATCCAGAGGGAAAACTTCGACAAAACAATTCGAGCAAATTTTTACTTTTAAAATAGAGAGAAAATGCACACGATAAGGCACAATCTAATGTACTGCGAAGGAGAGCACAATGTTAAAGCACATTGTAGCTGTGGGTTTCTGCTAGTAGTCTTTCATGGCCCTTAAATGAAACCTTAATCTTGTAGGTTCTTTTCAACTGGTTTTAGCAGTCCTAAGGATGTCATTGTCGTTGTAGAATCCGCAAGACGTTTTTCCAGAATTCAACTGTTAACAATTCCTGATGAAGAAGACCACAGAGTCCTAAGGATGTGAAAAGGTTTTCAAATATAAGAATTCTCTCAAAAGGAAAGTTACAATGCAAGAGAGTGAAACTTTTTCACACTACTCCCCACAAGAAACATGCTCGTGCAAAAATTTGGTGTACATTTCAGACAAAAGCTAAATAACTCTGAAGAAATTCTAAGAATTAATTAGAATAGAGTGCTTGAGGCGATGGTCGTACATCAACATAATTCTAAACATAGATTAATTTTTAAGATAAAGGGTCTTGCGGAGAAGGGGTGGCCATGACCACCTCATCTCATCCAGAGAAACCCTGAGATCTATTTCTGAGCAGAACGACATCCCTGTAGGTTCGTTATTAATTTATCATGGAAACGATCAGTTCCCAGTAACCCTACAACCAGTGTAGTCGAGGTTTTGAAGCTCCAGCGGACAGAGTTCCACCACCTCAAATCAAATGCAATCATGAGATATTCTATTCATAGCTCTATGAGCCGCCTACGATTATTGGATAACCACAGAATGGTAATTGAATTAGCCGAGCCAACGAATATTTCATTAACAGAAAAATGTTCTGATTCATCATATATAGTAACAAAAGAGTAAGAAATCACAACTTGTATCCAATGTCAAAAATAGAGATACAAAACTAACAAATGATTTCAAAGGAAAAAAAAGAAAAAAAAAATTAAGTGCCAAGGAAATCGAGAGATGGAAAAGAACTCTCCAGCCTTGTTAAGCATCTATTCCTTCTTACTTCATCATTCGCTTCTATAAACTTGGTTGTAATCAGGGCAAGGCGAGTGTCCTGAAAAAGAGAAGAAGATACTGCTTTGGCCAAGACATACAAGAGAAATAACATAAACATGTATACTCTACTTCTCCTAAGTTACATTTAAACAGCTTAAATGTGTCATACTTCACCAAGACAATCAAATAAGAAATATGCATTTGCCAGCTTTTATAGTACAATTTACAGTTTGGGATCTGGGAGTCTGGAAATGAGTTGGTGTTGAACATTATCGTGATCATGGCATTTCTCTCTAGTAAACTTCAATAATACATAGGTGAAACATTCCAGTGATCATCCTACAAATATTATTAACCTAATTTCGAAGATCGGAGACACGTTCAACTAAAGAACTAAAGCAGTTAGAGACGCTAGGAGAAAATTTTACCTTATTGACTTCATCTTACATTCTGCCTTGTCTTAATCATTCGCTTGAGTGTTGCAAGCCAAAAGTTGCATTCATCCCACTCACTCGTTGTGAGAAGCACCTGGTCCACACATGAAGAATCAATAACGAACAAAAGAACCATTTCACTTTTTTACTATTTTAGTGAATATTAGGAAATACCGTGAGATACAACCAAAAATTGTATAATAATATATTCAACACTAGATTACTGCATATATAGCATATACATATTAACGTTTTACTTGATTTTTGTTTTTTTCTATGTCCCTGATATTTAATCATATATAGCACTATTTCGCAAAATATTTAATCATATAAGTGATAAGGGTAAATAATGGCATGTACAATATCCCATAACACATTGATAAACAAATTGGACCTGCCGTATCGTGTCCCGGAACATTTTGATGTAAATCAATGTACATCACCAATTTTGAACCATGGTCCTATTAGTACTACAAAACAAGTAAAACAGAAAATTGTATACCTGTATTTGTAAGGCAGTAATAAAATCTCCATTATCTAAAGCAACACAAAGCTGAACAAGTTTAGCTGCTGCATTATTAGATATGTCCCCACTGTTAAGTTTAGCAAATAATGCGCCAATCTTCCTTGAGTTGTCCTCTATTTCCCGCTTTCTAGCTGGATTTGCACGTGAACCTCCTAATGCTTCTGACGTCTCATTGAAAAGTCTTGCTAACGTTACAATCACAGGTCTTTGCTGAGCTGCAACATGTAAACAATCAAACATCACAGCAAGCATTATAAAACTCATCCCATGTGAAGAATGGACTCGTACAAGATTACATTTCCACCTGACCACACTACAACTGCAGAAATTAGAAAACATTCGACGTAGAAACTTTCAAATAAAAGATTCCGATCTCCTATCAAAGCCATTTCTCTAATCTAGTAAGACAAAAAAACTACAAAGCAGTTTTTTATACTCCCAAGTCAGTTTTTAAGCAAAAAAAAACTAACGATTCCTTTCTTAGTTAAGGATGCTCAAAAAAACTGCTTGCTTTGCATTAGAAGTATTTTAGTCACTTCATAAGAAACTACTCTGGGAATATCATATTCCTAGATCAAATTTGAGAATACCAAAGATATACTAAGATTACCAGGTACATTTGATGTATCAGCCGTCTGCACTGTAGGTGGTGGAACTGCAGGTTGTGCAGCTGGTGCTGCCTGTGCTGCATAAGTGGGACTTGGTGGTTGTGCCATACTCATTCCTGGCCTTTGCGCAAATCCTGAATTACTTATTGTCGTAAAACTCCTGCCACTGTGTGTAGGTGCAGCAACTTGAGGCAACTTATGAACAGGATGGGGGCCAGCTTGTGTTGGAACAGTAGGTGAGTTAGATACAGATGGTACAGGTTGATAAGTGGGGTTAACAACTCCCTGAGGTAAGCAACGAGAGTAAAGATTTAGACACTTCATATGCTGACTACTAACAAAATTTAAGACCAAGGATCAAAATGTCGAATATTAGCAATATATCTGAAAAAATAGAGATATGCGGAGGATATATAAGGAATCGGCTGTTAACTTTGTTGTTTCGATGAATTACTGGTGATGGAGAATACCAGTCAATATATTATGACATATTACTCAATTATCATAACAATATATATTCTAAAAAGGAAAAATAACGTACTTCTAGAGTTAAGTTGGCAACAGACAAAGCTAAAAAGCTAAAGAACTCAAACCCTACACTCTCTCGGGTTCGCAACTCGAGCTCTTTCCTAGCCGCAGTCAAGCCTCTCTCGGTCTGCAAATCAATCTCTAAACTCTTTTGATCTTAAAGTCAAAAGTCGAAGAACGGTGAACCAACCTTCCGTTAAATCTCGATCTCCTACGTCAATCACCAAATTGATTTACCCAATCTAATCTTTCATATTGAATTACTTTAAACTGATCTCTCTAAATCATTAATCTATCCAATTGGTTGGTGAAGAGTCTTCCAAGTATGTTTACTTGGAGATGGAGAACGTAAGATACGAGCGCAATCACCTAGAAAGATGTCACCAATTCAAATCGTGTTTCACTTTTGCAGGCTAGGAGCAGATTTTAACCTTTTTGCCCAAAATAATTTTTGTTTCATCGTTGCCCTTAGCCCGGAAAATTTAGATTTATTGTTTACTAAAACTTGTCAAATCCTATTAATATAATGATCCTCTTATTGGATTTGAGCTTAACTAATCCCTTTGAACGGGTAAAATCGTGGTGTGTTTTTACCTCTGTTCATTTGTTGTATATGGGTGATATGGTTAGAAAGGAATGCAAAAAAGTTTGAAGGAAAAGAATAAACGAAAGAGAGTTATTGTCCACATAAAATATCTTCTTTTGGTGGAGTAAAGTGGCGTTTCACATGAAAATGGTGTTCTTTGACTTGTTTGTAGCTAGGTGGAAGAACGTCAGTTTGTGATGTTTTGCTTTGCCTTAGAAACATTTTATCTCTTGGTCTTTTGTAACCCTTTTTTACATCAATAGATTCACTTAAGAAAATTATATATTATCTAGCTTTTCTTCTATATCCAATTTCAATAGCTGAGGATATTCATGTGAAAGTGTATTTTGAACTAATCGAGTTTAATAGAAAGATTATCAGGAAGGTGAGCACCGAAGGGACACCTTTACTGAGGTTAGGTCTGATGGTGAGTGTAGGGATGGCAATTTGACCCGCCCCGCCCCAAACGGGGCGGGTTTGGGATGTGTTAACCGGGTATGGGTGGGTATAGGATGCATTATAAAAATCCATGGGGGATCGAGCAGATTTGGTATTGCCTCGAAAAATTCGTACCCTCCCCGCCCCGCTCCATTTAAATAGTTTATTGTTATTACCCTTTACATAAGTAATTAAAAACCTAAATAAAAGAGTTTTTATTGAAAAAAATAACTTTATTATTTAATTGAAGTGCGGAAGGAACGTCAAGTATGGTGACGTTTGCCTATGGTGAGCATCCACTAGTACACATACATATATATTTATATGCAAGTTCTAATATATATGATATATCATAATAAATATCTGATATCAATATATTCATATTGTCATCCATGCTTAAGACAAATAACTCAGAATTTGACTTGTAAAGTAAAGAGAAGTAGGTGTACGAACAGGGTATAGCTGAGAGCCCAAAGAAGGCGGCTGATGATATTGCTCCACATTTGGTAGTGTAGGAGGTGTTGCGGGATTGAAAGGCCTCACTGGAGGCTGAGAAGAAGCAGGGGTGAAAGTTCCCTGAGAGAAACAAAAAAATACTTACAGAAATTTAACCATGATAAAAAACATATACAATGCCAATTGATACAGCAACTCTAATTATCTTCATTTTCAGCTTATAGGCCATCTCAACAGTTATTTGCAAATCAATCTTTCTAAAATATCATATGTATAACTGTAGCTGGATAAGGACGATTATAGTCTACAAGCTGAAAAAGAAATACAACTATCCTTCCAGGATAGTAGTTCCCTTGTCAAACATACAAAAAATTTCATGGGCAAATACCCTTTATCACATACGATAATAAAGCGCAAAAGAAAAGAAGAATCACAGAATACATGACGCTTTTAACATAATTTACCCTAATGCCCAAGTCCAAGGATTAATGGTAGCAATTGAATATCCCTATTGCAAAGAATCAAAGATAACTGAAGATATCCCTAATCGCTTATCTCCCAATTTGCCACTAGGTCTCAATCCTATGATGAAGTTTATGAAATGATTTATTATTGAGTTCCTCTATTTAATTTAAATAGGTTCCAAAAATTTACCTGGGAAACAACGGGGGCTGATGGGACAAACATCTGAGAGGGTGGTGGTGCTTGATGGGAAACAGGGTTACTATATGAAGGATTAAAAGCAGTAGGGGGATAGTTATCACCATAAGGACTTCCAGGAATGCTTGGTTGTGGTTGTTGATGCTGAATTGGTTGTGGCTGGAATGGAAGAACAATGAAGTGAACACATAATGCATAGAAATCGCGTCATTAAGCAGAAACTGATATAGATGAATGCACCTGATAATAATGATGAGAGTCAACTACGTCCAAACCGGGTTTAGGAACACCATATATAGCTGTTTGTAGCGGAGCACTTCCAAATTGTGAAGACTTTGATGCTTCAATCTCTGAAAAATAAGTAATCACAATGTCATCAATTGGGATCCACAGACTAGAGGAGGCACACGCGGTGCTATGAGTCATTTAGTAAGAAATCTAGGTCACTACAATTCAACTATTATTTATAATGATAAAACATATTACAATTATCACTCTTTTATTCACCAGTCATGGATGATGGTTGCTCCTCGCTGCTGGTACTATCTCATGTATTTATTCATAGATAGTGCTCTTTCTGTATTGCAACATAACAATGTGTAATGTAATATGTTTTATCATTATAAAACATATTACAATTATCACTCTTTTATTCACCAGTCATGGATGATGGTTGCTCCTCACTGCTGGTACTATCTCATGTATTTATTCATAGATAGTGCTCTTTCTGTATTGCAACATAACAATGTGTAATGTAATATGTTTTATCATTATAAAAGACTGGTGAATAAAAGAGTGATAATTGGAAATAGAGGGGGGAGAGGATATGGAGGGGGTTTGATGAGGTAACAGGACACACACTGGATGGATAAGAATAAAAAAGGGCCCCCAAATAAGAGTCAAATTAATAAGAACAATTGGATCATTTTCTACCTAAGAGCTTGTTTAAGACTAGTGGCTTCACGAAATATCCAAATTATTAGACATCAAATAAGTCATTAGGTGATGACATACCCCCTAACCACTTAAACAGTATCTCATCTGTATTCAGTTAGCTAAAAACGTAGAGGCATTATAAAGTAAATGTCTTTTTGTAAATATTCACTTCATCGTCCCCCAGGTTTTTAGCATCTCGGCTCCAGGTATATTAGGTGCAAAAGTTTCTCCCTGGTTCGTTACCTGCCAAAATAGGGGACCCTTGGGTGCAGATGGCCAAATGATTGGGCCAATGCATACGTGCTTCAACCTTAGATTCTTAAGTGTATTTTTTACAAAGAAACACACAATCTAAAGGTCATATTGTAATTTTCTGGAATTCATGTACGACATCTCAAAACTCTTATTAGCAAAAAAATGAGATGCGTATGTGCTCAGAATTGTGGCTGATGGCAAGCCAACGGCGCCTCACAACAGTAACAACACTGCATCAAAAAATGTGGGATGGCCTCGTGATTCAGAGCTGATGCAGCCCCAACACGAAATATGACATTATGACGGTAAAAACATTACAAGAATAACCAAAACAGACGAATGACTCAATGAAGCTCTAACTGTCCAATTCTGAAAAAACTCACTTATCACCTTAATTCAAGCTCCAAATTCTCAAATTGAGAATGCTCCAGTTGACCAGAAACTCTTGAACTGAAAATCCTCAAATGCTCACCAATCCCAAATCAAATATGGTCTACTTCCTCCTAAAATTTAGCTCTAATCTTTTGATATTGTTGAAAAATACAATAAGAAAGCATTAATGCTAATTTAATGTAAAAGAGCAAAAACTGGATTTGATTATGATTTGAGGAGGCGATAATTATCTTGACTTGACAAAGATCTGTTTCTAGGCTTTGTTTCCTTAGACAGAGGGTTTGAGAAATTTGATAGAAGAGATAAATTACAGGGATTCTTTGGCGAGGACACTTTCTAAGAAGTGGCGCATCACACCTGACGGGAGCTGTTCTACAGTTGCGCTTTATGCGCGTCACAGTTTTTCAGCCCGTCACAGCACATCCTATAAACGACTACCTTGCTAATTGGATTAGTAGGTAAAATGGGTGTCAATGAGAAAAATTCCCTTGCACTATAATGCAAGTTTGGAAGAAAATAAACAGTTTGAATTTGTAGGATGATATAGTCAACTTGAAATTGGTATATTACAAGAACGACCATCCACAAGGAAACTCGCTCTTTTTAGAAGTTTAATTGTGGCCCTAAAGTTTTTATTTTGGGTATAAAATACTCTTGATGTCAATTACATTCGATATCACATAAAAACAATGTGAGCCACTGGATTTTAACTGATGCATGCTGGTCCTTAGAAATCAATCAATAATTATTAAAAAGTAATAATTTATAAAGACTCATGCCTACGTAAACTATCACCTTCAGTAGATAGAGCTACTCGGTCTCGTAAAATTGCAAGCTCGTGGGAGGGCTCTTCAGATCCCAAAAGATTTAAGTAATCCATCGCTGTTTTCAGGAGTCCTTGGCTTGCAAGTACTTCAGCATAGTTCTCAACAAGCGTGGACAAAGAGGCACCAAATCGCTTTTGCCCAGACGCTAAAGCAAGCACAATAGTCTTTTCCATTAAGTCCTACAAAAATAGATGGAACTTTTAAACCTTCAAAACCGGGTAGGAGAATATTTTCTTATGAAATTCCAAGATTTAAAATCTTTCATTTGGTTGTATCTACTTTCCTCACAGGAAGTTTTATTTGAGCAATTCTAATACCACTAACAGATAAAGTTTGCTTTGTTAAGAAATTACCTGAAGAAGATCAATATAGGCTTCTCCTTCATGGTCAGGTTTCAGACACCTCGACCAAATCTCTACTGTTTTCTCAATATTTCCTGCACAGATAAAACAGAGAGTGGCTGCTAGAGTGTTGCGTGCGGACATGAGTCTTTGAGCAAGACTGTCACAGAGCACAGTCCATTCCTCATCTTTAGCAAACTGTTTCATAATGATGGTAACAGCAACATAAGCAAGTTATCCTAGCAAGCTATGGACCTTAACTTTAATTAGATGCAAATAGTAATGCCAAATGTTTACACTCAAACATCCAGACAAACTTGAAAACCCCAACGATATATCCCAACGAAGTAAATTTTTTTTTTTTTAATATAGTAGGTTCAAGGTGGAAGCCAGAAAGAAAAGATATGAGATAAAAGAGAAGCGCAGAAGAGTGTGAAATGCCATGGTTGACCATTACTTATTTTTGAGTTTCTGCTTTGATGAGAGCACTCACAAAATAAACTTGGAAAATTACAGAAAGAATATCAACACAGAAAGCAGTTACACAGCTATGTAGTAGCTCAATAAAAGAACTTCTAAAAGCCTATGATTGTCCCTTTATATCTTTGGAAAATGCGTACACATACACAAACACACTTCCTACCTCAAAAAAAGAGAAGAAAAGGTTGCAATGATCCCAATTGCCCTGGTGAACTTATGCAAGATCTTAAAGGGCATTTTATCTTCTGAACCGAAAAGGATACTCTTTGCGAGTCGAATGCAATTAAAATCACAACTCACTGCCTCTAGTCTCCAGATAGTGTGCACGGAGAAAGAATATCTAGACATCTACCCTGGATCATCCTACAAATGAATAAGCTCAAGCGCCATGCTTCACACTAATTTAACCTCATTTTCTAGACTAGTTCATCGAGTTACGGAGGTGACAATGAACCAAAAACTTGAAACCATTTTTTTTTTTACAGTTTTATGTATTTAAACAACTTACAGAGCAAAGAAGGGCAAGAGTTTCTTTCCATGAATTCAGAGGCCTAGAGTTCACAAGGCTCATTAGATCATTAGTCACTGTTGCTGATACAACCTGAGCGCAAAACAAATTAACCTTAGAAGAAGAAGTCTGTAACAAGGTCGTCACATATCATGATGAAAGACTAATTTTATGAAAAACGATTACTGTTTTGACTACCTTTAAATAAGACGAACGATTAATCTTCAGGTACTGATCACGTGTAGCCTCCCACAAAGAAGCCCCACCCGCATGCGCAATAAGTAATGCATCAGCCATTTTATTAGCAGATATACACTGCTGAACTGCTCCTTTATAGTCTCCAGTAACCAAAGCACGTAAAATGCCATCCTCAAATGTAGAGTCCGTGACTTCCACCTCCCTGTTATGTTCCCCATTAAGCAGAACACCGTCTTCATCAACGAAATTTTCAACAGAACGGGAAACAGATGGTTCAGCTCTAGGACTTTGAAGATTGTTAAAGAAATCTTCCCCATTGTCTATTATGAATGCACTGAGTTCTTTACCACCAAGGAATCCCTTTTCCTTCATAATATCTTCATCAGGACTGATAGTATTTAATTCCTCGGATAGCTCCTCTTTGGCGTCATTATTTTCTTCAACAAGGGCATTGAAACCAAGGTGCGTGAGTAGCTTCCTTCTTGCTGTTCCATCCTCTTCAAACATAACTTTTAAGAAGCCCCATGTTTCTCTATCATCCTCGGATCTGCCCAACAATATACACAGGAATTAGAAAGATAAACCCATGAGTCAAAATTTCACGCTTGAAATTTGAATAAAACTCCACTTGAACATTATTCAACTAGAAAATGACCTACTTAGAGTCTTCGGATTTTTTATCACATAGAGCCCTCAAGGAAGACTTCTCTCCATTTTGTATAGCCGCTTCAAACTCAGTCGAACGATTCACCAAATTTTGTTCAGTAACTAAGTCACGAACATAGACCTGGAAAAGGAGAGGGCAAATGATTGTTAAAAATGACCAAAGCAGATAAAATAAAATGGAGTACAAAGTGGCCAACAGGGATACCTGTGAATTTCCGGTTGGAGCACCTGCAGCAGATGGACTAGGGTGAAATGAAACAAACTTGCCTCCAAAACCAAAACATACCCCCACTGGGCGTTTCATCCATTTTGGAGACTTGAAATTTGCTGTAAAGAGACCAAAGATATAAAGTTAATTTTAAATCAGAAATAACAACAAGCATGCACAACATAAAGCAAATCTTACACATAAAAAAGGGCCTACAAGAAGAAAAAAAATAGAAGGAAAGAAAAGGAATGTGGTTTCAAGTTTTAGACCACCAGAGTAAAATCTCTCTTGGGGTCAACTAAACAGATAATAAAAACCTATGTTTGTACTTCTACAAATGAAATTCTGAGAAATATATACATTGGCTTTTCTCTTATTAAAATGCACTAAATAAGTGAATACAAAGGCAAGAAAAGAACCGAGACAAGTGGAAGATTAACAGCTGTACAGATATCAATATATGAAAAAATAGTTGAAAAACATTACATGCTCCAAAGCTGCCTTCTCCAACAGACAATCTGCTACAGGCCTGCACAGAGTATAAGATTATCAGAAGAGTTCCCAGCAGCAAACGAAACAAATGGTATTATATCTCAAGGCTAAGAAGAACTATGTATTGAGCTGAACGCGCATACATGTATACAAATAGGGTTAGCACCAAAACTCAAGCTAAAGACCGGATTAGCCAAGTCTGAAACACATGATTGACCTGAGTACATAAGGACTTATCCCATTAAAAGTAACATGGTTGAGATCAAAACTTGAGTCATTTATCTAACTTTTAATCCCATGGAGCCAAGTTCAAGATTACTAGATCAGCAACTGCGGTAAAAATCTTGAAAGATGTAGACTGGAACACTCTATACCGAAAGCTACAAAACACAATAATTTACTTTAAATGGATTACTTTCTAGGAAAATGGATGGCATTGGTTGTGCTTCTATAAAAGTTGTCTTCCTACAAATCCCTTTTATGCACAAACATCCAATTTCCCACAAAACTTAAAGCACCAGTTCCTTAAGACTGGAACTGTGGAACACTCTACAGAAAGCTAAAAAACAGAATAACTTGCAGAAAATAGATTTCTTCCTCGAAAAATAGATGGCATTGGTTGTGCTCCCATCAAAGTTGTCTTACTACAAATCATTTTACGGTTGGTCAAAGTTCTGATGTGAACTCATTACTAACACGAGTTTTCATGGAAAAGAAGAGCTATATATGCATCTGTCTCAATGGACGAAATGGAGAGAGAGAGAGAGAGAGAAGAGTTTGAACGAGAATTGAGAGAGCAATAATAGATTGTAATATCTATTTTATCATCAATAAATTTAAAGGTAGCTTAATATTTTGATGCCATGTGAAACGCGTTTTTTGCTTTTGGCACAAGAACACAGAAAGTTATCTTTTAGGATGTATCCAAATGTTCTTAGTAAACATGTATTAATAGTATAATGCAATTGGAAAACTAGTAAATTTCATTAAGCATCATTTCTTAGCTTTGCTAAACCTATATAAGAGAAATACCTCAATATTATATATGCCAACTTTTCCATCAAATGAAGATGCTGATATTACTCCTGGGATCTTCGGATACCAATGAATATCATAATTCCAGTTGGTTCCTACTGGCAATTCACATGCTATCTGAAAGAAATTACAAAAAAAATGTGACATTAAATTGTGGCGGCAACAGAGTAAGAAAAAATGCCTTTGACTGGGCATTAGTAGCAACAAGAATTAGCCAAACACTATGTAGATAGTAGATATGTGTTTTACGTGCAAAACAGGTAGAAAGGACCAAGTAATGTTTGGGTAATTTACGAAAAAGGTGTACACTTTATGACACAGTCTAAGAATCGGTGAATTTACAAGGCAGATTACTAGGCCTAAAACCCTACCTCCTCAGTAACAGTATCCCAGCATATAGTTCGATTATCTTTCGCACAAGTGAGCAAGTAGGAGCTTTCAACCGAACACCATGACATAGCAATAACACCTGGTTCAAAAGATATGTATGAGAAAAGATGTAGCAGATAAATCAAAAGTATCATGCCAAGAAAAACTTTCATCTTTTTTAACATCTAATAAGCAAAGATATAAATATAACATTGATTGCCAGATTAAGGAAAACTGAAAAAAAATTGTCATGTCATTATCCAAACAAACAAAAAATCAAATATCCAAATCCAACTGGCTAGAAGATTGGATGAAACTTGATTTAATTATTGTGGGTATTCAGTTCATCATAACTTCATCAATTTACTGAACCTTGATTTTTATTTTATGTGGGTAACTACACGCTGTTTACTGTGATCGATGATTGAGGGATCTTTTTTATGATTCGTTTTGCAACTAGTTATGCACGCCTGTTAAGGATGTAAATATTTCAACACCTTGTTCGGCGTGATTGATTGGTGAAGATGCAAACTTTGATCTAAAAAGTGTTACTTTTAATTCATTTCTTCTAATTATTGTCATGAGATTTCTATTATGAATTATGGCTTAATTTTTGATTGAATATATGTGATGTCTATTGTGTGGGGTTTAATTTTATTTAATTTTTATTTTTCCTATATTGTGGTTATAATATAATTGGGTCTATAATTTCTTGGATCTGTAATGATTTGATTGACCCATCTCTTGTGAAATCTGTTAGTAGAGGTATGAAACACTAGTTGGTCAACTGCACTTGATATGTTGATATCATTGCAACTTCATTGTTATTAAAACCGTACGATTCAATAATTAGGATAAATAAAATCGATTCAAATCATAATAAAAATTGTAAAATAGCTTAGATCATGTAAATTGGTGATTCAAGTCATAGAATTGTATGAATCAATAAATCATACGATTCAAAGAACTCATGAAAATCAATAAATCCTTCCTTGAAAATCTCTACAAAATCTGAAAATTCTAGAAATAACTTTTACGGTAAAGTTTGTTTCCATTTCCAACAAATCTCCTTAATTTATTGATTCCTTTGGGGAGTTTTAATTCCTCATAACACCCAAACACGAGCTAATACCTTCTACTAAAATCCTTCCAGAGATATCTAGAAAATTCTACAAGTTACTTTTACAGCAAAGGAACCCTATTTTTATTAAATTCTTGAATTGTTTTGTGAAGAGTCTTCTCCAAATCAATTATTTCATGGATTTCATTAGTTTTATGAATTTGTAATGGCTTATGGAATTTTTCATTAATACTTTTGTTTATGCTTTACATGTATAACTATTTATATAAATATACATATGTGGTGTATATATATATATGTATTAAGAAAATCTTGAATTGTACGATTTACGATTCATACTCTTCACCAATTTTTATAAAAACGATTCACGATTTGACAACAATGTTGCAACCCATATTGCCTTTCCCATACTCACATTCAAAAACCTCTTTAGTAGCGACTGGCATAATAACTAGTATATAATATAATACATTCCAAGACTATAATCAGCAAAATAGTTGCATTTGCCCACATCAAAAGACTGCTCATTAAAACTAATAGGGGAAGTACCTTTGGTGTGTCCCACAAACTCTCTCAGTGGCGCTTGTGTGCTCCTCAAATCCCAAAGCTGTGTCCAAAGATCATATCAGACTCTAAAGCGTTACATCTTTGATCTTTAAAGTTTTGAATAACAAAATGGAAACTGGATTCATAAATTATTATACTTGCAAGGAAGGTGAACTATCGTCATCAGATGCCACCACGAGTTGGGTTGCAACTTCAGGATTCCACTGCAAAACTGAGCATCGCTTTCTATGTGGATCCTGAAAACTGTTTGAAACTAGACTGTGTCACTTTAAGAAAAAACAAGCAAAGAGCAAGTACAATGGTAAGAGTAACCCATAACATTTCATAAACACAAAAACTAAATTACCTTATCACTTGTTTTTGCTTCTTTAAGTCCCAAACAACTGAAAAATATAGTAAAATATACCCAGTTCAGAATAAAAAAAATAAAACATCCTATAGAGCAAATTAAAATTGAGAACTAAATTTTTCTCTCACCCGTGGTTCCATTATAAGAAGTAGACGCTAATATATGTTGTGCTCTTGGATTCCAAGACAAGAACGAAATTTCACCAGGAGCACCAGATCCCTGCATGAAGTTTACACAAGTAGTGTCAACCCCTGTGATTATACGTACTAAAGAGATCACTAGAGTTTTCCAAGAGAATCGACAGGGAGAAAGGGTTCATGGAAGGAGAACAAAGGAGGGAGGGGAGGAAAGAAATAGGTTACATGAAAACAAATTTCAATTCGATCGGGTACCCTTTTATTAAGTTCACAATCGGTAAGCATTTAATCTAGGCCATGTTGAGAGGCATATAGTGATTGTTAGATACTGTAGACATACCCTGAGGGGTGGAAAACGAGAAGGTTCTGCAGGGTTGGCAAGATCCCAGATACAGATTTCTCCATCGTCGGATCCGGAAGCAAGTCGGTTTGGTGTATGGATGCTAAACTCTAAACCACGAACCTGCAGTCAAAAGGAAAAATAAAATTAAGAATGCATAAGACGAATAAAGTACCATTTTGCATACATCACACACACACACACAGAGCTTATCGGGGAAACTTACAGGCCCTGTATGTTGTTGAAGACGTCCAACAAGAGCACCTTCACTTTCCTCTGAACTGCAAGAAAATTTATATTTGTGTTCATTAAACTGTGATTAAAGTTGCTTTACTAGTTACTATTTTTAAGGTTGCAACAAAGATGTCAAGCCCAGCTCAAATCATGTGAGCAAATTAGGTGGGATAACACTAGAACTATGGACTTCTCAAGAACATGTATCCCAACAGTTTTCAACCCCTAGTTAGGACTTCAGTGTCATCCCAATGTTTTTCATTCCCCAATAATCATGTGAGCAAATTAGGTGGGATAAAACTAGAACTATGGACTTCTCAAGAACATGTATCCCAACAGATTTCAACCCCTGGTTTGGACTTCAGGGTCATCCCAACGTTTTTCATTCCCCAATAGAGTGCAAGACCTGTATGTATTGACAACCATATGCTTCATAAGAAAGTTGCCTACCGCAGAAGATATACCTAGAGGCTTAGATTTGAGCCTCACATCATATACATTAAAATTATAATGTGAAGCCCATATTAAGGTTTCATCTTTTATCTCTCTTGGGTATGTAGAATCAGTAAATGACCATTTAACAACGAAGAAGAAGAGGTCATTTACACAACATGTGAACAAAAAGAGAGTTCCCATATTTCTATCTTTCTTACAAAAACAGCGGATGTGTAGGACAACATAAAGGACCATAAGCAAAATATGTAGACAAAAAAGTTTCTAGCAAAAACAAAAAAGAGAAAATTTGTGATTATTTTTCACTCTTAACTATTAATTGTCATAGCTGCTAAATTCTAATCCACAAGTCAGAACTCAACAAGACTCGTGCCCCCAATATCTATAAAATGGCATCCTCTTTGAACATTTTCAAGAAAAAAAAAGACTTCTGGCAGGCGGAGTAGCGAAGGCAGATGGATTGAACACTAAAATCCCTCTCCGTGCACGACATATTAACGCTCATATGTAGAAATGACATCCTTTTGCTGCCACCGTTCATATTCGGAATTATAAGTTTGTGCCATTAAGTGTCATTCATTCCTCTCCATATTTCCACCATTTTACCCTAATAACAATATGCATTGTAAGGACTTTATGGATGCTTATCAATTAAGAATATAGTTTGTTCCTTCATATTTTTTATACTTCAATGGCTTATTACCTGCAACGTATGCACCAATTCTATACATTTATGGGATGTAGGGTAGAGTCCCACGTAACAGCAATGATAGAACTTAGTAGGTTGGTGTCTCCGGGCGGGTGTTGGTGTGTCGGAGTATCCAACATATGTGGACAAGGACTTTTTTCCCCAACATCGAGTGTTCATGTTACATAGTTTTTGCGATATAGATTTCATTTCATTCAACATTTTTTCTCATTTCTCAAATATTCAGATTCCAAATTAAACTAAATCACACGTTCCCTCACAAATCTCTAATTAGAAACATTCTATTAAAATGTAAAGTCTAAACCAAGAATAAAAAGGAAAATTGCATCAACGCGTGAGTGAATACCTGAGAAGATTAAGAGGATTCCAGATATTGACACTCCCATCAACGAGACCTCCAGCAATTAATCCGAGCGAGTACTGTTCAGTATCTGATCCACTTTTCCCCCACGAAATCCGATGAAATCGCTCAGTACTTGGACACTGACCAACAACAGGGAGCTCGTGATCATCTGATTGGAAATCAATCTTAAAGATTTCAAGATTTGCTGATGAACTAAACGCCAGATCCACCACTCCTGCCATTGTACCCGCTGCCAAATAAGGTGAATCAGGCGAGAACGCGACCGTCGCCGATCTGTTCACGCCTTTTATGCACGAAGCCATAGCTAGGTTTGGTTTGAGCAAACCCTGGAATCTGAAATTGAATTTCTAGTTAGAGAAACTGTGATCCACAATATGCATATTAAAATATTCTTAATTTAGGAAAGAGTAAATTATCTAATTTACCCCTCCAATATAAACGTTAATAAGTAGGCACATTAAATATAAACGAACTCATCAGAAATACGTACAAAAAAAGATAACGATGGGGAAAACCCAAAGCTTGCATCTTCAAACATCTTCAAACATTCAATTAAATTTTTTTAACCATTTACTCCATTTCTCTACTATACCCACCCACTGAGAATTGAAATCTCTGATCACCGATAGAAACCCCAAATGCAATGCACAAATTGAAGGGTCAAACCATCAAAGCAAACCCAACTTCATGCCTAACCTTCTATTGAACTTGATATTCCATCTCTCCACTAAACACACTAAATTCTCTAATTGCCTATATAAATACAAATTCAAGGGTTGCAGTAAAAACCCAATCTGCATCTCTACTCCAAGATAAATTAATTTACCCATAAACAACAATCCGATTGGATGTAAAAAAAATTAGCCATGAATCCGCTGAAAATTTAAATTACAGATACCTGTAAACACAAATCTCCAATGTGCAGACCCATGAACACCCATCTAATTCGACGCAAACACGAATCTAATTTGCCGCATATGATCTCTGCAGAAACCAAATCTACCCACAAACACAAATCTAATTCGTGATCTCTAAGCAAACCAATCTACCCATAGTCAAAAATTCATAAGTAATTATAGTGAGCTTATACCGAGGTTAAAAGATCTTCAGGGTTCAATCTTAATCACTATGGGAATTAAAACCCAATTGAGGGATCTCAAAAGAAATTCAATCACAACTGTTTGAACCCAAATCCCCTAATTTCGAATTGGAAGATCTTAATTGGATTCAAAACGAGCTTGAAATGACAGCTACCTCAACCCTAAATCGTCAAATCTAACAGTAGAGAGATCATACAAATCAGTTCCAATGAGAGAGAGCGAGAGAGAGATTACTTACTTAAGAGATACGCAGTTGCAAAGAGAGAGAGATCGCGAGAGAGTTGCAGAGATGAGAGCGATGGAGACCGAGAGAGAGAGAGAGAGATTTCGTTTGCTACGTTTTTACTCTGATTTGATATTAGACAAACCCGGTCTGACAGTTTTACATCTGTTGAAACAAATGACCAATATGGAACTTGATGACCGTATATTATCCTTGGATCAAGCATAGCATACCCAAGTTGTGTATCTCTAGGTAGAAAAATGAGATTATCACTCGATTAATTTACTATGAGATGGCGTGGACCGAAGCTGGAGCGCTAGCAACAATGATATGTGGAAGGAGAAGGATGGAAGAGAGGAAATCCTGGTAGGAGAGGGGAAGCAAAGAGAAAGAGAAAGAGAAAGAAAAGGGTGGTGGTTCTTATCGAAAGAGCCTAAATTCGGGATTTGAATTTAGTTCTCACACTAAAATGTCCATAACATTAGACAATAATAAATAATCACAAAGAATGCGAGATTTAGCGTAAAAATCTTTAAATAGGTAAAAACCATAACCTTTTGAGAGGATTTACAAAAAATAGTATTATTGGTCTCATGACTACGAATTACAATTACTATTCTAGGTAGTATTGCTTAGATATTCTAGATAAAAAAATATCTCAATTATTTGTTCTTCTCTACTCTTATTTATAAGTCGAGCTGTACACCTAAACCCGAGAACCCGAACCGGGCCGACCCAAACCAGTCAATTCGGTCCGGGTTAGAGATCTGTCGGTTCGGTTTTGAGTTTGTTTTTTAAAACCCGAATATAATCGGTTCGGGTTTATGATGTGGTATATCTCAATACCCGACCCGAACCGGGTAGTTTAGTTTTGAGACCGAATATATATAATAAATCTTTCTCTTCTAATATTTTTACCCTATGTGCCTCCTCTCTCGTTCTCTTTCCTCTCTCTCTCTCTCTCTCTCTCTCTCTCTCTCTCTCTCTCTCTCGTTCTCCTCCCTCAAAGAGAAAGAGAATAGAGGCTATGGAGGTATAATTAGGAACTCTAAGAGCGAATATATAAGTGGATGAAACAGCGTGGGCTGTGGTTTACATGGAGAAGATGTTTATGTCTAATTTGTTCATTCACTTTTACTGTTGTAGAGAGAAAAGCTTGCTTAACTTGTCTTCCAATCAAAATATAGAAACAAACTATATATTGTAGTTTGGTCTCTCCTGGCCTCAATCGACCGGTTGCGAATCTAGCTTGAAACTTCAAATTTTAAGATTATAAATCTAGAGTTCAGATCTGAATTTTTCAGTTTCATCTAATTTGGGAAAATTCTCTCTTGGATCTCAAGAAAATAACACGTGGGTCCCAAGAAGATGTGAATGACAACAGACTCCTCCCTTATGATTAGCTACATCAACGACATATCCATTCCACCTTGGAGATGCAAGCACCTCATGTATGAGATTGACAAAGCCATATAACAACCAAACAATTTTTGCATTATGCAAAACTATGAGAAGCGAATCAAAGTTATGAGTTTTCGCATTATGCAAGCACCTCATGTATGGACGGTGGTTTCTCTCTAAGAGGTTTAGATTAACAATGGAAAAAGAAAAGTGTGTGGGGTGGTGTGCGGTGGGTGGTTGTGTGGGAGAGGAGTCATTTTTTAAGTAACAAGAGTTAAAACCAGAGTTACGACCCGGCCCGACCCGAGAATTTTGGTCCGGTTTTGGGGATAGGTCAGTTCGAGTCCGGTTCGCCAAATGAGAAACCCGATTTCCCCGGGTCAGATCTGTCTCAGGCCTGAACTCGGGCTGACCCGACCCGTGAACAACCCTAATAGGTCCCATATTATGACTGTTTAATGACCATTATTTCCTTTAAATGAATGACGTTACAAAAATAGTTATAATGCATCTTCGTAATGGTTGTATAACGACATGAGTGAATTTTCTTCTTTTTAACTGCCTCATAATGTATCATAAATGTGCCACGTTATCATACGTTGACGAGGTCGAGTAAATGTATGTTGGTCGAAATGAGGGCTTGAGCTCGAGATTCAGAACATGCCCTTACAATCGGCCCCTCTCAACTAAAAACATAAGTGGTTTTGGTTGAGAAGTTCATCCTATATCCGTTACCTGATACTTCTGTCTTGATTTTAGTGCAGTCATTATCGATGTCGTCAATGCTTACCTTTGGAAATTTGAGGCTTTGAGGTCACCCCTGAGTACTATTTAAGTCGATTGACTGAATCTATTGCTTGGGGTTTGCATAAGTGTAAGAAGCAATAAAAGGTTTCAATGTCGACCTCGAGTATGAATCAAGTCTATTGACCAAGTCTAATGCCCGAGGATTATGTATTAACTATTAGAAGCAATGTAAGAGCTTCAAGGTTGCTCCCAAGCTTTGGTCGAATTAGGTAAACCAATTGATGACTTGTAAAATGTTGGCAAATTTGGATTAACCTATTGTCGACTTATAATATGTTGGTTGTGCAATGGCCAAATTCCGTAAGCTCGATATGATTAGGAATTAGCTATCACACCAATGAACCTGTATCAATGCTCTAATATAAAGTAAGAAATGGACACATGTATTTTTATCGTGGAAAACCTCTGAACAAGTAAAAAACCACGACCTCGTATGGAGGTTTTTTGTAAAAGTATTTTTTATTGCTTGGAGTGAATATCTTTATTACAAGTGATCTCTAGAATATATAAATGTTTTTGATCTCGTAAATAAGAAGTTTGTGTAATTTTTCTGGTCCCTGTCTCTTCTGAAACTTTTCTCTTATATAGGCTTATCCACAACTCTTTATCGTGCTAGAACATATTTTCCGAATAATGTGGTTAATGGCGGATGACTGAATAACTGACAAGTTCGTGGGAGACATGTATCTTTGACTTGATAACGTTTTCTAGGTTTAGCTCGACCCACATTCTTGAGTAGTTTGTGGGGCTGGTTAGAATTTTTGACTGGAGTGTTAAGTGTAAAAAATGCGTGAGCCTGAGATAGAGGTAAATTGAGTTGCATGAGTTCGATTATGAGTGAGATCGAGGGATAAGTCCCTACAATCCCCCCCTTGCAACCGAAGTCACGAGTGGCTTTGGTTGAGGAAAAAAAAGTGTAAATTTTGAAATGGAGTAATGATGGCGTTTGACTGGGTGGAAGTTAGGTGATATTGGGAAGTGATGGGTATTAAGTGATGATGCAGATGTATGTGATGGTTGCATTTGAATAGTCGCGTCCGTAATGAATGATGACGCTTGGGAAAACGTACCTGCACAATAAATTTAGGGTTATATAAAAAGTACGTGTAACAAATTTTTGGAACTATTTTTGCATGCGTAATTTTTTCTGAGATGGTGAAAACTCAGAGAATGGTTCTTGAAGAAAGGATTGCGCATGAAACTCAGAGGTTGAAGTTAAAATATTTTGGTGACCGCTCCTTGGAAATGACCATCCCCGCCCCTATTTCTCTGATGTACCAAGGCTTGTCGGGAGAGGAAACGGTTAAAGCTGAGGAAAATTTCTACTATAAGTGGAGATTTAATGTCTTCGTCTTGACAGACGAGGAACGTCTGGTCTGTCTCCACACCTTGCGGAAGACAGGGTTAGGACTTCATATGCAAGGAAAGGTGTATTTGTGGGGCAGATATGCTGATTTCTTGTGCTGCCATGGATTTTAAGGTTGGGCCCTCATCATCTCTACCGACTCTTCGGTGGTGGTGGTTATAGATGAGGCGGTGATGGCAGTGGAGGAGGAGAACGAGAAGTGGAAGTCTGTTGACGCATTTCCATCGTGTTTTTGCACTCAGAAGACCTTTATCTTATTTTGTGGGGGCCAGTACTGAGTATACTGCTTACATAGTTTTCGCTTGGAGTTTGACGGGGGCATGTCCTGTTCAATTGAACGAGAACATGTGGGAGGTAATAACCATGTGTGACCATCTGAATATAAAGTAGGAAAGGGAGGAAAAAGTGAGGAGGATAACCCCTGAGGACCTTTTATAGTTTTACGGGGTAAAATTTTTTAAAGCCAGTGGGGGATCATATTTCTGTGTGAGTGCAACTCGGCCTCATTTTTTTTATATGAATTTGGCAGGTCGAACCTGGAATGATAATGTCATATGGGTGAAGGGTAATTTCCTTTAGAAAGATGACGAAGAACCTTTGGATCTTTGATTTAGAACTGTAAAACAAAGTAAGTATAGGCATGCATAGATAGAATTATTGTTACGTTTTGTTGATAACTGTAGTTGATAGTAAAAATGTGTTATTGCATGTGTGAAGTCTACAGTGGAAAGAAAAGAATCTCTGTTTGACAAAGTTGTGGAGGAGGAGACTGAACTCGAACTTGTGTTGGAGGGACTCGGCCTGAGTAGAAAAAAGAGGGTTAATAATTGGTCGAACAAGGTTAGAAAGGATCAGTTTACCGGGTTGATGGCGGGGGTCGATAAAGGAAAAAAAAAAGTAAGTGGTGAGGAGGTTCGAACTAATTTGTCAAAGACTTCTAGATCGGGCAGTTCGACTCAGCTGAATCTCACGACGAGCAAGATAGCTCAAAAATATCCGAAAAAGCTGATGTTAAAGTTTTTGTCGGCCTCGATCGCCACAGAAAGTGGTGAGCTCGCAAAAGAGAAGAGGATGTGGGTTGAATCCTCTGGGGAGAAGGTCGCTGAGGTGCGACCTGCTGCGGTGGATGACCTTAGGGAGGTCGAGGAAAGGGCCAGGTTGGCGGCTCTCCATGGAGAAGAAGATACAAGCAAAATGGTAAGTTTTATTAATCGGGAAAGAATTGTTTTATGTGTTTCGAGCTAATCACTAAGATTGATTCGTTTTATGTAGGTCATTTGTCTCATGAAGTGGATTTGGCTCGGTATTGAAGAAGAAAAATCCGAGCTGAAGAAGGCGAAGAGCGAGCTGGTGAAAGAACTAGCTCGAGCTAAGACTAAAGCCATGAAGGAAGTTAGGCAACTGAAGGCCTCTCACGTCGTGGCGATCGGCCAGCTACAGGTTTAGGCAAAGGCAAATCTAGACAATATGGTTGAGGAGCGTGACAGACTAGGTCAGCACTTGATCCTGAAGGACTATTCCGATGAGGAGATGGATGCCATTAAGGCTGATACCTATGTTGAGGAAGGAGATGATGAGGAAGTGGAAGTGGTGGGGGTCGTGGACGGTCTGGATGGTGTCTCCCGCCAGACAGTGCTTGACAACCAAGGGGATGATGGTGAACTCCCAGAGGGTAGTAGCAAGAAGGTAGGGTAGAAACGTGTATTTGTTTGAATATTTTGTAAGTTGTTAAACTGGATGTGAGGAAGAAAATTCGGTAAGTTAACTCTGTGCTATAAAACTTTTGTAGGCACTTAGAGAAATGAGTCTCAGAGTAAAAGATCTAGAGTCTGGACTTGCCAGGGAAAGAGAGACCTCTAAAGCCTTGCTGTCTGCACAAGCAGAACTGCAGGTTAGATCGGAATAAGTTTTTTGACTTTGATGTTATACCAACGTTAAGTTATCAAGTCAATAGGATAGAAATGCATGGCAAAAATCTAACGCTATTAATACAGAATAGTATATCAAAAGTATGTACCTTGTATGCCGAACGAAGATTCATGAAGTGTTCATCTGAGAATGAACTCTAAACTTTTAGTCTAAAAGTATTAGGAAGCAGATGTTTAGAAGTCACATAGTCTCTTAGAAATGTAGTATGTATATATTCAAAGGCTTTCAAGAATCGAACTGTACTAAAACTTGTTATATTTCCCAGGTCGAATTAGACTCATCTCACTCACGTGAGGACAACGTACTCATGTGATATCAGGCAGTTCGATAGGATGAAGGAGGCGAACGAGAACAGAGAAGATCAATACGTAAAAATGTATTTTAGACTTGTGAAATTGACCCAGGCCGTTTCTGACCTGACTCTTCAGGTCGAAGAGAAAGATTCTGAGATAAAGAAGGGATTAAAAGAGCTATCTGAGGTAACAGATCGTGCCGAGAAGCTTCAACGTCAAGTTGATGCGTTGGCGGTGAAGGGTAAGCAGGCCTACACGGCTCAATATCGTATTCAGGTGCTGGAATAATCAGAGGAACGATTTTGATATGACCTTCAGAACTGTAGGACCGAGCTGGAGCGAATGAGACAATAATTCATCGAAAAGGACGATGAGCTGAGGGTAGCTCGAGAAAATCTATCGGCTTCGGAAGCCGCAGCTGAACATTTGTAAACAGTTATCCCCGATAAGGATTTGGAATTCCGGGAAATGAAACGAAGGTGCAATGACTTAAACGAGAGGGTTGCACAACTTAAAGCCAAATTGGCGCAAGCCATGGCGTGCACCAGGAAAGCCGAGGCTAGAGACCGTTTAGGGGGATGTAGAGCTGAGGTTAAGGCTCCTTTAGTTTGAGGTGATGTAGTTAGTCTCTCAGGTCGAATTAGAGAGCTAGAGAGTGACGTATCTCATATTTAGGGAAATGTCCAGAAGGGAAATGCGAATTTAAGGGAATGCCAACATAAGTTGGATGTTGCGTTTATCTGGGAAAAGGTTCTAGAAGGGGCGATCAAAGCAAAGGAATCGTCGGTGAAGAGGAAGGAAGAATTATTGAAAGATCTGCCGGCTAGGGAAGAGTTGAAGGTAAAAATTGGGAGTCTTTGTGCTCGGGTAGTAGACTTAGAAGCAATGAACCTAGCTGAGTCAGCGAAGTATATTGCCAAGTTGGAAGAAGATGTAATCTATCATGATAAGGTCGATGCATAAATAATTGAACAGAAGAATGAGTACGCTAGGTTAGAGTCACACCTCGGGAGGTTGAAGGCGAGATTTACAATCATGGTAGTACCTGATACGTCTCGATCTGACCTGTTAAGGGCAATTGTCGCATAATTTGTAGATGAAGTAAAAAGACTAGAGTCAGAACGAGATACCTTGTTCAAGAGGTTGTCAGATAAGGGATGCATCTGTGGAGCGAAGATAGATCGAGGGAACTATCTGGGTGTCATGGAGACCCAACTGGGCCCTCAAACTACTAAATCAATAAAACAAGGTAGAGCTATTGTGGCCCGCAAACTGAAATAAAGACCTCTTGATGTGGGGGGAAGCACTGCTGACACTCCATCAGCAGAAAATAATCTTTTGTAATATGAATTTGACCTGAAAATAAATAGTATCTATCGTAGACACATTGAAATAGATTAAACCTAGTATGACTATTGCCTTATCTTGTGTCTGGTAGGGTCTTTGATTTAAAATAAATTTTTTACATTCGTTTTAATCACAGAAATGGGTTGAGTTAATCCAAGTTGAAACTAGATTTGAACTATAAAAATGTCACAAACATATTGAAAGAGATAAAAGCTAGTATGACCTTTGCCTCATCTTATGCATGGCTGAGTCTTTGATATAAAACAAGTTTTTCAACAATTTTGCACAAGAGATCATCGATGTAGACTTCAATAATTTTTCCCAGGTGTGCTTTGAACATAGCAGTCATCAATCGTTGATAAGTGGCACCTACGTTATTTAGCCCGAAGGGCATGACTTTGTAATAATAAATGCCACTTTTGGTGATGAACGTTGTCTTCCAGAAGTAGGATTTGATTATACCCTGAAGTAGTGTCCATCATAGAAAGGAGATCGTGGCCTGCTGTGGAATCGAGAATCTGATGAATATTGAGAAGAGGGACGCTATCCTTTGGAGTGTATTTGTTCAGATCTGTGAAATCAACGCAGACACGAACTTTTCCATTTTTCTTTGGGACAACGACAATGTTGGATATCCAGTCTGGATGACGACGCTCAAACGGCATGGAGATCAGATAACGACGATACAGACTGTACTCGAGGCTCTGCAAAATACTCAGCAGGCTTTTCCAGCCAGGGGTCGCGATCAACTTTTCGAGACCTCCTGAAATTCAGCAAGGGAAAGGTTGGGACCTCGGAGAGTCACCAATAAAGTCATTTCCAGATATCTACCACATGGACCACAACCCTTCATCCATTTGGGGGGAGAAGTACAATCAGAAATAAGTCGAGGTCACCCACTTTTTATCTGTCATGAGGAAGACCAACGACCTATACATCAAGTTCCAGCACGAGATTGCTTAAGTGAAGGTACGAGAACTCGTCATCCCCTGCCAGCACGTCCAGCGATTCAACCAACACGTCAGTACATCACAAAAGAACACATGGGCCAACGAATTAAGGAGTTAATCAAAGCACAAGTTCTGGGCACTACCGGTGATACCACGAAGTTACAAGGAAGTCCGATTGCCAAAGAACTATTTGATATGGAAGTACCAAAAGGTTTCCATACTCCAAAAATTCACAAATACAAAGGTACTGGCCCGAAGGAGCATATTCAGTAATACCGCAATTCATTGGGGTTGTACTCCAATCTCAACCACATCCTCTACCGCCTATTCACCACAAGTTTATAAGCGGAGCCACTCCGATAGTTCCATTCTCTTCCTAAAGAATCTATCTACATGTTTGATCAGCTGCAGAAACAGTTTATCAAGACATATGCTCACAACATAGACAAAGAGGAGAACTTCTATTCTCTTATTGGTCTTAAGCAATCTCATGGAGAAAATCTTGAAGACTTCTCAAAGAAATTCCTAGAGCTCGCAAGAAAGGTGGATAACCTCGACCAAAAAATAGTCGTTACCGCTTTCACCAATGCTTTCTAGCTCGATTGCAAGGCCAAAAAATACCTCTTCCTTAACAAGCCTGCGACGTTAGAGAAGATGATCACCAAAGTCAACGGTTATGTCGACTTGGAGAGGATGATGTATGAGCAACAAAAGTCTACTAAGTCTGTCCTCTCCACTAAATTGCCACCTGTAGAACGAACCAACGAGCCTAAGGAGGAATAGGGGGATCAGAAACGCGCCAAGAGAAACACTGGATACCCTCGGAGAAGCGGTCCACAAAATAAACCCGTCCTCTCAAAGCTGAACGTCTAAATCTCTATAATTTTTCTACTGCTATTGAAAGACACGTTCTACCGCGTCTCTCTACCACTGGAGCCCATCGAGAATTGACCATTTTGCCTACACCATAAGGTAAATCATCATTCTACTAACAATTGCTATGCTCTACAGCGGATGCTTGAGCTCATTTTCAAGGAAGGACGGATGCTTGAATACATTGTTGACCTGAAGTCATACCAAGATGGTAACTATAAGAAACAACTCGAAGTTGTTCAGGTCAATGACAGAGCTGAGGAGAAGCATCTCTACTATATGCACCTCAACAACATGATCGAAATCAACCAAATCACCAATTCCAATTGATCAAAGTGCCAGAGGCTCTCAAAATGCTATGATCTTACACCTCAAGACAAAGAAGCCAAACTTCTTCCCGAGTCGAGCAATCACCGACTCAGAATCTCCTTCGAGGATTGCGATACTATCCATGTCAAATTTCCATATCATGATGCATTAGTCATAATGCTTAAGATGAAACAGTTTGTCATGCACACAATGATGATCGATACTAGAAGCCGTATTGAAATTATTTTTCCGAGTACGATCTACCAGATGGGTTTGGCCGACCAAGTCATTCAGAGAGACACAGACATCAACAGGTTCAATGGCTCCAGGGAGGAACGAGTAGGCAAGATTATCTTACCTATTAATGCCAGACTAGCCACTATCGACGTCATCAATGCTAAGTCTCGCTATCTTGGGATTATGGGCTGCTGTTGGATATACAATATGGAAGCAATCGCTTCCACCTATCATCAAGCACTCCGATTCAAACACGATAATGGTATTTATGAGATCAGAGATAGTCAAAAACTCTCTCAATCTTGTGAAAATATTGTCTCTGCCATCCTAGATACTTCAGACAGATTGGCCGCATAACAATTACATAAAATTGATCACCTCGACGATCAATCATCTACAGAGGAGCCCACGAAATATGTTAACATTGATGGACCTACCAGAGGTATATTCATCGGAACCAAGCTGGTTCAGCATGAGAAAGATGCTCTCATTCAGTTCTTACAGCTCAATCGAGACGTTTTTGCATTATCTTTCGAAGAAATGCCCGAAGTCGATCCGGCCATGGCTTGCCACAAGTTGGCCATCAATATTAAGGCTACTGCGGTCAAGCAGAAACAACTATGACTTTTACCTCTACTTTAAGATAAAGTTAACACCGAGATCGAGAAATTGATCAAGGTAGGATTCATTCGAGAAGCAAAGTATCCAGACTGGATATCCAACATTGCCGCTGTCCCAAAGAAAAATGGAAAAGTTCGCGTCTGCGTCAATTTCACAGATCTGATCAAACACACTCTAAAGGACAGCTTCCCTCTTCCCAACATTCCTCAAATTCTTGATTCCATAGTAGGCCACGATCTCCTTTCTATGATGGACGTTGCTTCAGGGTATAATTAAATCCCAATTATGGAAGAAGATCAAGAGAAGACAATGTTTATCACCGAAAGTGGCATTTATTATTGCAAAGTCATGCCCTTCGAGCTCAAGAATGCAGGTATCACATATCAATGATTAATAACTGCTATATTAAAAGCACATCTGGGTAAAATCATTGAAGTCTACATAGATGATCTTTTGTGCAAAAGTGTACAGTCAGATAATCATATCTCAGACCTTAACACAATATTCAACATCCTTTGATCTTACAGAATATTTCTCAACCCTGATAAATGTCAATTTGGGGTACATTCTGACCGCTTTCTAGGCCACCTTATCAGCAAGAAAGGAATTGAGGCCGATCCATATCAAATTCGGGCACTCCTCGATATGTCTTCTCCAAAGACAACAAAAGACGTTCAAAAACTCACTGACAAGATTGCCGCGATTAACCGTTTCGTCTCTAAATCTTCAGACCGCTGCCATTGGTTATTCTTATTACTCTGCGGTGTACCAAACGAGGAAAGGTTCAGCCAACTGTAGAAGTCACATGGACACCAGAATGTGAAGCAGCTTTTCAGGATCTCAAAATCTATTTGGGGAGGTTTCCCATAATGAGCACCCCAGTAGGTAATGAGGAACTGATAATCTACCTAGCAGTCACAAATACTTTTCTCAGCTCAGTTCTCATTCCCCTGGAAGGGAAAATAGAGAAACCAGTCTTCTTCATCAGCAAAACACTCACACCAGCAAAAACAAGGTACTCTAAAGTTGAAAAACTTCTTCTCACCCTTGTTTACACTTCGCAGAAACTCAAGCACTACTTCTAAGTATATTTCGTTAAAGTTATGAAAAACTACCCACTTTGGGAAGTTCTGTCCAAAAAAGAGAAGTCACGAAGAGTGCAATAATGGTCAGTCAGTTTGGAAGAACATGATATCAAGTTCAAACAACGTTATTCTGAAAAAGGTCAGGCCGTTGTTGATTTTCTTGCAGATTTTCCAGTGGAGGATCTCGAATGGGAGGAACACGACCTGGACCTTACCAAAAATATGCCAAAGAATCCAACCCCCAAGTCATATAATGAAAGAACTGACTGGATCACTACGTCAGGGTAGAGGCTTCTCATAGTTGGATCAGCAGGACTCGCAGGGTCAGGGATCGGGATCGTTTTGATTACCCCTTCTAATGACAGAATTGAGAAATTAATCCGCTTGGATTTTAAGGCCTCAAATAATGTCACCAAGTATGAAGCTCTTATTCATGGACTCGACCTCGCATTTGAGCTCGATGTCCCCGAACTCTCAGTTTACACAGATTCATTACTCATCGTTCATCATTATTCTGAGTAATACAAGAAGAACGGGAAGATGATTGAATACGTAGCCCTCGTTGCAGATAGGATGAGTAAGTTCGTGAAAGAAACTCTTTAATATCTTTCTCGAGGTGAAAACAGATACGCTAATTCCTTGGCATGTCTAGTCGGGGTCTTGGGTACAGAAGCTCGATATCTCCAGATCGAGATCATTTTAACCCTCAATATTGATTGTATCTCTGTATGCACGATAAATACTGGGGGTGATAAATGGGGAGACGACGATTAATGAAAACCTTTCTTAGCCTACCTCGGTGTCGACAACAAGTGCAACGGACCACTCCCAGCAGATAAAAAAGAACGCCGACAGCTGATCAGCAACTCGAAGCATTGTATTACTTAGAACGGTATGTTTAATCACCTTTCCGTTACAGGGCCTTACCTCAAGTGCCTCTTAAAGTCAAAAATAGATAAACTATTCCGCGAACTACATAAAAGAACTTGTGGCTCCCACACCGCAGGTAGATCATTGGCGAATCGAGCTATAACTCAAGGAGTATTCTGGCCCAGCATGCTCAAGCAAGCAGAAAAGTATTCCCGCAGGTACAACACCTGCCAGAGACATGTATATATGATACGCGCCCCTGCGCTCGAACTCCATGCAAGCAAGGTTTTATGTCCATTCAGCAGATGGACACTAGACCTTGTCGATGAATTCCGTAACTCTCCAGGTAATCGCAGTTACCTACTCGTAACTACCGATTACTTTATAAAATGGGTAGAAGCAATTCTGCTATGTCAAACCAAAGAAGAAGAGGTAATCTCTTTTATCTGAAACCACATAATCATTCGATTCGGGTGCCCCCACCTAATTTGTATCGATAACGGGCCTCAATTTGTGGGATATAAGGTTGTAACATTCCTAAATCACCACAATATCATCCACTCACCATCAAATCCATACTAACCTCAAGGCAATGGCCAAGCCAAAATCACCAACAAAACCATCGTAGATGGACTTAAAAAAAGGCTTCACTCATAGAAAAAAGGGAATTGGGTTTGCGAACTACCTCACATTCTGTGGGCGTATCGAACCACTCCCTGACAATCTACAGGCTATACCCCATTCCTCCTTGCTTATAATACTGAGGCAGTCATTCCTTATGAATACCATCATCCAGTTTGTGATCACGAGCTGATTGACAAGGAGAATGAGTTTGAATTGGCTTGCAACCTCAATATGATAGATGAGACCAGGGAATGCGCCATCGCTAACCTAGGTCAATATCATCATATGCTTATCAAATCGTATAATAACCGAGTCAGGAGCCGCACTTTCCAAACCTGAGATCTCATCCTCAGAGAAATTCCTGAACATTGTAAAGAGCCTCACGCTAGAAAATTAGTCGACAATTGGGAGGGTCCATTCATTATCACAGGTCTATTAGGTCTGGGATCATACTATCTCATGACAGAAGAGAGAATCCCCATTTCAAATCCTTGGAACACTAGACGACTTAAATGGTACTATCGTTAGGCATCTTACTACTCCATTTTCATTATTCGCCTTTTATTTTTCAATTCCAAAAGTGAGATTCTTATCTCCTTCTAATGTAAATTCTAAACTTATCAATAAAAGTTTCTTTTTGAACAATGCCATTCTCTTCATGAACATTCGTCCACATTCTACAGATTAAAGCATAGCTTACAATCAATATTTTCCAAGTTAAATCAAGGATATCACTTGATTGGCTTCTTTTACAACATCTTTGTGATTGCAACAAGTGCAGAAGCTTGTTTTATATCAAAGACTCAGCCAAACAAGAGATAAGGCAAATGTAATACTAGTCTTCATCTTTTTCAACTTGTTTGGATCATTTCAGTAGGCTGGATCAAGGATAATACTTGGTTTAGCTGAATCTTTACATCTCTGTGATTGTAGTAAGTGTAGAAACTTGTTTCATATCAAAGACTCAACCAAACAAGAGATAAGGCAAATGTAATACTAGTTTTTATCTTTTTCAACTTGTTTGAATCATTTCTGTAGGCTGGATCAAGGATAATACTTGGTTTAGCTGAATCTTTACATCTCTGGATTGTAGCAAGTGTAAAAACTTATTTCATATCAAAGACTCAGCCAGGCATAAGATGAAGACAAAGGTCATACTAGCTTTCATCTCTTTCAATATGTATGTGACATTTTTATAGTTTAAATCAAGTTTCAACTTGGTTTAACTCAACCCATTTTTGCGATTAAAACGATTGTAAAATTTTTGTTCTATATCAAAGACCTCACCAGAAATAAGATAAAGCAATGGTCATACTAGCTTTAATCTATTTCAATATGTCTGCGACAAATACTATTTATTTTTAGATCAAATTCAAATTCATATTACAAAGGATTATTTTATGCTGATGGAGCGTCAACAGTGCTTCCCCCCACATCAAGAGGTCTCTCTTTCAGTTCGTGGGCCACAACAGCTCTACCTTGTTCTATTGATTCAGTAGTTCGAGGGCCCAGTTGGGTCTCCATGACGCCCAGATAGTTTCCTCGATCTATCTTCGCTCCACAGATGTATCCCTTATCTGACAGCCTCTTAAACAAGGTATCTCATTTTGACTCTAGTCTTTTTACTTCATCTACAAAATATGCGATAATCACCTTTAATAGGTCAGATCAAGACACATCAGGTACTAGCATGATTGCAAATCTTGCATTCAGCCTCTCGAGGTGTGACTCTAACCTAGCGTACTCATTCTTCCATTCAATTATTTATGTATCGCCCTTATCATGATAGATTACATCTTCTTGCAACTTGGCAATATACTTCCCTGACTCAGCTAGGTACATGGCTTCTAAGTCTACTACCCGAGCACAAAGTCTCCCAATTTTGCGTTCAACTCTTCCCTATCCGACAGATCTTTCAAAAATTCTTCTTTCCTCTTCACCAGCGATTCCTTTGCTTTGATCTCCCCTTTTAGAACCTTCTCCCTAATAAGCGCAGCATCCAACTTATGTTGGCATTCCCTTAAATTTGCATTTCCCTTCTGGACATGCCCCTGAATACGAGATACGTCACTCTCTAGCTCTCTAATTTGACCTGAGAGACTAACTACATCACCTCGAACTAAAGGAGCCTTAACCTCAGTTCTACTTCCGCTTGAACGCTCTCTAGCCTCGGCTATCCTGTCACGCACCATGGCTTGTGCCAGTTCAGCTTTAAGTCGTGCAACCCTCTCGTTTAAGTCGTTGCATTTCTTAGAATTCCAAATCCTTGGTGGGGAGGCCTGTTTGCAAATGTTCACCTGCAGCTTCCGAAGACGATAGATTTTCTCGAGCTACCCTCAGCTCGTCATCCTTTTCGACGAATTTTCATCTTATTCGCTCTAGCTCGGTCCTACAGTTCTGAAGGTCAGATCAAAATCGTTCCTCTAATTGTTCCAGCGACTGAATACGATATTGAGCCGTGTTGGCCTGCTTACCCTTCACAGCCAACATGTCAACTTGACGTTGAAGCTTCTCGGCATGATTTGTTACCTCAGATAGCTTTTTAAATCCCTTTTTTATCTCAGAATCTTTCTCTTCGACCTGAAGAGTCAGGTCAGAAATGGCCTGGGTCAATTTCACAAGTCTGAAATGTATTTTTATGTATTGATCTTTTTTGCTCTCGCTCGACTCCTTCATCCTATCGAACTGCTCTGCAAATTCCTGATTACACATGAGTGCGTTGTCCTCACGTGAGCGAGATGAGTCTAATTTGACCTGGGAAATATAACAAGTTTTAGTATAGTTCGATTCTTGAAAGCCTTTGAATATATACATACTACATTTATAAGAGACTATGCCATTTCTAAACATCTGCTTCCTAATACTTTTAGACTAAAAGTTTGGAGTTCATTCTCAGATGAACACTTCATGAATCTTCGTTCGGCGTACAAGGTGCATACTTTTGATATACTATTCTG
This sequence comes from Kingdonia uniflora, assembly GCA_014058105.1. Lineage (NCBI taxonomy): Eukaryota > Viridiplantae > Streptophyta > Magnoliopsida > Ranunculales > Circaeasteraceae > Kingdonia > Kingdonia uniflora. Next base: position 2,174,169 of record JACGCM010002686.1, on the reverse strand, counting down.
TATTAATAGCGTTAGATTTTTGCCATGCATTTCTATCCTATTGACTTGATAACTTAACGTTGGTATAACATCAAAGTCAAAAAACCTATTCCGATCTAACCTGTAGCTCTGTTTGCGCAGACAACAAGGCTTTAGAGGTCTCTCTTTCCCTGGCAAGTCCAGACTCTAGATCTTTTACTCTGAGACTCATTTCTCTAAGTGCCTTCAAATTTTTTATAGCACAGAGTCAACTTACAGAATTTTCTTCCTCACATCCATTTCAGCAACTTACCAAATATTTAAACAAATACACATTTCTACCCTACCTTCTTGTTACTACTCGGTAGTTCGACATCATCCCCTTGGTTGTCAAGCACTATCTGGCGGGAGACACCATCCAAACTGTCCACGACTCCCACCACTTCCACTTCCTCGTCATCTCCTTCCTTAACATAGGTGTCACTCTTCTCGGAATAGTCCTTTAGTATCAATCTGTCATGATCCTCAACCATCTCATCTAGATTGGCCTTTGCCTCGACCTGTAGCTGGCCGATCGCCACGACGTGAGAGGCCTTCAGTTGCCTAACTTCCTTCATGGCTTTAGTCTTGGCTCGAGCTAGTTCTTTTACCAGCTCGCTCTTCGCCTTCTTTAGCTCGGATTTTTCTTCTTCAATACCGAGCCAAATCCACTTCACGAGACAAACGACCTACATAAAACGAATCAATCTTAGTGATTAGCTTGAAACAAATAAAGCAACTCTTTCCCGATCAATAAAATTTACCATTTTGCTCGTATCTTCTTCTCCATGGAGAGCCGCCAACCTGGCCCTTTCCTCGACCTCCCTAAGGTCATCCAGTGCAGCAGGTCGCACCTCAGCGACCTTCTCCCCAGAGGATTCGGCCCACCTCATCTTCTCTTTTTCGACCTCACCACTTTTCGTGATGACCGAGGCCGGTAAAGACTTTAACATCCACTTTTTCGGATATATTTAAGCTATCTTGCTCGTCGTGAGATTCGGCTGAGCTGAACTGCCTGATCCAGGAGTCTTGGACAAATTAGTTTGAACCTCCTCGCCACTTGCTTTTTTCCTTTATCGACCCCAGCCATCAACCTGGTAGACTGAGCCTTTCTAACTTTGTTCGACCTATTATTGACCCTCTTTTTTCTACTCAGGCCGAGTCCTTCCAACACAAGTTCGAGTTCAGTCTCCTTTTCCACAACTTTGTCAAACAGGGATTCTTTCCTTTCCACTGTAGACTTCACACATGCAGTAACATATTTTTACTATCAACTTCAATTGTCAACAAAACGTAACAATAATTCTATCTATGCATGTCTATACTTACTTTATTTTATAGTTCTAAATCAAAGATCTAGAGGTTCTTTGTCATCTCTCTGAAGGCAATTACCTTCACCCATATGACGTTATCATTTCAGGTTCGAACTGCCAAATTTAGATCGAAAAAATGAGGCCGAGTTGCACTCGCACAGAAATATGATCCCCCACTGGCTTTAAAATTCTTTACCCCGTAAAACTACAAAATGTCCTCAGGGGTTATCCTCGTCACTTTTTCCTCAATTTCCCACTTTTCATTCAGATGATCACACACGGTTATTACCTCCCATATGTTCCCATTCAATTAAACAGGACATGCCCCAATTGCATTCAAAATCCCCTTCACCAAATTGGTGAGGGGCAGGCTCAACCCGTACTCTAATTGAGATAGGTAACACAAAAATCTTTCATACGAGGACGTGGTTTTTTACCTGTTTAGAGGTTTTCCATGATAAAAACACATATGTCCATTTCTTACTTTATATTAGAGCATTAATACAGGTTCATTGGTATGATAACTAATTCCTAATCATATCGAGCTTACGAAATTTTGTTATTACAGGTTGAATGGGTGAACCAATCGTTGACCTATAATATGTTTGTCGAATTGGATGAACCAATCGTTAACCTGTAATATGTTAGTCAAGCTATCCCCCAAGTATGACTTAAGTCGATTGACTGAATCCAAAACACTTCAATGGCCTAGATACATGACACGTAAGCTAAATTTAGGTCTCGCGTCAATCAATCTATCGCAACAGTTGAATGACAAACATTTTAACTCTTCAACGCTACTTTGGACTGCTGGGCAGTAGGTGTATCTTTTTCGATGACGTGGAAGCGATTTTGACAAAGAGACTTGACCATGTATTGTAGATGTTCTTATAAATTAAAATTTGACAAAGAGACTTGACCCTAGTGCTTGGAAAACCAAGAGGTCCTGGGATACATTTCCATCGTAAGTGTTAGGAATTAGGGTGGCTAATCCCAGTCCCTCGCCCATGAATGATACATGAAAATGCTAATTGAGAAATTAAACAATAACGAAATCCAACACATACACAATAATTTACCTGAATGAAGGAAGTGGAAAACCTTAACGGGTAAAAAACCACTCACCAACGAACAATCCACTATGAATTAAATAGGTTACTGTAATAGTTTATTTCGTATCTCAGACTCAAGCTTTATCCTCGACCTCATCAACATACATGAATCACTATTAAATACCTATTCAACATGCCTCAGTTCGAGTCATCACTTTCGACCTCTGCATCAACAGTTCAGTTTATGCAAGTGCATAGTCATCAATAGAGCTGTTGTACAACAGCAAATATCAGTCCATTTTACAATCATTATGAAGACTTATCAAAACCATATATTGTAACGTTCATCATTAAAGCAAATAACGGTCATATTATAAGACCTATAAATATGTCCATAGAACTACAGAGAAAAGATGAACTTTTGATATCAAGAAAGTCTCTATAGAACATCTTGTAATAGCTAGCATTCTTAATATCATCTCTCTCTTTCTAAAATCCTCAAGAGAGGTCATGGTTTTTAACCTATTCAAAGGTTTTCCATGCTAAACTTTTATGTTAGTTATTATTAGCGTTCTGATTACATCTGGTGTAAAGGTTAAGTCCGAATCTCGAAATTAGGCTATTACATTTGGCACCATTTGTGGGAACGAAGTTCTCAAACCCATTCTCTCAGAAACTGCTGATTATCTCTCAACGTAATGCCAAGCTTAAACATGTGAGTTTCTGTTTCTTTCTTTTTCTCTCGGCATCCTTATTTTTTTGTAACCAGAGCCACAAATACATTTCATCTCCTCTCTTTCTCCACCTAGATTTTATTTTCATGGTTGATTATCTCTCTCTACATAAATTTATGACCTACCTCTCTAAATCTCTCTCCCTCAGAATCTCAAAACATTTCAAGGGAAAGAGTTATATTTTTTTCTCACTTTACAAAACTCTACCATCTTCGTCTCCAAATCTCTCTCGATCTCAAAATGCATAAGCGAAGATGAAGACTCAATGTTCAAAACCGTCTTAGCTCAGCTACAATTTCCAGAAATCTCATCAATAGGGACTCTATCTCATCTGATGATTCCAGATCGATCGTCTCTCATAGAGGATTCTCTGCCAATTTAGATCTTCCTCGAGTTCTTGGGGTCGAATGGATATTTTCAAAAACACCGTTGATGCGCAATGAGGAGCAATTTGGCAGATCTGACCAATGAATCGAGATTGAGCTTCGATCAACATCAACAATGGTAGGTCTCCAATCGATCTCAACAATGAGGTTTCTCTCTATCTTTCTCTTTAAATTGAGCTTGGGAGGTTTGAAATCTCATAAACAAGCTCGAATACGGGCTCAAGACAATTGCCCATTGAAGCTCGGCAAAAAATCTCATTACAGGAGGCCGACAACAAAGCTCACATAACTATGGTGATGAATCAACAAAGGAAGTTGATTCCGATTAATACAATCTTAATGCTTTGAAACATCTCTCGTATGAAGACGCAGATTCTAGCAAAAACACGATGTTTTCCTATATCGAATCCAATGCTTTCCCCAAACACATACAAATGATGATGATTTGATGGAGTACAATATGTTTGATTATATTTACTCTGATCTTACTGAGTTACCGACCGACTTCTCTCAAACATTCTGTAACGATCCCGCTACTATAAAGTGATTTGATGGTATTGTCATAATCTAATGGGGTTTGCACTGCTTGATTACAGTTACTATGCTCCAATGTTTGAGAACAATTATTGGGTTTTATATCTCCAAAACTATATGTGGCTTCTTTAGTCCCACATTGCTTGGAAGAGTAGTTTGTTTCCTTGATATAACATATATCCTTTATTCTATATGTTGGGTGGGCCTCAAACTTGGGCTTCTATGAAAGAATTGATTTTGTCAAAACCAATTCTATTTCGACCTGGACCAATTAGACCAATTCAAACTGAGTCCAATCAATCTCGATCTGAATCATTTCGAATCAAGTCCTTTCGACCTGGAGTTACTAGGAGACCAAATTTGAACTGAGTCTATTTCGATCTGGAGTTCCCAGAAAACCAAATTCGAACCGAGTCTATTTCGAACTAAACTTTTTAGTTTTGAATTTCTAAAATGTAATTATTTCGTAATTAAGTCTTAAACGTTTCATTTCCATTTTGAACGTTTTTGATGACGTGTCCTACCATTAACTTTTGTTACCGTTTCGAACTTGCTTTATATAAAGAGAAACTGTACCTCAGTTTTATCAATCAATCGAAAACACAGTTCTTCTCTTCTCTTTGAATCATGAGTCTAGAATCTGAGTAAAGTTGTTGAATGCACAAATCATTCAAAGGTACTTCTTCCTTGCAAAAGATGTTCCCACTCTGCAATTTTATCCTGGAGGCGATGCAGCAATCAACTTTTTGCAAAGGGCAGTGTGGCAAAATATCTTAAAGATAAAGACCTAGTCCTCGACTCAGCATCTCCAGATCATCACTTCGGTATCTCTAGTTCATTTTGCCATAATTGTTGCTTCTCTATTAATCTCTACTCTCGATAACTGTTGAAGAGGTAACATAGTTAATTTCCCTAACAACAATATGTTTGATTACGTTCCAACGACGTCTCCAATGACTATAAAGCGTTCCCTAATCCGAGAAAGCTTGTGTTTGATCCCTGCGTTACTGATGCTTTACTTACCCTATTATTCATCCTCTACCGAATTGGTCTTAGAACTGATTGTTGAAATCAAAGTTATAGACAGTCAAGAAAGGAACCTCTACAATGTCTAAGTATCTTCAAACAATCATGAACATCTCAGATAATCTCGCTGCAACATATCTCACAATGTTGAATAGTTTTCATTCGATTTCATCGTCGTCATTGAATTCGCTGCCGTGGAATTCAATTTTGACTTATGGGGTTAACTCGATAGAGCATTATGTGTTGAAGAATCAAGGGGAAAGCATTATTACAAAGATGGCCACTAGACAATCGAACCAATCTCATCACCATCTAGGATGGCTACCATCCTTGGGTCAGACCCTTAATTTGTGGGGATTTATATAACTGTTGTTTTAATCCTTGGGTCAAATCCCATCTCTTATTTCTAGGGCATTACTCATACCATCACCATTCATGTTGAGATGAAGAAGGAGCTTGATCAAATTCATCAGCAAATTAAAGGTGAATCCTTCCCAATCACCAAACCCTCATCGCATCAACGCATCAACAAGAATCTTTAGTTTCTCCCAAACAAGAAAATAGAGAAGGGCCATCTTCGAATCATGGGGGATAGAAGGTTTATAAATGTGGCAATGATGTTAATAAGAAACCCAATACGGATTTGGTTAACTGTCCTATTTATGATAAAAGTATTCGCGAATTAGATCGCATTGCGAACTCTCATCGAATTTCTTCGTATAATGGCGATGATAGGCGAATTTCATCGAATCACAATGTTGTGCCTTGTTTACGACATATATTACCTAGGGTGTGGTTTGATACTCAATCTCTCTTTAATATTGACCTCGTTGCTTATGACTTAGGAGCCAGGTCTTGATTCTGATATGCCGGACTAACTTATGTGACGCTCTAGAGCCCAAATTTGCATCTAAATTGCGTACGCACATCAACACTTCATAATGCAAGTTGCAAACTTTGCAAAAGGGTACAACAAAGATGATTGATTATCTTCAATAAACAAGAACTCTCTCTGTTAGATTGGCATTATCTGGGAATATAATTCATGAACCAGATATTCAAAAACTTATCCTTCTAAGCCCTGAATATGATTTATTTATTCCACTCATATTGCAGCCCTTGACGAAGCCCATATAGAGAATTTTCAGGCTCATCTGTTGGCCTCAGAACAACGTTTTAATCAATAAAATACTACAAGTGGATATCACTTAACTATCTGTAATGCTGTAACCTCTTCTAGTGGGCGCAACAAGTTTAAAACTAGGCGCATTCTTTTCATTATCAAATGTCTTCATATGGAGACCAACAACCATATCGACGTCGTGGTTATAATTTTTACGGTCTGGCTAGACGATCAGAATATTCTCATAAACAAGCTTAATCGAGCTCTAGATTCTTAGTTAGAACCAGTCACAAATTTGAGCAATGGTGCCAATCGCCAAGTCAATTATTCCTCCAACTAGATCTACCATTTGAACAAGTAGAACCGGGTATTCAAGCTTGACCTCAGCTTCAAAGCCGTCTTAGCTCAGACTCAATACTCAACCTCATTATTAATCTAATCGACTTAACTCATACTTGAGGATGAGCTCGACCAACAGATTACATAATCTATTACAGGTCGATTATTGGTTAATCCAATTCGACCAAACAAATTACATAATCTAACACATTATAGGTCGGTTATTGGTTCATCCCAATTCGACCACCCATCTAATGCATTATAGGTTGCTTATTGGTTCGTCAAATTCGACCAAACAGATTACATATTACAGGTCGCTTATTGGTTAATCCCAATTCGACTGCCCATCTAATATATTATAGATCGCTTATTGGTTCGTCAAATTTGACCAAACAGATTACACATTACAGGTCGCTTATTGGTTCATCCCAATTCGACCAAACATGTTACACATTACAAGTCACTTATTGGTTCATCCCAATTCGACCGCCCATCTAAAAAATTACAGGTCATTTATTGGTTTATCCTAATTTAACCAAACAGATTACATATTACAGGTCACTTATTGGTTAAATCCCAATTTGACTGCCCATCTAATACATTACAGGTCACTTATTAGTTCATCCAATTCAACCAAACAGGTTACATATTACATATTAATTATTGGTTTGCCCAATTCGACCAAATAGGTTACATATTATATATCAATTATTGGTTCGCCTAATTCGACCAAACAAACTACATATTACAGGTCAAAATTCTCGAAAGCAAGTATTAACGACATCGGTAATAAACTGCATCAGAATCAAGACAACAATGTTATGTAACAGTTAGAGAATGACCTTCTCAGCCAACACAATTCGCCCATGATGCTCCTCGTGCTATTGGCTGAGAGCCGTCTTATGTAAGGGGCTTATTCCGCATCTTGGACTCAAGCCCCATCTTCGACCATCATACGACCACTCGACTTCATCAACATACACGTGACACATGGCCAAAGTTTAACATCATGAAACATATACAGAACGAGTTTCTTAACCAACACCACTCGTCCATGATACTTCTCGTGGTCTTGGTTGAGAGCCGTCTTGTAATAGCTTATTTCGTATTTTGAACTCAAGTTTCATCCTCGACCTCATCAGCATACAATAAGCACTACTAAAGGCATATTCAGCATGCCTCAGTTCGAGTCATCACTTTCGACCTCTACATCGACAATTTGGTTTATGTAAGTGTGCTGTCATTAATAGAGCCATTGTACAGTAGCAGAAATCTATCCGTTACACAATTATTATGAAGATTCATCAAAACCATATATTGTAGCATTCATCATTAAAGCAAATAACGGTCATATTATAAGACCTATAAATAGGTCCATAAAACTATAGAGAAAGGATAGACTTTTGATATCAAGAAAGTCTCTATAGAACATCTTATAATAGCTAGATTCTCAATATCATCTCTCTTTTTTTAAAATCCTCAAGAGAGATCGTGGTTTTTAACTTATTCAAAGGTTTTCCACGCTAAATTTTTGTGTTAGTTATTATTAGTGTTCTGATTATATCTGGTGTAAAGGCTAAGTTTGAATCCCAGAATTAGGCTATTACTGTTATAATCACTAATCCACAATCAAATTGAGATTAACCTAATCGAAGAATTAATGCGAAGAACAATAATTTGGCAGGAGAATTTCTATTTAAAAGCTTCAATTGCTCAATGATTTGATTTCAATTGAATTCCTCTTTAAACCCTTAGTCTAGATTATAAAACTTAGATTTTTTTACATCTTGCCTAACCTTGCCCCTTTATGAGGGTTATAAGTTCCTAGTTAGAAAATAGGACCATTATGCCCTTAAAATGAACTAAACTATGAAGGAAATATAGTAGTCGTGGTTCGTTCAAACGACTAGCTCAATTAAGCCTAAAAATTGAGGCAGTCATATTTGGTCTTCTTGGAACCCAGTCATTTAAATGACTTGCCAATTTATGCCTAAAAATAAAGGTAGTCATAATTGGTCTTTTGGGAACCCAGTTGTTCGAATGACTCCAAATATCGTTTGAATGACTTGCCAATTTATGCCTAGAAAATGAGGCAATCATAATTGGTCTTCTGTTCCTTCAAACTCGTTTGAACAGCTCTAAGGCTCGTTCGAACGATATGACAACTTTTAAAGATGTTGAACATCGAGATCCTCATGGATCAATCACTCAAGCTTCCTCGAAGCTTTAATGGAGTATTTCAAGCCCTAATTTTCACACGAGGATTAAACTTACTCTATCATACCTTAAAAACACTTTAAGTATCCCTTATATACTTGGGAAGACTTTACAAAAGTTATGGCTCAATGTACGAATTACAAGGCAAGCAAGCGATCACAAAATAACTTAAAAAAGCTGAAATACAAGGCCTGTTCGAACAGATAAATATTATGTTTGAACATAACCTATTATGAGACATTTATTTGAACAGAGTCAAACTTTATTCGAACAAAGAGGTCCCTGTCTCTTTTGTTCAAAGTTCGAGCAGACTAATGTCATGTTCGAAAAGAAACACCAGAAATCACTAGAATGATCTTCTATCTTCATATTTGACCATCGTTCGTCCTACGAACATAATAAACTTCCACGAACACCATATTCAAATTCATTACTCAACAATCTCACACTCGAAATCGAATTTACCGTAACCCATCTTTAGATCTCAATAATGAATTGCTCACTCTCCAGACCTTCAATCATAAAGACTCACTTATAAAATTTTACAATCTTCAACAACAAGCAGCTTCCAACTCAAAAAGAAAGAAAGAAGAAGAAGTAGAAGAAAAACACCCCACTTAAGCTCTTAATCAAGAACTTTGAGTAGAAAAGCCCCTCAATGGGCTTAAGCTCATGATTTAGGATTTTGAGTAACACTCCAAATTCAGAGATTTGATAGGGCTTTTTTAAGAGATAAATCAATTTACAACTAATTTTTTACGCTAGGCAACGCTTTAAAATGTGCCTATTATTTTTTATTTTTAATCCACTTTTAGTCTGATTTTCCGTAAAATAGTTGGAGCAAACAGTTGGATTCAAGCTCTGGATTTGGGAAACCGGATTTGCCAACCCTCCTTAACGGAGGGTTGTCATAACCCTCTCTCTCATTGGCTAAAGACTTAACAGATGGTTAATAAATAAGTTGATTTTACTTAAAATCTAAATATTTTAGATTCTCCAAAAAAAATGCTTCCTTCTCTCTCCTCTTTATTAGTCTCTGCTTCTGTTAGAGCTAATGATATGATTCCTAATCCTTAATCCTATTTTAGTACATTTTCAAGTTAATAACTTACGTTTCCATGATCATAAAAATGTTTCCAAGCAGATAAAGTGTTGGAAACCGCAAAAAATGTCAGCATGAAGTGCACAATGGCAGCTTCAGAGTTGGCATACAAGAAACTGATAGGGAATGGTTAAAAGAATAACCTAATTTTCATCGGTTACCCAGTCGTGGGTCGTTAGGGTATAATGCAAACCTCAGGTTCGTGCTTACACTCACCAGTAACAGACATACTAAGCACTTGTGCTTGGGATCCAAGAATCAATGGATTGTTCTTCTGCGAAACAACAACTATATTTTCCACTTCAAAGTTCACAAGCTTCATCCTTGACGTAAAGAAACTATAAGACCGAAAATCATAGAATTTTGTGGAGTAGGCTTTTATAATGGGTTTATGGTACGCTTCGTCAAGGCTTCTACCAATTATCTAAGTCACTATGAGGACTATGTAGTAGTCGACTTTAACTATTATCGAGCGGATGAACCTTCAACACCAAGATTAAACCAAGATGTTTGGGAAGAAGTTTAACAAATGACATTTTTCAAATACGGGGCGAAGCCACATTGGGCTAAAAACAAGAATCTTGCATTATTGGGTGTGCAAAAGAAATACACAAGTTTTACCAAGTTTTTTGCATCCAAGAAATAATTAGACCCTCAAAGTATGTTCTCTAGTGATTCCTCCGACGTGATATTCTGCGGAAAGGAAATGAGAAATAGTGACGGGTGTGCATTGGAAGGGTAGTGCATATGTTCACAAGACAGACATTGTGTTAGAATTTAACAAAAGCTTCCTTTGGGCTTGGGCTAGGCCTAATTTTTTTAACAAAAGCTTTCTTGGGCTTAGGCTTGGCTTAGTCTTTGGTCTTCACATTCTTCTCTCTACTTCTTTAGAGGCCTAAAGATCAGGGAGACACGTTTCTTATGAGTTTGAATAGAGAGAGAGCCGTTGGCAAACCTCTCTCTATAAATATCTTTGTTACCACCTTTTATAACAACATAAAAAAAACTAGTTTTCATTACTCTTCCTCTCTGTGTTCAAATTCTCTCTCTCTAGTTCATTTGTACGGTTTACCTAAGGTACGAATACTGTTGTTACTATACGTAGACTTCCGGTACGAAGCTATCGTATATGCTCGTTGTATTATGGGAGAGATCAGATCTTTTACCTATACCTGAGGCAGGTCGAAATACTCTTTAAAGAGAGTGTGACCCATACCCCGAGCTATCAATGTTCTACTGTCTCTTTGTTATAGGCGATGTTCATATATTATGTGGTATTAAAGGGAGTTGTTCTTGCTACTGAACCTGCCTGTTTCTTGCGCTGAAACCTACTTGTTCTTGCTGATTAAATCTGCATGTTTCTTACGCTGAAACTTGCATGTTCTTGCTACTAAAATCTGCTTGTTTCTTACACTAAAACCTGCATATTCTTGTTGCTGAAACCTGCCTATTTCTTGCGCCAATAACCTGCTAGTTCTTACATTGATTACCTGAGTATTAAGTATTGAATACTTTGTTGTTGTTGTTGTATTACCACTGCAAATCAGACTTGCTACTGCTATTACGAAACTGCTCAGTTCCTGTTTTACTGATCGGAATACCTCATGCGATATACGCTGCTGTTTACCGGAGTCTAAAGTGATTACTGTTGTTTGTGAACCTAAGTACTAGTTGCAGTTTTGAGTTGCTGTCGCTTTTTCTTATTACTTGTTGTTTGATAAACCAAAAGGAAAGCTATTTTACAGATTTTAAACTTTATATTCTACAATTTTAAAGAGTATTTATTTTATGTAATATGGCTCTTTCTTCTGAAGTGTTAAAGTTTGATTATAACAAACCTTTTAAGTTTGATGGCCTCAACTTCAAGAGGTGGAAAAACAAAATGTTCTTTTATCTCACACTTAAGGAAATTACATATGTTCTGGAACAAGAATGCCCTGTTAATCCTCCCGTTCCCGTACCTGCAGTAGGCCCTGATCTTATTCTAAACGAATACGACAAAACCTTAGAGAGTATTTCAAACTGGACTAAGGATGATTTAAAATGCCGTAATTTCATTCTGAACAGTTTAGCGGATGAGCTGTATGATTACTATCTACAGTCTGAATCTACAAAAACTGTTTGGGATGCCTTACAAAGGAAGTATGATACGGAAGAGGCAGGCTCTAAAAAGTTTACCGTAATCCAATATCTCAAGTTCAATATGGTCGACGATAAGTCAATAATTTCCCAATTACATGAGTTGTAACGAATTGCGCATGAGATCGTATCCGAAGGGATACCTCTTGATGAACAATTTCAAGTTGTTGTGATGATTGACAAATTACCGCCGAATTGGAAAGACTTTTAAAATATCCTATGACACAAGTCAAAGGAACTTACCATGAAGAACTTGATTACTCGTCTGAGGGTTGAAGAAGAATCTAGAAACAAAGACCTAAAAGAGGAAATCCTTTTGGTTCAAGCCAAAGGGAAGGTCCATCTGAAACCTAAAGGGAAACCTTTCAAGGCTAAGAAAGGTGGTAATCGGAATAACCGTCCTAATGGTGGTAATCCGAATAACCATCAGAATTATGGACACTGGAATCTTAATAAGGGAACGAACAAACAAGCCTCACCATATAACGGAACAAGTTCTATTATGTGCTTCAACTGTAAAAAGCCTGAACACATATCTAGAAACTTCCAGAACCGCAAACTTATTACTCATGCTAACGTTACCAAAGAGCCCTTAGTGGCTATGATCACAGAGATCAACATGGTCGATGGAACCGACGGGTGGTGGGCTGATTCGGGTACTTTTAGGCATGTATGATATGAACGCAATTGGTTTAAGACCTACAAGGAGACTGAAGACCAGAAGGTGCTACTTAGGGATTCCCATTGCACCAAAGTGCTAGGTACTAAAGATGTTGAACTGGTATTTACCTCTGGAATGACAGTGACTCTGAAGGATGTGATGCACACTCCTGAAATGAGGAAAAATCTTATTTCTGGCTATCTTCTCAACAAGGCAAGATTTTAGTAGACCATTGGGTCTGATCAGTACATTTTGACTAAAGGTGGGGTTTTGTGGGAAATAGTTTTGCTTGTAATGGAATGTTCAAGATGAGTATTGAAATGAATAAATCTTCTTTTGCTTACTTGTTATCTTATTTTAATATTTGGCACTCTAGACTATGTCATGTTAATAAGAAGTTAGTACACAATACGAGTAAACTTTCCATGATCCCTAACGTAGATTTAAATGGTTTTGGTAAATGTCAATCTTGTAGTCAAGCTAAGATTACTAAAACCTCACATAAAAGTGTTGTAAGGGAATCACAACTTTTGGCCTTAGTACACTCTGACATATGTGAAATGGATGAAACACTCACTCGAAATGGTAAAAGATATTTTATAACCTTTATAGATGATCATTCAAGCTATACTCATGTTTACCTGATGCGTCACAAAAGTGAAGCTATAGATATGTTTAGGACATATGTAACAGAGGTTAAAAATCAGTTTGATAGAAGCATTAAAAGATTTTGTAGTAATAGAGGCACAAAGTATGATTCACATGAATTTCAAAACTTGTATGAATTCTTAGGGATTATACAAGAAACTACTGCTCCTTATTTTCTAGATTCTAGCGTTAAAGCTGAACGTAAAAATAAAACTTATACTGAGTCGATAGTTGCTATATTACTTAGTTCTGGATCACCTAAATCTTTATGGGGTAAAACATTATTATATGTTTTCCATATTTTAAACCGTATTCCTCATATCACATCTGAATTATCACCTTATAAAATTTGGAGAAAAAAAAACTAATATTAGTTATTTTAAGGTTTGGGGCTGTTTAGCATATGTTCGAAAACTTGATCCTAAACAGATAAAACTACCTAGTAAAGCTTTAGAATGTGTTTTTATTGGTTATGTTATTAACAGTAAAGCTTACAGGTTTCTTGATATTAAGGATAATATTATCATTGAATCACTTGATATTGATTTCTTTGAGGATAAGTTTCCCTACTTATTGAGGGACAGTAGGGGTAGTAGTGGGGGTTCTCAACCTTTTACGTCTTCGAGCCTTAATGTACCTCAAGTAAAAGTTCCTAGAGCTGTTGATTCGCATGATTCAGACCCAGAACTTTGTAGAGATAAACATTTAAAGATTGCTAAGGATTTTGGTAATGATTATGTTGTACATAGCTTAGAATCTAACCCCAATACTATCAGGGAAACGTTAACCTCAAGTGACGTTGATCTGTGGCAAAAGGTCATTGGTGATGAAATGGATTCTCTTACAACATATGAAACTTGGGATTTAGTTAACCTACCTCCTGGTAGTCATTCTATTGGGTGTAAATAAATATTAAAGAGAAAACATAAACTAGATGGTACTATAGATAAATATAAGGCAAGACTTGTAGCAAAAGGATATCTGCAAAAGGAAAATATTGATTTCTTTGATACATATTCCCCAGTTACTCGTGTGACAACCATTAGAGTATTATTGGTAGTTGCTGCCGTGCACAATTTGATTATCCACCAAATGGATATAAAATCTACTTTCTTAAATGGAGAGCTTGAAGATGAATTATATATGAATCAGCTTGAAGGCTTTGTTATACCTGGTGAAGAACATTAAGTTTACAAGCTGAACAAGACCTTATACGGTCTAAAGCAAGCTCCAAAACAGTGGTACGACAGGATCGACAAATTACTTATTTCATATGGTTTTAAGATTAACGTTGTTGATAAATGATATGTCTATACGTTGATAATTTTCTTATTTTTGGTCATACAATTGATATTATTTTAGAAACTAAAAACATGCTTAATAATAATTTTGATATGAAAAACCTAGGTGAGGCTAGTGTAATTTTAGGCATGAAGACCACACGCACGAACACTGGTATTACTCTTGATCAATCTCATTACATTGAGAAGATCTTGAAGAAGTACAAATATTTTGATCGTAGACCTGCTTGTACTACTTGTGACCCACAAGTTAAACTTTTAAATAACTTGGGGAAGGCAGTTAGACAGAAAGAATATGCAAGAATTATTGGTAGCCTTCCTTACACTACGGACTGTACTAGACCCGATATAGCTTATGCTGTAAGGGCTTTATGTAGATTCATAAGTAAAACCAGGTTTGGCGCACTGGAGTGCTATTGATCGAGTTATGCAGTACCTGAAAAGAACCATGAACTTGGATTTACACTATCAGAAGTTTCCCAAGGTCCTTGATGGATTTAGCGATACAGATTGGAACTCATTTTTAGATGATTCCAAAGCCACCAGCGGATACGTGTTTAGTATAGTTAGCGGGTCGATTTCTTAGAGATCTAAGAAACAAATAATTCTAGCTCAGTCGATTATAGAGTCTAAGTTAGTAGTACTAGCTGCAGCTAGTGAGGAGGCAAGTTGGTTGAAAGACCTCGTCTTATATTCCTTTATGGAGTAGGCCTATACCGCCGATTCTGATCCACTCAGATAGTACTGCTGCGATAGCCAGAGTACAAAACAATTACTATAATGGTAAGAAGTTAGCGATACGTCGCAATCACAGTACGATGAGAGGTTAACTCACATCTAGTACTGTTACAGTGGATTTTGTAAGATCAGAAAACAACTTGGCAGATCATTTGACCAAAGGACTGTCTCGTGACAAAGTTTGGAGCACATCCTTAGAGATATGACTAAAGCCTATTATAGAATTGAAAGTGGTGGGAACCCAACCTAAATGACTAGAAATCCCAAGAAATAGGTTCAACTAGGAGCTTGTTACTCTAGATTTAATCTCATTGTACATACTGCATATATGCATAATATCTTGCAGCGTCTGTGAGGCTAAGTTTCTTAAACTCTTTATGAGTTCTATATCTCATTTTTTGAGTGGGATGTCTAGCTACAAGAACACTTTTAATAGACTCACCAAGGTGATTGTGAAAGTGCAGCCGCATCCTATGAGAACTATACTAAATTCTCTAAAGCCTTCACCTATACTGGGATTAAGCACATGGCCGAAAAGTGCTGGCATTTAAAACTTGCACCTGGTAGGGTTGTGTAGTAGCATATTTCTCATATTCCATAAGAGTAAGATAGCAAAGCATAGTCAAAGACAGCCTTACATGATCGAAGGCCTACATTCGAGAAGTTACCACAAGTCCTCGACCTACTAGAAGTAGTCGTTGTGCCTAGTCAAAGAAAAAAGTTGTTAGAGATCCACAAAGTTCGCCCACTCCCCTCAGAATAAAAGACAATTTCTTTCTTTTTGTAAATTGCTTGTGTCTACTATAAATATAGGCAAATAGTAGATGAGAAAGGGACCGACAAGCCGCAAGCTTTACCATTTTGTGACTTTAACCCTACTATCACGCCAAATTCTGTAATAACTAGCAATATACTAGATTTTACATCAAAATCCTCCTCGAGGTCGTGGTTTTTCTCAGCATTTACTAATTTTTTCACGTAAAATCTTGTTTATTTAGTCTTATTGCATTCTCTTTACGAATAAGTATTGGCGAAGATTCTCCTTCTGGAAAATACGCCACTACAATTGGCACCGTCTGTGGGAAGTACTACACTTTTTTTTACCACCACTGATCTAAACACCATCCGATGACAAACATGAACCTGAGAAGCCATTCTAGTACCGTAAGAGATCAAGAAATACTAGGAACTTTCGATCTACATGGTGTAGTACTCGAGCTTCGGAAACAAATGGCTGCAGAAAAAGCCCAAAGACTGGAAAATCAGCGTGTCCATGCTCGAGCTCTTCAAACGGAGGGAGACAAAAGGAGGAAAGCCTTAGATCAACATAGTCAAATACATCATAAAGAAATGGAAAGACTGAGGAGAACACAAGATCGACTCACTGGTCGACATACGTCCCTTTCACTTGCCCGGTGCGAGCATAGATCAAGAACAATTGAACGCGATGATCAACCACGGGAATACGGGCTACAAATTTTTTGATCCAGATCTGGGAATCTAAGCAGAGCTTCTTGCCATTTTGGTTTAACATCCTCAGCATCGACAACTCAAGGAAGTCGACGCACCCGTCATCAGACCCCCCCCCCCGCCTGAGAGAAGACCAATCAGGTATCGATTGGGACAAAAATGACAGGGAGATTTTGTTCCTCAGGTCGCAACCTTACCATTTTCCCCGCAACAGTTCGTCACCTTGGACGACCTTAACAAGAGGATCCAGGCCATAAACTCAGACAATTCAGGCCGAATGTCCACGCTTGATAGAATTGAGATAAACCCCATCTCCCCTTATCTCGAAGTTATGCCCATCCTAGAAATTTTCCATATGTATAAATTTATTCAATTTGCTGGCCTGACTGACCCGCTTACCCACGTTCGACACTTCAAAGTTGTAGTTGGGTTATATTCTAAACTCGACCGCATGCTGTGTAGGCTATTCAACATGAGCCTGAAGGAAGAACCGCTCTGATGGTTCCACACTATCCAAGAGGCCTCCATCACCACCTTCAGCCAGTTACAACATCTTTTTGAATCAAATTATGCTCATGCTAGATAGCGAGAGATTACTGTCGATTCCTTGTTTTACTTTGAATAAGGAGTGAAAGAGACTTTGGCAAGATTTTATAAATGCTTCCTGCAAGAAATAAGAAAAATTGGGAACTTAAACCTTAAAATCATAGTTCCAGCATTCACCTCTGCCCTGCACATTGACTCAAAGGTTTGAGAAGAGCTTACTCTGCACAAGGCGCGAACAGTCACAGAAATGATTGATGTAGTTAATAATTACATCGAATTGGAGTGATCGAAGAAAGATAAGATGAAGAGCTCATCTGTCATCTATTCTCCAGAGACGTCTTCGACCCCATTCCAAAGAGTGGTCACTGCTGAAGCACCTAAACAGCACGACAAAAATACCAACAATAATAAAAGAAGGGACGGCTGACAACCTGTCCCAATTCTGCCGCCAATGACAATGACTTTCTCCACTATCTTGCCGATGATAAAAAGAGATGAGTGTTATCGCACACCCCAACTATTCCTGATCTTCCCAACAGACCTCTATGCCAGTATCACAATGTGCATAGTTACGAAACTGATAACTGCTACTCCCTCATGCGAATCTTTCATCGTATCCTATTAGCTGGAAGACTCCACAATTATGTCGTCGACATCCAAAAGTTTCTCGAGAATAAAGCAATAAATAAAGAAGTTGAGCAAAATCAGGTCCAGGGGTAAGCTCGCCACCTGTATATGATCGAGATTGAGAAATGGAAGAAAAAAATAAGATGATTGGATTATGTCTTACTGTAAAATAACCTCCTTAAACAAATCAGCAAAACTTATTCTTAGCTCAAGCAAATTGAAGCGTCCTTACCATATCACCTTCGAAGACTGTGACACCAACCATGTTAAATACCCTCATGATGACCCTTTTGTCATTATTCTTAAAGTTAGACAGGACTACCTATGTAGTAGCCTACTCACAACCTTCTACTCAAAGCCTACTAACAGCCTTCTATTCGAAGCCTACTGGCAGCCTTCTACTTGCAACCTTCTACTCGAAGCCTTCTACTTGAAGCCTTCTACTCGAAGCCTTCTACTTGCTGCCTTCTACTCAAAGCCTTCTACTTGCAGCCTTGTACTTGCTGCCTTCTACTTGCAACCTTCTACTCGAAGCCTTCTACTTGCAGCCTTCTACTTACAGCCTTGTACTTGCGGCCTTCTACTCAAAGCCTACTCGAAGCCTTCTACTTGTTGCCTTCTACTCGAAGTCTCGAGAATAACCATCACATCAGATATCAGATCAGACATGTTCGACACCCATACCCTTGTCAGTACAGACATGTCTGGCGCCCATACTTGCTCTAGAATATCATGACAATAATCATGTAACCTGGGGCCCACTCTTGGTGACTCAGCCTCCTATAATTCTATAAATAGGAGAGATGGAAAACCAAGAGAGGGTTGAAGGGTTTCTTCTCTGAGCTCTTGCATTTTACCTTCGACCACCTTGTAAAAACCTGTACTCAAACCTTCAATTACTCATTAGTAATATTATCTTTCTTAAAAATCCTCATTCGGAGGTCGTAGAGCGCCACATTCGGGCCTCTACGCAAGTATATTGTCTATTGATTTTCTGCATTCTAGATTATATGCTTGAATCCTCCAATTAAGGATAAACTTTGTGGTCTAAGAGCCGACTTCCCCTCTGAAAGAAGTCAGGCCCCTACAACCTGCATACGCTTCTTGTCGATACCAAAAACGCAATAGATGTATTATTCAGATGAGAAATTAAAGTCCTAGGTCTCGCAGATTCCATAAAAGCTTTGATAACAACAATCACCGACTTTAATGGTCCAAAAGAATCAGCCACAAGAGAGATTACTTTACCAGTTCAGGCGGGTTCAGAAACTACATTTGTAAAATTTCATGTCATCGATGCTGAATCCAAATATTTGGGAATTTTGGGACGCAGTTGGTTACATTCAATCAAAGCAGTGCCTTCCACTTATCATATAGCACTGCATTTTCCAACAGATCATGAAATCTACGAAATCAAAGATAGCCAAACAGTTGCACGAATGTGCGAAAATACCATAACTAACCCTCATACAACAGAACTTCTCAAAGCATTACAACTACAGCAAGATGAGTTACTCATATTCGAGCAGCATGACACTTAGATGGTCGAATCTGTTGAACTCGATGGTCCGAGACGCACAACCTTCATCCGCTCCAAATTGTCAACCGATGAAAAAGAGGCCATGATACAGCTACTTAAAAAGAATATTGACATCTTTGTATGGACTTTCAAAGAAATGTCTGACATCGGTCCCTTAATCGCGTGTCACCGGCTTAACCTCCTTCCAGACAGTAAAGCTATCATTCAAAAATGACAGAATTTAGCTCTTCGAGTCCGCGATACAGTGAATGAAGATATTGATAAACTCCTTCGGGTGAGATTTATTTGGAAAGCTAGGTATCCGAAATGGGTTTCTAATATCGTAGCGGTACTGAAGAAAAATGGCAAAATTAGGGTTTGTGTTGACTTCACAGAACCCAACAAGTTCACACCCAATGATAGTTTTTTGCTACCACTAATTCCACAACTTCTCGACTCAGTCGCCGGGCACAAACTTCTTTCTATGATGGATGTAGCCTCTGGTTATAACCAGGTTCCACTCACCGAAGAAGATCAGGAATAAACAACCTTTATTACCAAAAGAGGTCTCTACTGTTATACAGTAATGCCTTTTGGTTTAAAGAATGTAGGATCTACTTAGTAGAGACTTGTGGCTAAAATGTTCAAAGATCATCTCGGCACAATTATGGAAGTCTACATCGATGATATGATCTGCAAAAGCTTGAAACGAGAAGATCACTCTAGCAACTTCCAAACCATTTTTGATATCCTTCGCAAGTACCAGATGAAACTCAACCCAGAGAAATGCCAATTTGGAGTCACCTCTGGTAAATTTATGGGACATTTGATCAACAAAAAAAGGATTGAAATTGATCCAGCGCAAATCAAAGCATTCATCGCGATGCCATCTCCACGAACGAAAAAAGATGTTCAAAAATTCTCTGGCAAGATCGCCGTTCTTCACAGATTCATCTCAAAGTCATCTAATCGATGCAAACTTCTTTACCTCCTTCTTCGTAGCAATCCCACTCCTCTTTCGAATAAATAGCAAAAGGAAATCATTTGGACTCCTGACTGTGAGTTGGCTTTCCAAGATCCTAAACGATACTTGGGGAGTGCTCCTATAATGAGTACTCCAATTGATAGCGAATCACTTATAATGTACTTATCTACAACTGAAGACTCCATCAGTTCCGTCCTTATTCGAGAAGATGGCAAAGTAGAAAAACCAATCTACTTCATCAATAAGATACTTATGCCTGCTGAAAAGAGATACATAATAACAGAAAAACAACCACTAACCCTGGTCTATAGTTCTCAAAATCTTTGTCCTTATTTTTAAGCTCATCCCATCAAAATCATCACCAAATACCCCCTCAAACTAGTACTCTCCAAAAAAGAAAAATCTCGAAGAATCCAATAATGGTCTATTTTTCTTGAAGAATACGAGATTTCCTTCAAACCTTAGATATCAGTCAAGGGACAAGCAGTGGCCGATTTTTTGGCAGACTTTCCTGTCGAGGACCCCGATTGGGAATAACTCAAAGAAATCTTCACAGATGACTCAATAGCAAAACCTGACGCATGGTCCAAAAGCTCAGGTTGGCAACTTTTTACAGATGAATCAGTAGGACCACAAGGATCAGGGGTTAGCATCATCCTCGTTACGCCTTCCAATCATCGAATCGTGAAAGCTATCAAGCTAAACTTTTATACTACCAATAATGAGATCGAATATGAAGGAATCTAACATGGTCTCGATCTTGTACTCACTCTTAGAGCAGAAGAATTAGCAGTCTGCGTTGACTCTTTACTCATGGCAAATCATTACAACAAAACTTTCAAAACAACGGGAAAAATGGTCGATTATGCAGCTCTGGTCAAATAAAATATGATAAAATTCAAACATGCAACAATTTCTTACTTACCTCGACAAGAAAATCGACATACCGATGCGTTAACTTACATCGCTGCCATGCTGAGTGACAGCGAAAAAAAATCTTTAGAAATCAAAATCATTGAGCATTCTAGCCTCGATATACTGTCAACACTGTAGATCACCATTGCTGAAGATAAAGACCTTGAAGACTAGAGGAGACCATTCTATGCGTACCTCTACTCCAACATCCTCCACAGTAACAAAGAAGAAGCTCGATCACTTTTGGCCAAGTGCCCCAGATTCACCGTCCAAGATCACATCTTATATCGCATCATCGAAGAAGGACAACTTATCGAATGCATCTCGCAGAAACAAGCTCAGATCAAAATCAGATAACTCCACAAAGGTATCTGTGGCGCACATATTTTAAGAAGATCATTAGCCCAACGTGCATTCACGCAAGGATTATACTGGCCCAAGGCGAGACAAGACTGCAAAAACTTTGTGCGTAAATGCTAGAAATGCCAAATCCATGCCCAAAACATCAAAAGTCTAGCCCTCGACTTGCATATTAACAATGTTCTCTGGCCGTTCAAACGATGGGGAATCGACATCATTGTACCTTTCCATCCAGCATCGGGAAACTGAAGGTTCGTCCTAGTCGCCACTGATTACTTTACAAAATGGGTTGAAGCAGTTTCTCTCTGCCATACTGATGAAAATAAAGTCATCAAGTTCCTTTAGGAGCACATCATCACCAGGTTTGGCTGCCCACTTATGATATGCTCTGATAACGACAAGCAATTCATCAGCGCCAAAGTACTTGCTTTCCTCCATAAATACAAAATCTAGCTCACAACATCCACACCATATTATCCTCAAGGCAACGGACATGCCAAAGCCATTAAAAAAAACATCAAATCCGGATTACGCAAGTGTCTCGACGATAAGAAGGGGTAATGGGTGAATGAATTACTCAGTGCTCCCTGGGCCTACCAAACCACTCCTTGAGTTTCAATAGGTTGCACTCCATTCATGATGGCTTTTGGTACCGAAGCAGTCATACCTTCAGACCTCGATCTCCCAAGTACTCGACGAAAAATTCTAGATGATGACAATGAACTCAATGTCCTTTGCAACCTCAATTGGATAGAGGAAACCCGCGACAAGGCCATTGCGAATTTGGGACGATACCATGACACATTAAAAAAGGCATACAATAAAAAAGTTTGCAAATGGAAGTTTGGTATTGGAGACCTTGTCCTACGACAGATCCAAGATCATACTCGGCCTAAAATTTTTAGGAAATTATCAGAAAGCTTGGAAGGGCCATACATTGTCAACAAGAAAACAAATTGTGGAACTTATTAGCTAATGGCTGAAGATGAAATACAACTCGAATATGCATGGAACACTGCTAAACTAAAACTATTCTACAGATGACATACTGTAACCATTTTCATTGATTCAAATAAACAAATTCTGTTATTAGTTTCCTCCTTACTATTTTGATTTGATCTCGATCCATACTTAACAAGTATGCATCAGACAAACAATATTTTTACTATTTTAATTTGATCTCGATCTATACTTTACAAGTATGCATCAGACAAATAACTCCTTACTATTTTTGATTTGATCTCACTCCATACTTGACAAGTATGCATAAGACAAACAATATTCTTACTATTTTTTATTTAATCTCGACCCATACTTCACAAGTATGCATCAGACAAATAACTCCTTACTATTTTTGATTTGATCTCGACCCATACTTGATAAGTATGCATCAAATAAACTAAATCTTTACTATCTTGATTTGCTCTTGGTCAATACTTAACAAGTACGCCTAAAGACTATCATTTAATTTTACGCAAACAATATCTAACTACAGGATATTCTACTTCGCACTCTTTACTTATCGAACAAGCTCTAATAAAGCTCTTGTTCTCCTCACATCTAAATCCAGATACCCATATAAGGATATACATTTGGTACTCATTCTCATTACTTACCATTTCATGGCCATCTGTTACATATCACACACGCAAGCGTTCCTTACCTATCTGCTACAAGCTATAAAATTAATATTACTTTATCGAATCTAGAACTTAGAATTATTTACAAAACACATGCGCAATTTTTTTTCACAAATAAAACTTTTCCGAAACACAAATATTCATCACACACTACATATTAAACTGTTTTGGTCTCACTAACCATTTTTACATACTTTTATCAACATATCATTTCTTATACAATGCTTAATATTTTAGAGGGATATTTTTCTTCATTCACAGTTAGGGCACCTTCGGGAACCTGTACATATGCTACCTCCCTAGGACGAGCACCATCAGCCTCCATCATCACATCATCTTCGATAACTTCAGTATCCCCGCGTATATCGGGAGTCTGGGGAACTTTGTCTTCTGAGCTATCATCGAAAACAACACCACCAGATTTTGCAAGCCCCTTGTAGAATTTTTTCCTTTCTTCCAACTCATTATATACTGTCCTACAAAATATACCTTCACTTCCCTACATTTTTCCAGTTTCTCAGCATTCATCTAATCCCTTACCTCATCGAGAAGTTCACCTTGTTCTAGCTCTATTGCTTTCCGTGCATCGATAACTTGCTCCCTTACATCTTTTTAAAAGTTGGCTTTCTGCAATGCTAAAGCCTCCTTTTTCTCTTTCTCTGACACTTTCTTTACTTCACCAAATGCAGCTTCCCTCATCTTTTTCGCATCCAGCTTGTACCTATTCAACGCTGCATTCAACTCAGCCTTCTATGCGATCAAATTCTTCTCTATATTTTTATAGGCAACAATATGATTTGCCAGCACACTACTGCCCACAACGCAACCCATGGCTTCGGTCACCAACTTCTTAATCTACATCAAAGTCCTATAATGAGTATTTGAGTGACCTACCAATTTTTTCAATCGAAGTAAAGCATTAAAATTTCTCACCTTCTACATGTTCCTCTGACCCTCGCTATAAAACGTATTCAAGCTCTCAATTCTCACCAAACAATCCTCCAGCTCATTCTTAAGCTTATCCGTCCCAGACGAATAGGAATGAATCTCCGACTTAGACTCTTCGAAAAATTTCTTCTTCGATATCTCACCACCAACAATCTTCTTTGGGACCACACTGCCCGAACCCTGTGGAAGATGCCCATCCACCACAACAGCTGGTTTAACGGTACCAGCCACCCCCTCCATTGCCGACTGTCGAGTAGTCCTCTTATAATGAAGCAACAGAGGAACATCAGAGCTCGCCGCCCTCTTTTTTTTATGCCTTCCCAGAGACTCTCCAAGTATGGTATCTATCTTTGTATCAGTGTTATACCCAGCCAATGAAGGATTTGCCAGTGGCAAGCTTGATTCTGCGGCTCTCTTGTTCTTTGCCAACATTTTTCTGTCGATTACAGGCACTTCAGAACTTCTTGCCCTCCACCTCTTTAGACCAGCCTCTTGGAATAGAGTGCTCACGAGTTCTTGGTTAATAACCAGATTATCAATCCTACCAAAGAACTCTTTCCTCACCTTATACAACTCTTCTTTTACTTGTGACTTCCTGTCGACCTCTTTCAACATTGTAATCAACATAAAATAGTTAGACACACTCCACATACCATTCAAACACTTCAAACATCAATAATTACAATTATCTAACCACAGACCTAAGTGAAAAGTCTTTCTATTTAAGGGTTCTTTAGGGTCTTTTTTGTTGAATTCGTAATTCCCAAAAACAAGTAAACATTCATTGGTGTATCGCCCCCCCCCCCCCCCCGTTGACACCATATCATAAAATAATGGTCTTTTGAGAAACCTTGCCAGGAACTGGTAGCCTAAATTTTGCGGATTCATCTTGAGCGTGTAGTACATACATAGATCATCAATTTCTCCCCCCTGAACCTAAGTCGACCATTTATTTCCTCACATACCCTAAATAGGTCATATACATTCGGATTGAACTGACCAGGGGATACATAAAAAAAGTTCATTAACTTTTTTTGGTCCGCTCTGAGGAGAGGCTTCAACCCCTTCTTTATTTTATCTCGATATACCAGAATTCCATTCAAAGGTATTTCCTGGTCGATCATTTCATACTGGTACTCCTCTAACCTTATATCCCCAGGAATACCGTACTTCTTCTTGAAACTTAATATCTCTTTGGTCTCTGGACTCTCCATAACATGCCTCCTCGCCCTCTTCCACATCTTCTTCCCCATCCCTACTACCTTCTCGATCACTAGCTTGTGGCTCGTGATCCACATCCGTTTCCGTGACTTCATCATTAGATACTTCGACAATACTAGGTGCCACCCTAAACTGTTCAATGCTACCTATATCTGCACTACTCGATCCTACCCTATATTTCCCCCAACTGGTGTACACAAGTCCTCACATCAATCATCAGGGGGACTACGCCTTCAAGATTTGCATATATATCTTTCCCATCAGTTTGAATTGGTTCAACCATTTTAAAGAACCTGTAAATCAGATTCCCTATTTTTTACACAGTTAGTATAAATCATATCTGATACATATATATGTTCATACATTCATATATTCTTATCTATGTAATTGTCGAGATTGCTCTTCAATACATTATTCTGAATTACTATCTGACTCAATCATTCTTGCAGTTCAATTTCTACATACATTTCTCGATAAAATTGTATAACTTCTTCCCTAGTCATAGACCTCGATTACTATACTACATTCAGTTCTCGATGATTTTTTATAACTTATGACATTGCTCATTCATTAATATGTGATTTTTATAAATTTCAGGCAATCAAAAGTTCTCAAAGAAATTTGGACTGCTTTCCGCCAAAAATAACAACTTTCAAACAACAAATAACGCCTTTATCGGCACAACTTCCGGCCATATCTTACCTCTTTTGACCTAAAATCTCTACTTTTCTGCCATCAACCCACTGAATCCCTATAATCACCGCATCTCCACCATAACCAACATGATCTCTCACCACCAATTACGCCCCACCACCCTTTAAAATCCTCTTTATTAACAACTGTAACTCCATTATCATTTACAGTTGTTCAAACCCTAACCCCATTCTCTCTACCACAAATCCTCTTCACCATACACAATTTCCTAGTCATTAAACTATACGTCTATGTCTAAAATCACACAACTACATCAAAATAAAAAAATACATAAGATCAATCATAATAGTTTCTAACCTTGTAACCTTGCTGCCTCTGTATCCCTTTCTTTCGCGCGCTTCGCTCTTTCGATCAACACGGTAATGTCCTCATTCCCAATTGTAGACAACAACCCCTGACAAACACATAAGAAAATTGTACTAGATAATTTTTTATCTAATTTTATAAAGTATGAACAGTCGCCCACCTCTGACCTATTTATAGACCCCATGTGATTGTTCGTCACACCGCTTCACGGCCGTTCAACTCCTTGAACGTGATGCCTCACACGTCTTTTCTCGATGTCCTTGACCCTTCGCCTTCTCAAACTCAACAAGCCCCTACATTCGTGTTCCAATCCTTACATATTTTAAAGAATTTCATCTACAGCATTCATACTTAATAATGCACACCTAATTTTTTTGCAGAGATACTGCGCATCATTTTCTTTATACTCCTGAAGTTCACCCATAGAGTAACACCTTGCCATCAGTGATTAATCTTATCTTCCCAACCTCTAACCTCTAGTTAATATACAAACCCTTCTATTTCGGACACATTCGACAAAAAAATAATTTAATTCACATAAATTAGTAAGGTTATTCTATCATTTCAAAATTTCGCAAGGCAAACTTCATTCGACAAAAAAATTAATTCCACAATCCAACATCGACACCAACATACTCACAAAAAATTTAAATATTCATTTCATTTCATCAACAAAATGACCTTTACATAATTTTTTCAAACATTCAAAATTATAAACCCCTCGCTACGGTATTATCCTCTCTCTTCACCAATTTCTTCGCGTGCATCCACATAAAAGCCACACGCTCAGGAGAAGTCCAATTTTGCAATTTGCAATGGAACTCAAAGTCCTCCTCAGCTTCCTTTGCCTCTACCTCACCCATCCCTTAGTAATCCGGTTCCTTAGGATCTTCCAGATGCATGTCACAATTCTGAGAGCCAAAATATCGACTATATAGTACCCAATACTTCGCTTGAACATGACTGTAAACCTCATTCTGGGCCTGTGATCTCGTCTTCACCATCTTGCTTGAGAAATTCACAAATAGAAATAAGGATTATTTATACCCACTACAGTCGCAATCAATTCACCCATATTTACACTGCCTTGGAACTCTGCAATTTTAAAGTCAAATCAATCAACCTTAAAATCCATTCCCGGACCCACTCAGTCAAATACATTCGAGATATTTTGATAAACCCATCATTATTTTATGTGCCTTAACGATCGACATTTGTCGATGACTTACGAACTACAATTTATAATCAACAAAGCATAAGAATATGATATCGAAGAAATTAACTTTATTTATTAT
The DNA here is from genome assembly GCA_014058105.1 of Kingdonia uniflora. Lineage (NCBI taxonomy): Eukaryota > Viridiplantae > Streptophyta > Magnoliopsida > Ranunculales > Circaeasteraceae > Kingdonia > Kingdonia uniflora. Next base: position 2,146,313 of record JACGCM010002686.1, on the reverse strand, counting down.
GAATGATTACATTTCATATTCGGCAACTTTACCCTTTGATTACATTACATCAAACTACACTCTCTCATTATATTTGACTTACACGACTGATTACTCTGTGTTTTTTTTTCACCAAAATAAGACATTAAAGCCTCTTTCCAGTCCAAAGAAGCTCAATGAACATGAACTTCTAAGAGCTGCATCCACATAAAAAGGTAAAAAAATTTGCAAGAAGCCTCCCACATTCAGCAAGATCACTGGACGCCCATCCAAGCTTCAAATCCCCATCATCAACAAGAATAGTTATCCCTTCTCCCCTAAACTGATGCACTACATTACCTTTAACACCGTATGATGACGCAATTGTTTCCAATAGATAGACATCTTCTCTTTTTCTACCTCTCTTCAACCCCAACGCCGTGACACGATAAACTGACATATTATAAAAAAATAGTTTGGGACTGATTTTTACCTCAGACTGTTCACCCTCTTCATCATCCGGCAATATTTTACGCCATACTTGGGGCAGCATCCTTCCAAACCACTACCATCACACCTTCCTTAACCTCCCAATTTATACCCAACTTCACTCTGCCAGATTAATTGTACCGCAGTAATTGCGCCTCAGGAATGATTTGACCAAATATGGTTCACTTTGACCTCGGAAATGACAATGACGACTCATCTTATAATTCGGCAAACTCTTCAGCCTCCAACTTCTTCTCGACACAACCATTAGTACTTATGTCGAGAATGGGGCGATTGTAGTAGCATATTCCCTATATTCGACAAGAGTAAGCCAGCAAAGCATAGTCAAAGACAGCCATACATGATCGAAGGCCAACATTCGAGAAGTTACCACAAGTCCTCGACCTACCAAAAGTAACTGTTGTGTCTGGTCAAAGAAAAGAGCTATTAAAGATTCGTAAAGTTCGCCCACTCCCCCTAAAATAAGAGACTATTTATTTATTTATTTTTTATAAATTGTCTGTGTCTACTATAAATATAGGTATAGAGTAGATGAGAAAGGGACTGACAATCCGCAAGCTTTATCATTTTGTGACTTTAACTCTACTATCACTCCGAATTCTATAATAACTAGCAATATACTAGATTTTATATCAAAATCCTCCTCGAGGTCATGATTTTTCTCAGTATTTATTGAGTTTTCCACGTAAAATATTGTTTATCTTGTCTTATTGCATTTTCTTTACGAATAAGTATTAACAAAGATTCTCCTTCCGAAAAACACGCCACTGCAAGTTGTATGTAGTTTTCCTCACTGTATAAAAATGAATAATGAGTTCAAGACTCTGATAACTTATTATTCTTATACGTTGATGATTATCTACTACGTAAAGGTTCAAGTCTAAGGACACATTTACTTAAATACATCTCTATATATTGAAACCGTACTCTCATTTCTTTTTATAAGTCATTTCTCTTTGTAGAAGTTTTTTAAAAGTAGGGGATTGTTGGAATTTAACAAAAGCTTCATTTAGGCTTGGGCTAGGCCTAATCATTTTTTAACAAAAGCTTTCTTGGGCTTGGGTTTGGCTTAGTCTTTGGTCTTCACATTCTTCTCTCAACTTCTTTGGAGACCTAAAGATCAGGGAGACAAGTCTCTCATGCGTTTGAATAGAGAGAGAGCCATTGGCAAATCTCTTTCTATAAATACCTTTGTTACCACCTTCTAAAATAACACAGAAAACCAGTTTTCATTACTCTTCCTCTCTGTGTTCAAACTCTCTCTAGTTCGTTTATACGGTTTACTTGAGGTGCGAATACTGTTGTTACTTTACGTAGACTTCCGGTACGAAGCTATCGTATATGCTAGTTATATTCTGGGAGAGATCAGACCTTTTACCTGTACCCGAGGTAGGTCAAAATACTCTTTAAAGAGAGTGCAACCCACACCTTGAGCTATCACTGTTCTACTGTCTCTTTGTTACAGGCGATGTTCACACATTATGTGGTGTTAACCAGAGTTGTTCTTGCTGCTGAACCTGTCTGTTTCTTACGTTAAAACCTACCTATTCTTGCTGATGAAATCTACTTGTTTCTTGCGCTGAAACCTATATGTTCTTGTTGCTAAAATCTGCATGTCTCTTGCGTTAAAACCTGCCTGTTCTTGTTACTGAAATCTGTCTATTTCTTGCACTGAAACCTGCATGTTCTTGCTGCTGAAATTTGCCTATTTCTTGCGCTAATAATCTGTTAGTTCTTGTACTGTTTACTTGAGTATTAACTGTTGAATACTTTGTTGTTGCTGTTGTATTAGCACTGCAAATCAAAATAGTTGCTGCTATTAGGAAACTGCTCAGTTCCTGATTTACTGACTAGAATACCTCATGTGATATGCTACTATTTTCCAGAGTCTGAAGTGTTTGCTACTGTTTGTGAACCTAAGTAATAGTTACAGTTATGAGTTGCTGTTGCTTCTTCTTATTACTAGTTGTTTGCTAAACCAAAAGGAAAGCTATTTTACAAGTTCTAAACTTTATATTCTATACATTATAATCCAGAGAAGTGGTACTTCTACAGATCAAGTATTGTTTACAATGATGTTGTAAGAAAAAGTAGAGAGAGAGAGAGAGAGAGAGAGAGAGAGAGAGATGTTAAACTGAGGGGCACATGACTTACTTACGGGAAGGGAGGAAGAGAGAAGGAAGCATTTTTTGTGGAAGAGATGAGAGAGAGGAAGAGAGAAGGAAGTATTTTTTGGAGTCCGGATTTGCCAACCCTTCTTAATGGAGGGTTGTCACAACCCTCTATCTCATTGGCTAGAGACTTAACAAAGTTATTAAATAAGTTATTTTATTTAAATTCTAAAATATTTTAGATTCTCTCTCTCTTCCTCTCTCCACAATTGGGTCATTACTTTTTTTCACGTCTCTAAGATATCTTAATTTCCACTGTGTAACTAATTGTTTCTCGGCTCATGGAAGGAGAGGTCGAGCTATACGACACTACTTGAGTAGTGGACCACTGATGTTTTCATCTGAAGATATATCGTTATTGGTATAACATAGCCATTATGACTCTTCTAACCCAATACTACAAGAATTTAGCAAGTAAACTTACAAATAACATTTGATCCATTGTCATTCTGAGATGGAAAAAAGGATAGCCATTAGTTCAAGTTCAACAAGGGATATTTTCCCCTTCAGTATCTGCTTTGGTGAGAGATATACCACATTAAATTAAAAGCGGGAGTATGAAGGATTATCAGCATTCATCATATTGATCTGATAAAATTTCATTTATTTTTTCGGATAAATGTTTGGATCCGACAGCTCAGGACCATTTTTTTGGCCAAATTCGTTACATCTCGGAATTGGACGGCCGAAACCCGATAAAAAAAACCCTATTCCTTTCTTATTATAGATGTATAATTCCAAGATATATGGAAGTAGATAACTTCCTTATCCAACAAAAGCCGCTAACAGGATTGTAATACAATGTATTCTGAAGTGATAGTGCAGAAACTATTCAAAACAACCACTGCTACAAATACAGTTAAACCCAATTTCTTAAGATATCGCTTGATTGCCCAACATTACATCCAAGTTGTGTAGGCAGGAACTAATTTATCACAATAAAGATTTGTATTCTCTGTTTTAGATTTATTGGTGTTAGCAACAAATTGAAGTATTCTTCATATGAGTTTCAAATTGCAAATCATATCTTCCTTCAACATGTTTCAAGTATGCTAGTCTGGATTCAGCTTGTTAATGACTTTATTAAATCTTCTCTAGGACATATTTTTAGTACTAAAGTGTGGCGGAAAATTCATGACCCCTGCCACCTCTGTAAGTCGAACAACTACACTTCATTGTAAAAATAGAATCTGGTTATTTGAGGTTCAGTAGAATTCTTGAAAGATAATTTTGAAGTTGAGAAACCCAAACCTAGCTGAAATTCTATGTGCTCGCATTTAATGTATTTTGATAAATTAGGTCAGAACAATTCCTATCAATCAATGATCTAGGATTAAACATTAACAATCAAAAGTAAAGACAATGAACTAAAAGACACATACAATTGTTCACCCTATGGAAACTCCTTATACGGGAGAAAAACCACAGGCCGTTGTCAATGAAATCGACAACCAAAAATCCACTAATCATTTTTTTTTTAATTTGAATTACACTTACAGATTTGATAACCTATTCTCATGATTATCTATCTTCTGACTAAAGCTTCACTCCCAATCTTCTTCTATTCTCGTAACAACCCTTCTTGATCTCACACTAAGAATCTTCTTCTGTTCTCGCAACAAACCAATTTCTCTCTAGAGCCGTTCAAACGAGAACTAATTTCATTCGAACGACTTACTTCCAATTTGGTCCAAAACCCTAGGAAGTTGACAATTCGTTCGAACGACACGAAGGCTCATTCGAACGACAGTTGTTTATGGGCCAAATTTCTAGGGGACATGTCAACTCGTTCGAACGACAAGAAATCTCGTTCGAACGATAATAAATATAAAAGCTCATTCCTTTATCAGTGAGTTCTACTTACCTTTTGTCCAGTGATCTTCATTTTGTCTGTTTCTTTGACTGAGACAACTGCGAGACTCCACAAACACGAAATGAGGCAAATTAAACCTTTTAATATCCCCCTTTGGTTCATTTTGTGACAAATATAAACTAAGATGAACTCACAACTCTGTAGTACTTCCAGCTACAAAGTGAGTCTAGACCTTAGAAAGATACTACCCCTTTCTTGAATTGGTTTAATCTCTGGACCTCTTATAGGAATAATATCTTCTTACAACCTTGTTCTCATTAGATAGTGTGTGACTGAATATCTGCATACTCAGCAAACTCGTTTATGATACATGTGGAAAAAAAAGAACTTAGAATATAGTCATACAAAAAAAACATAAATAGATAAATCCAGAGAAGCATTTGTAAACCAGTCATGTAAACTCATTTTCTCCCTTTTTGTAATGGAAGAAACAATCAAACAACTACAATATACTATCTGAAAGAAAAGATATTAGAGACATCGGATAAATAGATAAACAAAAGGTAATACTAGATAAACTGATAAAATTAGTACAAAGACTCCTATCTCACGTGCTCTTAAAACAAAAAGTCTCAAAGAAGAACCAGACAAAAGAACCAAAATGGAGAACAGATGCGAGGACAAAAGTCTAGCTAAGACCCCTGTGAAGTCAGGTCTCTCCAGAATTAGAATCGTACTCAGATCCTTATGGCTCTTGGACTTGACCAAGACGCTTAACCTCTGTCTCAATAGTCACCAATCATCCCTCAATAGTCCCCAGACATCCCTCAATAGCACCCAACCTGGTCGTCACCGTCTGAAGCATACTCCTAATACTCTAAAGAGAAAACACCTCCTAAGGCTGTGCAGCTGAGCTAGAAGAACCTATGTGCTCACCTGGAGGAGCAGGCTCAGAAGGTAACATAGGAGGAAGATGAGATGAACTCTAATGACAGTTACTCGCATCAAAATTTTTAGTTTTGTTATCGTCAGGTTCATTAGAAAATACTTTGTAGCCAGCAGCAGTAAGAATTGCCATAACAAGTTGAGCAAATGGTAATGAACTCCGAGTCGCCATTTTGGTGTTTGCATCAATTATCTCCTCAATGATGATATTAGGTAGATTGATCTTAATATCATTCTTGAAGGCATAGAGAAAAACCTTCATCCGCTCAGAAAGTTTATTCTTTTGAGATCGCGAAATAATATTCGTAATAGCTATGCTATGTACAAGGCGAGACTCATCATCTAACATCTTTTGGGAAATAATACCTGATCCAGTACATAGACGATGCTGAGCCGTGATGTCAATAACCATAGTATGTATCTCAGGAAGAATTGAAACCCCATCCTCATCAAACTCTCCCGCAGAAGTAGCAGCAGGCCAGGGATAATACGATGCTGGCCAAATACATCTCAGAAATACAATGTACTGAGAGGGACGAAAACCTAAAATAGTATAGATACAGTCCCTAGTGACTTTGTACTCGGTGTCATAAATAGTGAATGAGAAAGTTCTACTAGACAGATTACGGATATGCTCAAGTTACAGCGAAGCATAGAACAATCAAACAATCCGCGGGTATACTTTTCCAGAAGGAGTAAGAATCTTGGTCCAATGTCTTGCTTTAAATTTTGCAAACACCCTTGCATATCCTTCATTAACTTCAGAAACACTCTTGATGTCGACAACTTGTTCTTTCACAATTGGGAGATCTTTAAAACCTTTTTCAGTGGCCTAATGTACCAGATTATTACCAACTCTCTGGCCATCAAGGACACCTGTATTGTCGAGGCGTGGCCTCTTTGTTCCTCCCCGTACCTTCGGAGCCATAACGAATACTCAAAAGAATATGTCTACAATACAATCAATACCAAACTAAAGAATCCAATACCCCAAATAGCAACTACTTCCACCAACAGTACTCCAACAATCAAACCCAAAACCCCAAGAATTCAGTAGGCAGAGGTGCACATTCTAACCCAAAACCTGCAATAAACAATCCAAACACCAATCCCTCAATTCTTATCCAAGTAAACACAGTAATTCACCTAAACAATCACCCACAAAAATCCCCTGCAAACAGTAAAAATATAATCCAAAATTCAGCAATACAAACAATTCCAATAATCACAGAGGTGCAATAATTAACCATAACCCAATCAAATCAAAGAAGCATAATCAGAGAAAAAGCTAGGGCACAATCAACACTTATAACAGAACTTACCAAATTAGAACCCAAACGGAAAATTGAAGTGAGGGAGTAGAGAAGATACCCAATGCAAAGAATCCCCTTCTAATCGAGACCCAAAAACAAGCTTAGATAAAAAATTGAGGAGTTGGTTGAGAGAGAGAGAGAGAGAGAGAGAGACAAGAAAAAAACAAACCAAAATGTTTTTGATCAACTTAAACAGACGCCCAAACCTGAAACTCGTTTGAGCGATTGGATAAGTCGTTCGAACAAAATAGAATCTTTTCCAAAAAAAATATACTGCAGCATGGAAATGGATGAAACAATGCAAAAACTTACCCAGAAGCACTGAGTAGCCACAGATAAACACAGAGAGTAAAAGAAAAGACAGAACTAACAAACACACTCCCTCTCAAAATATGCAGTCATATCTATAAGCACAACATATACATGATAAAGAGAATATTATTGAGCTATAAACTAAATAATGCAAAAGAACTCGGTGTGTGTGTGTGTAGTCCAAACAAAGTCCTGACAATTAGGCATATGAAGAATACTATATTGGAAATATGATTCAACTTAGGCCTCTCATGGTTGGTCACTCAAAGTCACTGAGAATTTACTAGGTATCACTAAAAGGAAATATGAATATGAGTAATTAAGTAAAAAATTCATAATCCAAGAAAGTGGAGCCATTTTACTGAAGATCTCATGGAAGGAATATTAATTGTTTTTGGTGGTGTCAAGTTAAGTACCATAGATTTTTAAACTATCATCTCCACTAACCCGATTGCATTAGACTTAGAATCAACTAGGACTTTTAAGGTTGTAATGAAGGCAAAGGTAGGCTAGTGATGAAATAGGTATTTTGCAGGCATTTTGAGGACAAAAATAACTTGCACCTCCATTGTTTTTATCAACACACCTCCTTCCCTTTTTTTATTTTAACTTTGTTGTTATCACCTCCATTGTTGTTATAAACACATCTTCTGGCACTATTTGAATTTACACTTTGTTGTAACAAAATATTCTCCTAAGCAGAACTCATACACACATCACCCTTCAGATTGTATCACTTCCTGTACTCAGAACAAAAGGTTTAAATAATAATTTGGTGAATACAAAGAAATGGCTTATTTTAGGCTCAACTGGTAGCAAGTAAATTAACGATGTGGGTTAGATTCTAAAAGGTCAAAAATAGAGCAAATAAAAATGCCTAAAATCATGTCCTAAGACTTGTACAATATCTTGTTTCGCCTTGAATCAAGTAGAGAAAATGTTCTAGAATTTTAACTTGAATAAGATATCACCACCAACAATCGACTAATGCAGAAAATAATAAGATCAGAAACCAAGAGAGATTTTGCGGGAAATAATTTATTTAATAACACTCGACGCTAGAACAAAAGGTTAGATCCTCACATAATGTTAGGTAACAAAGTCTTTTCATTGACCCTCAAGATTTCTACTTACACCTAGAGTCAGGGACAGTAGGACTTCGTGACGAATAAGTGATACCAAGTAACTCAAGCATTAAATGAACATAGAACACGTAAAAATTTTATATACATGCATATGCAAAGCTACGATAGGCTAAATACAAAAATAGGGGAGATAGTCAGTAAGAGTAAAAGACACAACACATACCTGACGATGTCCACAAGATAGCGACACCACAAACAGAAAGACCTAAGAGATTTAGGAAATGGAACAGACACCAATAGCGCATCGAAGATTTTCAAACCGAATAACATCCAAAGGTTTGGTGAAGAGATCAGCAAGTTGGTTCTCCATATAAATATACTCTACAATTATAATCTTCTGCTCAACAAGGTCTCGAATGAAGTGAAATCGGATGCCAATGTGCTTGGTCCGTGAATGTTGTTCAGGATTCTTGAAAATGTTGATTGCACTTGTATTATCACAATAAAGTGACAGTACTTCCTGATTCAGCCTGTATCATGTAACATTTGCTTCATCCAGACTAGTTGAGTACTACAACTTCCCGCAACAATATACTCTGCCTCTACAGTAGACTGTGAAATGTAATTTTGTTTCTTACTTTGCCATGCAACGAGATTGTTCCCAATGTAGTTACATCCCCCATAAGTACTCTTCCTTTCATCAGAATTTTGGGCCCAATCAACATCAGAGTATCCAATAATTTTAGATGTAGTATCTCGAGTATACCACAATCCAAACTCACAAGTCCTAAACACATATCGAATAATCCGTTTAGCAGTGTGTAAGTGGGACTCCTTAGGCCTTGCCTGATAACGCGCACATATGCAAACACTTAACACAATGTCTGGACGACTAGCTGTAAGATACAACAAGCTTCCTATCAAGCTCCTATATATCTTTTGATACACATCAGTACCTGCAGAGTCCTTACACAATTTTATGGCAGTTCTCATTGGTGCCCGGGCATGTTTTGAGGAATCAAGACCAAACTTTTTAACAATATCCTTAGCATATTTAGATTGAGAAATAAAGATGCCATCCTCCCATTGCTTGATTTGAAGACCTAAGAAGTAGGTCAATTCTCCAACCATGTTCATCTCGAACTTTCTTCCCATTAACTCGCCAAATGCTTTGACACGAGAGTCCGACATAGATCCAAAAATAATATCATCCGCATAAACCTGAGCAATAAGAATGTCATCTCCTTCCCCTGAATAAACAATGTTTATCAACTTCCCCTCGAATGAACCCCTTTCCAATTAGAAAGTTTGAAAGTCTATCATACCATGCTCTAGGAGCTTGTTTTAGGCCATAAAATGCTTTCCTCAAACTATAAATGTGCTCTGAGTGATGAGGATCTTCAAACCCCTTTGGTTGAGCTACATACACTTCTTCCTCAAGTAGCCCATTCAAGAACGCACTTTTCATATCCATCTGATAAAGCTTAAATTTTTTATGACAAACAAAAGCCAAAAACATCCGAATAGATTCAAGTCGAGTTGTGGGAGAAAAAGTTTCTTCTACATCCACTCCTTTTATTTGATTGTATCCCTGAGCTATCAACCATGCCTTGTTTTGAACAACATCACCATTCTCATCAAACTTGTTCTTGTAAATCCACTTAGTGCCAATAATATTAGTATTTGACAGTCGTGATACTAAGTTCCACACATCTTGTCGCTTGAATTCATTGAGCTCATCTTGCATGGCGTTAATCCAATATTTATCAGATAAGGCATCTTTCACGTTGGTTGGTTCAATGATGGACACATAGCACACACTCTCTACTGTCTTATATAACGTAAAACAATGATACCCTGCACACCTAGCAAACTCATGAAGTGTAGGACATTCATAATCATTAAGGTATCTAGGAGCACCACAATTCCGAGAAAGATTAGTACGGATAGTAGCATTTGGTACTAAATATATCTCAGAAGATGTTATAGGAGCTTCAGGGTGAGGTTCTTCTTGAACATCATGCGTCACCATAGATGAGGTTGGCAGGGAATCTTCTTGTACATTGCTATCTCCCTCATCTGTTTGTCCAAGAACTGTCGAGTCGTCAACTACCACATTAATCGACTCCATGTTCTCCCGATCACAAGTGACATAACACTTACTTTTAAACACACGAAAGTATTTCACGTTTGGCTTTTTTCAAAACCAAAGTTCATACGGCGTGCTAAGTGTAAGAGGACGCAGATAAACTCTGTTGATAACGTGACACGAGGTATGAATAGCTTTTCCCCAAAAGTGATTAAGAACATTCTTTCCATGAAGTAATACCTGCCCCATTTACTGTAGAACTCGGTTCTTTCGTTCTGCAACTCTATTTTGTTGTGGTGTGATTAGTGCTAAAAATTCAGGTTTGATCTCATTCGCTTTACAGTACTCAATCACATCACTGTCCTTGAAATCTCCACTACGATTACTTCGAATTCTGTCAATAAAACAATCGTTTTCATTCTGTATTCGCAGGGCTATAGCATGAAATTCTTCAAATGTGTCGGACTTCTGCTTTAATAGTGCGATCCAGGTGAATCGTGATAAATCATCAACCATAACCAAAATGTACTTCTTTCCAACCAAAGTACTCACTCTCATAGGACCCATCAAGTCCATATAAATTAACTCTAAAACTCGTATAGTGGCAATGTTGGTAGATTTTTTGTGCGCACTCTTGGTTTGCTTTCCAATTTGACAAGGTCCACACACTGTATCGGTTAGCTTGCTTAGTTTTGGAACCCCTCAAACTATTTCATTACTTGTAATCTTTGCCAGATCGCTGAAGTTCACATGTCCTAACCGTTGGTGCCAAAGTTCCACATCGCTTATCTTAACAACTTTACATGATATCCTATTTTGCGATACAGCATAGCAGTTGCCCAAAGTTCTATCAGCAGTCACAATGCATTTCCTGGTATTATCAAAGATACGGCAAATTTTCTTGTCGAATGTTACTGCGTTGTCCGCATTACATAAGTGACTCACACTCAGAAGATTTGCAGTGAGTCCTTTGACATAGAGTACATTATCGACTGCCGGGCACCCAATTCCCTCTACGCTTCCCTTTCCCACAATCTTTCTACTCATTCCTCCTCCAAAAGTAATATCACCTCCTTGAATATTTGTGATATTATTTAGACGTGTAACATCCTCTTTCAAGTGCCAAGAACATCCATTATCTACATACCACTGTGTAGAATTAAATGTATTTAGAGCCATCACTGCAACATTGGACTGGAATTATGGTAGAAGGTCCTTCTTCTGAACCCAAACAGATCTCACTTTCTTTCGTTCTTCTGTCATTTGAGTTATATTTGTGAAACCATTAAAAAACTTTTGGAAAATTTTTTTTAGCAAATGATTGGGTATATGATCGATGGAGTTTCCGTCTTTCCAAATATAGATTATTCCTACCACAGAATTGAGGAACATATCTAAAATAGGGAACAAGATGACCCTTTCGACCACAAGCCTCACAATAAAATACATGAAAGACAAAAGGCTGTTTAGTCTGCCTATAAGGAGTATTAGTAATACTTTGTTTGTACAAATATGGCACTAGAGTAGCTTTGACAAACTTAGTGATTTGAGATGTAGACTTAACATTTTGTTCATTAAATCCAAGTCCCCTTTTGTCAGTACCATTTTTTCTCATGGAGAAAAACTTCAAGTTTCTGCTTAGTGAAAGTTAAGTCAAGTTTAAACTGCTCAAGTTCAGTTTCAGTCAATTTTAATTTCCCCACAGCAGTATGTTTTTCTTTTTCACACATATAAAGTTTTACAATAAGACCATCTTTATCTTTCTTAAGTTTCTCAAGCTGAGAAATAAGTTGAGAATACAAATCTTCAATTTTGGGTTCTTCACTATTATCACTTTCATAATTACTTTGATCTTCAGTAAAGTTTTCTAGTTCAAAAGGGTCAGAATAATTATTACTAGAGTTTATTATACTAGAAAATACGCAATAGTTACCATTTTTGTATTCTTAGAGAAGATCATTATTAGCATCAAATTCATCATTATCATCATCCAAAGTTACTTTAATATTCTTAGTCTTATGGTTACTATTAAAACTCTTAGTAGGACAGCTGTGAGCATAGTGACAATACTTGTGACATCTATAGCATTCAACCTTATTAAGATCTTGATCAGAGTCATTATGAGAATGAGTACTTGAGTTAGTTTGTTTGCCATAAGACTTAACATGGTCACGAGGACGAGACTTATAATTCACATTTTGTCATTTTTTCTCAAATTGTTTTTTTTTCAAAAGTTTATAAATTGTTGGCTTATAAGAGTAATCTGAGAGTCAAAGTTAAGTTCCTCATCATTGTCAGAGACATAGTAGTTGTCAACATCTCTGGTTCCCTGAGAAGATGAAGAGTTAGAGGAAAACTTAAATGCCATACTCTTATTCTTCTTAGGGTTTTCCATTTCCATTTCAATTTCAAAAGTATGTAATTTTCCAGCAAGTGTGTCAGGTTTCATGGTTTTAAGATTTTGTGATTCCTCTATAGCATCACGTCTGGATCTAAAGCTCTTAGGAAAAGATCTTAAAATTTTACGTACTATTTGAACATCGGTGTATCCAGCTCCTAAAAAAGAACTGTTGTTGACAATATCGCTAAGTCTGACATAAAACTCACTAAATGACTCACCCTCACTCATCTGGATGTTTTCAAATTGAGATGTGAGCATTTGCAGTTTACTTTCTTTAACCGTATCATCACATTCGTAAGTGCACACCAAGATGTCTCAAGCTTCTTTTGAAGTGGTACACGCAGATATGTGCATATACTCACCTTGGCTCAGTCCATTAAAGATAACATTAAGTCCTTTAGAATTATACCCATATATTTTTTTTTCTTCTTTGGTCCATTAATTTCTAAGTTTAGAAATTTCTACAGCAATTGCTGGTTCGCCCTATATAACAGTCGAGGACACCCATCCATCTTCAATAACAATCCAGACATCTTCTCCCATGTATTGTAAGAAGGCAATCATTCAAACCTTTCAGTAAGGGAAGTTCGTGCCATTAAAGAGTGGTGGACGATTTATAGGACCTCCAAAATTTTCAGAATCCATTAAATTAAGCAAGCACGTAAACAAGATCACCGCTCAGGATATAAAGCCAACAAGCGATTCTGCTATGATACCAATTGAAATTTTATGTGCTCGTATTTAATGTATTTTGATAAATTAGGTCAGAACAATTCCTATCAATCAGTGATCTAGGATTAAACATAAATAATCAAAAGTAAAGACAAAAAATTAAAAGACACATGTAATTGTTTACCCTGTGGAAACTCCTTACACCGGAGAAAAACCACAGGTCATTATCGATGAAATCGACAACCAAAAATCTACTAATCAAAAAGAGTTTAATCTGAATTACACTTACAGACTTGATAACCTAGTCTCATGATTATCTCTCTTTTGACTAAAGCTTCATGCCCAATCTTCTTCTGTTCTCGCAACAACCCTTCTTGATCTCATACCAAGAATCTTCTTTTGTTCTTGCAACAACCCTTCTTGATCTTACACCAAGAATTATTATGTTCTCGCAACAACCCTACTTGATCTCACACCAAGAATCGCTCTTGAATAATATGTAGGAAGTATTGTAAAACTAACTCAACATCAATCTCAGGATTAGAAGAGGCTTGATTGATATTGAATTCACACTCTTTGATAAAGGAGTTTGGAGCTTTTTGAAAAAATAAACGTTTTTCAAAAATAAAGACTAAAAGAGAAAAAGAAACATAGTTTACTTAAATAGTAAACCAATTTCTATCGAGAGTCGTTTGAACGAGAACTAATGTCGTTCGAACGACTTACTTCTAATTTGGTCCAAAACCCTAAAATGTTAATAATCCGTTCGAACGACACGAAGTCTCGTTCGAGCGACAATTTTCTATGGGCCAAATTTCCAGGAGACATGTTAACTCGTTCGAACGACAAGAAATCTCGTTCGAACGACAATAAATATAAAAGCTTTTTCCATTATCAGTGAGTTCTACTTACCTTCTGTCCAGCGATCTTCATTTTGTCAGTGTCTTCGACTGAGACGGTCACGAGACTCCACAAACACGAAATAAGGCAAATAAAACCTTTCACTAGTTGTCGCTGGTGAATAAGCTCAAAGTAAGATTTATTTTTATTTTTTTGGTTGGTACTAAACAAGATTGTTGTTCAAGGTGTCGTGCATTAATACAACGAAGAGACGATTGATCAAATGAGCGTAAGAAAAAAGCATGTAGACAATTACTCCATGTTTTTATAAAACAAAAGAGCCTGGTTTTTATGTAGAAGAGAAGAGAGAGGGAGTTTCGAGAGAGTGATTTCGAGAGAGAAATGACCCAATTGTAGACATGCAGTAAGAAAATGTAGAGAGAGAGAGAGAGGAAGAGAGAAGAAGCATTTATTGGGGAAGAAAAGAGAGAGAGAATCTAAAATATTTTAGAATTTAAATAAAATAACTTATTTATTAACTCTGTGAAGTCTCTGGCCAATGAGAGAAAGCCGTTAAGGAGGGTTGGTAAATCCGGATTATGTTTTTTGTGGAGAATCTAAAATATTTAGACTTAAAAAAAACTTATTTATTAACATCTATTAACTCTCGAGCCAATTGGAGAGAGGGTTAATAGATGTTAACAAATAATTTTATTTAAGCCAATTGGAGAGAGGGTTGTCACAACTTATTTATTAACATCTCAATAAAACTTATTTGGAACATGAGTCTTGGAAATGTTCTAGCAAACATGATTCCTGACCTACCCCAAGCAACCTGATTCAATTCCTATATTATTATTACTATCGTAAACCTCCTCTCCCTCTATCTCAATTCAATTAGAGCTTTATTTGTCTCTCTGATTCTTCTCATAAAGGAGCAAAAAGGATGCTCAATCAGATGGCTTCCTTAGAAAGAGCAATCGCACAATTCATTAGGACTTCTGAAAGAAAGTTTCACTTCTAATCTTTATTATATGATGATATCATAATTGAGCTAAAACCCTAGCCTTTTAATCTTAATATCTAATAATGAAGTTGAAGGTTGTAGGGATCAGATTTCGTAAAGCTCGAACTAGCTTGAAATCGATCCTTACACCAAGAACTATTATGCCAAGAATTAAATAAGAGATAACACTTGACACAGGGGATTTAGCGTGGAAAACCTGTGAATAGGTAAAATTCACGACCTCGAGTGGAAGATTTTGTAAAAGTAGTATTATTACTTGAGAGAGTCAGAGAATCTGATTACAAGAGTTAATCTAAGATAAAATAGCTAGAGATCAGATAATTGTATGTATAGAATTCCCTCTTGACCTCCTGTTTGCTTAGGAGCTCTGTCCTTTTATAGACCCTACTCTCAGCTTGACATCATGCTTGAGCACGTTCTCCTGAAAATGGGAGTCATGGGCAGCTGAGTGTGTAACTGCTAGCTCGTGGGAGACAGGTATATGTTGACTTGTTCTATTTACATCTGTCAAGGACGATTCACGTTCTGCTTGAGTTCGTGGTCGACATAACTGTTAACATGTTTGTTTATGCGTGAGTCTGGTACTGGATAAGATCGAGTCTTCTAGAGCTCGAGGTATAGATGAGATTGAGTGTCCATAGTTCGAGGGATATGCCCCAACAATAGCCCCCTCGCAACTGACGTCACATGTGGCTTTAGTTGAGAAAAACCCTAAAACTCGAACCTTGTGATGACGTAAGCGACGCTTGAAAAATAGAACGTTTGTATTGAAGAGTGTGTTGTCATTATGACGCGTGAATGTTATGGGCAGACTATTAGTTTTCCTGAGCGGATGACTATTTGGGGAAACAACTTGCATTAAATGCGGTATTGCTATAAATAGTGGTCAGATTTGATCGCCGAATAACCTGCAATACATCTTCGCTGCAGAGAAAAACAAACATGTCTGTTTTGAAAAGTGAGAAAAAAATATAAGTTTTTTGGAAGCGTACCTTTGCAAAATCATGGTTAAGATGAGGAATCAAGTGTATCATACCCAGTTTTCTTTCATCATGGAGGGATTCTGGATATGGTTTTGTGGTTATCAGAGTAGGGAGACTCCCTTTGCTATTTTATTGAAGGAGTGTTGTTTAAAATATTTCTGGGTATTATGTAGCGTCCGATTTAGCGGCCGGGGTGTATGCGATGCAAAATCCCAGGTCTCTATTGATGTTCCGATTTCTAAGGTAGGAGTCCTCTTCAATTTCCACGAACTCCAGGTTAGTGGGGATAAGGAGGAAGAGACGGCGGTGGTGGAGGTGGAAGATGGATCGCTTCTTTCGGTGCCATCAATTTTCTTTTAATTCTTCCTGTAGGGAAATGAAGGGGAAAGAGGTTTTTGACCTGTCACAGTCTTACAATTTTTGATTTGTGGCTGAGGTTTCTTTAGAAGATCAGCATTATCTTGGCAACGGGAAAAGAACTAGAGACCTGCCCTCGTGTTTGAGAAAGTTTTCAAAAAGCTTGATTCTGTAATTGTAAAGCAACGCTGTAGGAGTAGTCCTGTAACCAACTTGTTAGATAAAAATCGAGCATAATAAAAGAATATTTTGTTTGTTTCTTACTAGTGAAAAGCATAAATAGTTGACATGTCATCAAACTGTACATAATATGGGAGTGAATAGTTGGTGGGATAACATACCTTATCCTACCTCGTAAATGAATCGAGCTTAACAGACGTAAACATAAAGCTCGAAATTTAACTTTAGAGAGCTCGACTAAGCACGAAAAGATAATAGTAAGTAGCTCGAACCCGGGAAGAGTGGGTTATAGAAACTGAAATACGTTGCGTATAGTCAATCGAAAAATTAGTCATGTTAACTGAACAGTATAAAAGAGCGACTTGTTCTTTAAGAAGGTTATTCATAAAAAATGGTGAAGACTCATTCGCAGAGGGCTGTTGAAGCGCGTGTGTTGAACGACTTGCATTTAGCATTCAAGATTGATGAAATAAGGGAAGCTGTTTTTGGGCAGCAAGGTTATGATGCGGTTCTGCTCGAAACCCGGGCAAACTACGAGGGTAAAACTGATGCAGAAAGGGGTGAGGAAATGAACCGTGTGTACTGGTCTGAGTCCATGCATACCTGTTGGCGGTCTGTTGAAGATCGTAAAAAGTTTATCCTGATGATGGTCAAGGAGGAAATCATCAATGAGGATAGGGATATCGCCTCAGGGCTGCTGAAGGCTTGTGGTATTGTTGGGCACACCGGTTGCCTCAAATACAAGTAAATTGGGGATTGGAGTGATTGACTGTTGTATTTTTGAAATTTTGAAATGTAATTGCCCGAATTTACTTGAAGAAAAATTTGTTCAAGAAAATAGGCTATGACTAGGATTGCTGCTGAAACTGAATTTTTGAATTCGTGTTCCTAACTGATATTGACGTTAAAGTCAAGGTGTATAAGTAGGGCAAACAAATGTACATGAAATTTTAAAGTAAAAAATTCAGAATCATGAGTTTGGGGTATTGTGAAAAGAGTGGGACCAAGAGGCTGAGAGATACGCTAAAGTATAATATTTAGTGTAATGATGGGAATGTGTTTTCATCGAAGTGGTACGACACGTCTGATAGGTTCAGACGAACAGACGGCTCGATTAAGGAATCGAGGACTGCTTACTAGAAAACTCCAAACCGCCAACAGTTCAGGGAAAGGTACATAAATACCCCCTCTCCTCCCTTTTTGAATATAGAAAACCAGAAAAAGAAGAGAAGGGTTAGAAAGAGAGAGAGAGAGAGATCTCAACTGACGACTCTATTACCGCTGAAGGAGGAAAGGATAAGAGGAAAACAGTGACTAGGAGTCTCAATTGCAAACTACGAGAGGAGGCTGAGATAGAGGAGGTTTTGAAGAAGTTGCAGAAATTGAGCAAATTGGTGCAGACCAACGCTGCAGACTCTCACACGAGTGCTGAAGGTAAGTCTGTTTTTTAGTTTACAAGAGTTTTTTATAAAAATCTTTATTGTGTCGGGATAAGGATGTAATCCCTACCAAACACAAAAATGAAATGAAAATAACAATAGGAATAATGACTGTGGGGCGATACAAATCATTTTGTGACAGTTTGTGATTGTATAAGTGATCTAGTAGTGCGAGATAAAAATTAATATATATACCTCGGACCTATCTGTAGGTTTTGTTGGACCAGCGTTTTATAAAGTAGACCCTTTACTGTAGATAAGTATGGCTTCAATTTTCGGTTGTGCAAAGGCTGATGAAGCAGACCTCGTAGGGTATTTATTTCCCGTCATTGAAGTAGGGGATGAGGAGAATACTGTAGCCAAATTGGTAGAATGGCCTCGTCTGAAGAGCTTTCGAGTAGAGTACCCAACAGGTTCTAGTCGGTTTAGGGAGTTCTATAAGGCCAAAAGTAGCATAGATGGGATTTGGGGGAACGCTTCAGATATAGGGGTAATTTCTTTAGGACTTGTAGTGTCAGTCAAGGAGAGGATTACCTGTATTTACTGCCTGATTTGGCTAAAGAAAAGAGGTGCAGGCATTTGGGGGGCGAAGTATCCTTGGACTACGTTCAAGGTGTGGTGAAGGATAGTCAAACTGATGGGTTTTGTTGCTATTTATCCCAGTTCGACTATGGGTTGATGCTGCCTTTGAGTAATTTGGCTAAAAGTGTTATGAATATGATTGGGGCTTGCCCGGCGCAATTGAATTACAATTTTTGGGAAGTTATCCTTGTATGCAAAACCCTTAATGAGAGATAGGCTGCATCTGGTAGTGAAATAAGGATTACTGCCAAGGATTTTTTGGAGTATTATGCTGTGAAATATGTCACAGCAACTGATGGTGCATATCTTTCTTCTAGTTCTTCAAGACCATGCTTCTTCGATCTATTTTCAGCAGGGCGAGTATGGAACATAACCTTTTATGGGTGTCTGGTGAATGTCTTCAGCGGTTTGATGAGGAACCCCTGGAACTTAATAATAGAACTATAACAGAGGGTAAGTATACCATTGAAAATTGAACTATCATTTGTATGTTGAACTATATTTCTATAGTTGATTTGTATCTTACGTTGCTGATTTTTATGCAGGAATTAATTGCAAAGTTTCGAGGAAGGAATCTTTTATAGACGTCGTTGCCAGGGAGGGCACTGAGCTCGAAGCTGTTTTCAAAGAGTTAGAGCTTAGTAGGTTTAAAAGGGTAGCTAGTAAGGACGACAAGGCCAGGAGATCTCAAGCGAAGAGGAGAATGGCTGAGAAAACTCCAAGCTCTATGGAAGAGAAATTGGTAATTCCTAAACTTAATACTCCTTTGAAGCTCGCGCGGCTCAATGAAATGTCAGATGGGCCAGTGGACATGGCCACTACCTCCAGCACTGTTGTATGGAACCTGGCGAAGAGGAAAGCCATAAAATGGGGGTCTGCTTCTCGTTTTGTTACGTCGAACAGTGTGGACGATAGCAGTAAGAGGAAGAAGGTAACTTCTCCCATAAAGTCGCAGGTGGTGCTAGAGGAAAATGATAAGATCACTGAGGGGGCGGACTTGAGGCCGCATTTTGAGGTTGAAGCCATTTCTTAGAGGAACAATGTCGAACTAAAGCTCGAGAGAAGATGGTTGCTTTTATGGATGATGAGTTTAAGAAGGTTAGTAAATAGTTGATTTTATCGAGCTATTTTTGTTGCTCGAGCTGACTTATTTTTTTTTTAGTTTGCTCGTGCTTTGATGGGGGTTCAACTTGGTTTCCAGGACAGTTCGATTGAGCTGGAAAAGAAGATTTTCCAGCTCGAGGGAGAGAAAAACTAGTTGGAAGATAAACTGACTCGGGAGAGGGAAGCTTTCCAGTTGGAGCTGGAAAAAGAAAGGGAAGTTGCTGCCCTAAAGCTGAAGGAAGTTAAGGCTGAAAGTGTAGCTGAAGCGAAGCGATTGGTTACCACGTCCGCTACTTCTCGGAACAACCTTGCAGGGAAGCTCTACCAGCTGAGGTATACAAAGGTGGAGATTATGGCATTCAACAAAGGGAATTATGAGGAGATGGAAATTATAGATGAAGATGAGGTTGAGGGAAGGGAGGATGGTCTGAATGTTGCTGAAAAGACCGCTACCGATAATCATGAAACTATTAATCAGGTAGGATGATCGTGTAATGTAACATTGGTTGTGAAACATGAACTCGAGCTTTGTAATATTTTATCGCTGTTTGATGACAATAACATTTTGCTTATGAAATTTTGTATTGTAGGAGATAGAAAGCTCGCGCCTCAGAGTTGTGGACTTAGAGGGCCTGCTTGAAGTGGAGAAAAAATCCTCTGCTGAATTACAGGTTAGATAATTCAGATAAATTAATAACTAGATGAACAAGAATTTAATAGAAGAAAGGATATGTACCTTGTATGTTTATTCTAGTTCAGGATGTTTATGTATGTACACTTTGTCTTGCGACCAAAACTTGTGATGGTGTGTAGGCCAAGGAGGAATTGGCTGTCTCGAGCTTGCAGGTGTTTGTACTTCATGTTTGTCAGTATGCTTCTATCGATCTGTTTCCCCATTAGGTACTGATGTTGTGAGTCATTGTTAACTGTTATGCAGAAGGAGCTAGGCATTGCTAGAGAGAGAGAAGAGCAGACTCTTTTGTATAATGCAGAGTATGCAGAAGAATATTAGGTTTTGATCTCCCAGTATGAAGATCGATTGAATGATAATGCGAAACTTTCTTTAAAGCTCAAAGAAGCTAAGAGACAAGTCGAGGATAAGACTGCAACAATTTTGAACAGGGATTTGACTTTGAACCAACTTACCAGTGAACTTACTGAGTTGAAGGAAAAGGTTACGTCAAGTCCTCGGCACGAGGCTAAGTTAGCCGAATACCGTATTAGAGCGCTAAATGAAGAGATATTTGATATAAAATGTAACATTTGTGCTCTAAACGAGTAGTTGTTGAAGAACGAGATCGACCTGGATACTGCGCGAACTAACTTGGCTGTGTCTGAGGCCGATTTTGAAAAATTGAGCAGTCGTATTATGGGAAAAGATTGAGAATTGTGTAACTCTGCACAAATACGTGATGTTTGATTGCCAGGTTAGATCGTTTGAAGGCTGATTTACGTCGTTTAAAAGGAAGAGTGACTCAGAGCAGGGCTAATTTAGCAGAGGTTCAAGCAAAGAACAAAAGTTTGGTGGACGAGTTGGCCCATGCTCGCAGAAACGTGAGGAGGGTTGTGCAACGTGATAAGGAGATGAATAAAACAATTAATCAACTTTGTGCTCAAATTTACAAATCGGAGCGGGAATTACGTGTACGTGAAATGAAGTATCAGAAAGATCTTAAATTTGAATTGGATAAAAGGGATGGTGAAATTACTTTTGGTGAGGGGAGTCGAGAGATGAAGGAATTTCTTCGTTGAAAAGAAGATTTAGTGGAGAATATGCGTATTGATCTCACAGACTCTCGGCATAAGTTGATAGATCTTACAAGGTAGATGAGTGAACGTATTGATCAATTAACAGCTGAACTGGCTGAATCGAAAGCTCGTCGTTTAAAGGATAATAAGCGCGCTGCTGTTACTCACCAAGCCTTTAAGGAACTAGTAGTTCAGGAACAAGAAAAATGTGATGGTGAAGCTTTGCATCAACGACAATTAAGCGCATTGGTTACATTTTTTGTCGAGGAAATAAAATTCCTGCAGGTTGAGAGAGATTTGATGCAAGATTGCTTCTCTGGAAGGACTTGTGTATGTAAACTCGATATCTCGAGCATAGATCCAATTGGTGTTATGGATCGTGGTATTGGGACCACGACGGCTGAACAGATAGCTCGAGGGAGAGAAATTGTTGCTGAACGAACTCCAGAATATATGGCATCCAGGACTAAAATAGGGAGAAGCTCGAGTGTAGTCTCACCTACTCCTATTGTGGGAGGAAGGTCGATTGCTTTCCCATCAAGAAAATTCAGCAGAGTTAAAAAGAAAATAGAATTGAACTCTGATAACGAGTACCTTTTGTATGTAGCAGATGTTGACGCTTCAGTGCTCGATGTAGGACTGTGAGAGGAGCGTTGTAATTTGAAATACTGATATGAGAAAATAATATTTCCACACCTACAGTAGATGTTATTCTCTGGTTTGACCCATTGAATTAGAAGAAGTCCGTGGGTGTAGAAGTAAGTATTATATGTGCTTCAACCCTTGGACTTCAGGGAGGCTTAGCGGTAGCGAGCTAGTATTATCTTTATTCGTACTTTAGGCGGTCACCGCAGGCTAAGAGGTTCTTTATGGCCTCCGCCTCAGATCTGTGTTTCCTCAGGGGTTCGGCTAGTATTATCTATGCCTTGATACCATATTGGAGAGCTGGCCTTATCGGCAGCAAGCAACGTCTCACTCATGCTTTAGGCCTGATCCCGCAGGCCGAGGCTCTTTATGGCCCCAGCCCCGGAGGTTTCTGAGTCCTCAGGGGTTTGACTAGTATTATCTATGCCTTGATACCATATTGGATATTGGAGCTTAGCGGCAGCGAATAAGTTTTTTCCTCACTCGTGCTTTAGGCTTGTTATCTTCAGGCTAAGAGGTTCGTTATGGCCCCCGCCTTTAGAGGTATGAGGATCCTTAGGAGTTAGGCTAGTATTATCTATGTCATTACCAATGTTAGATGTTGGAGCTTAGCGGCAGCGAGCAAGTTTTTTCCTCACTCGTGCTTTAGGTTTGTTATCTTCAGGCTAAGAGGTTCGTTATGGCCCCCGCCTTTGGATGTATGAGTATCCTCATGAGTTAGGCTAGTATTATCTATACCAGTACCAATGTTGAATGTTGGAGTTTAGCGGCAGCAAGCAAGTTTTTTCCCCACTCTTGCTTTAGGCTTGCTATCTTCAGGCTAAGAGGTTCGTTATGGCCCCCGCCTTTGGATGTAAGAGTATCCTCAGGAGTTAGACTAGTATTATCTATGCCATTACAAATGTTTTGGATATAGTTTATCTTTTGGGATTGAGCTAGGGTAGACTACGCTTTTACCTTTGGATGAAGATGAAGTGGAACTGTATAGTAGGGATTCTTATGATAAAAATAAGATTTCATTGATTAAAAAGAGTTTGTACATACATTGGAGGTAAAATCTCAAGGTGGATTGAACGTTCCTGAGTGACGGAGGAGCTGTTCAGCGTCGATATAACTTCAATCTTCTTGTATTCCATGGATTTGGAATTTTGTCACCAGCTTCCGTAATGAGATAGTATGAACCCAGACCAGTTCGCCCTATGACCATGAAAGGACCTTCCCAGTTTTTTGTTAGTTTCCCAGCATGTGGATCTTTTCTGTTATCTGGGATTTCTCGAAGGACCCAGCCATTGATAGCGAACTCCCGAGTGCGAACTCGTTTGTTGTATGAATTTGCCAGTGTTCGATGATATCGACCAAGATTTGCGATAGCTCGATCTCGTGTCTCATCGATCCAATTGAGGCTGCAAGCCAATTCAAACTCATTTTCTTCGTCTGTGAGTTCGTGGTCTCTCACAGGATGGTGGTACTTTGTTGGGATGACTGCTTTAGTTCCATAGGCAAGCAGAAATGGAGAGCACTGTGTTGACTTCTGGGGCGTAGTTCGATAAGCCCATAAGACGTGAGGTAATTCACGTATCTAGTTTCCCTTCTTCTGTAACATAAGGCATTTTTTGAGACCATCTACGATGATCTTGTTTGTGATCTCCACCTGTCCGTTTCCCTGGGGGTAGTATGGGTTTTATGGAGAATGGATTATGTTGTGTCTGTTGAGAAATGCTACAACCTTTGCTCCAACGAACTGAGGATCGTTATCGATACGGATCAAATGTGGACAACCAAATCTTGTGATGATATGCTGCCAAATGAAAGAAATGACTTCTTCTTCTCGAGTTTTGCATAGAGAAACTACTTCGACCCATTTAGTAAAGTAATCCGTGGCAACAAAGAGAAATTTCCTATTACCCGGAGTATTGGGGAATTCACCAACTAGATCGAGTGCCCATCGCTTGAACGACCAGTACACCTTACTGGCATGGAGTTCGAAGGCAGGGGCCCGAATTTAATTTCCATGACGCTGACATGCATCGCATTTCCTTAAGTATTCTTCTGCTTGCTTCCGCATCCCTGGCCTGAACACTCCTTGGGTAATAGCTCTGTTAGCAAGATCTTATCCTGCGGTATGGGATCTGTAGATTCCTTTATGTAGATCTCAAAGCATGTTGTCGGCAAGTTCCTTAGAGAGACACTTGAGGCATGGACCAGTGACTGAGCATTTGTAGAGATCACCGTTTGGCTGGACTCTGTAGTGCTTTGAATTCTCGATGATGTGTCTGCGCTGCTGTGGATCATCTGGTAGTGGCCCGTTGCATGAGTTATCCTGACCGAGATAAATAACGAAAGGTTTCCTCCAATCATCTTCCGCCATCTCATCACCCCCAGTGTTAATCGCATATACTATAGTACGATTAATACTGGGGTTAGAAATAACCTCGATTTAAAGGTGTCTAGATTCTGTACCCAATACTCCGGCTAAGTAAGCCAAGGAGTTAGCGTTGCAATTCTCTCCTTGAGGGAGGTATTCGATCGTAACTTTGTGAAATTTGTTTAGTTTTTCTGTAACTAGAGCTGTATAATCGACCATGATGTCGTTCTTCTTGTAACGTTCTGAGTAGTGATGAATGATTAGAAGATAGTTTGTGTAGGCTGAGATTTTAGTGATTCTGAGTTCGAGAGCCATGTCCAGACCGTGAATGAGTACCTCAAATTTTGTAACATTGTTCGAGGCTTCGAAGTTGAGACTGATGGATTTCTAGATTCTGTCGTTGGAAGGTGTAATGAGAACGATCCCAATTCCCGACCTTGCGGGGCCTGCTGAACCATCGGTGAGGAGCCTCCACCCTTTTGAGATATCCATGATGCTCGATCATCAAAAGACTTGGAGGGTGGAATCTCATCTACTGCATCTTCGGTGAGATCTGGATCATGTTCTTCCCAGTCAGGATCTGAAACTGGAAAGTCTGCTAGAAAATTAGCGACTGCTTGACCCTTTTCGGAAAGTTACTGCTCGAATTTGATTTCGTGCTCCCCCAAACTGACAGACCACTGCTGTACTCTTATGGATTTCTTTTTCTTAGACAATACTTCCCGAAGTGGGCAGTTCGTCATGACTTTGACAGGATGTGCTTGAAAATAGTGTTTGAGTTTTTGTGCAGTGTAAACGAGAGTTAAAAGTAATTTTTCGATTTTAGAGTAACTCGTTTCCGCTGGAGTAAGTGTCTTGCTGATGAAGAAGATCGATTTCTCAATTTTTTCTTTGAGCCGAATGAGAACTAAGCTGAGAGATGTATCTGTAACTGCGAGGTAGATAATCAGTTCCTCATTGCCTATCGGAGTGCTCATAATTGGATCCTTCCCTAGGTAAGTATTGAGTTCCTGTAAAGCTGCTTCGCATTTTGGTGTCCAGTTAATATCTTCATTCTTTGAACCCTTGCCTCGTTGAGTAGAACCTCTGAGTAGCATAAATAACCATCTGCATCAATCCGAGGATTTGGATATGAATCTGTTGATTGCTATAATCTTTCCTGCGAGCTTTTGTACATCCTTCTTTGTTGATGGTGAAGGCATTTCCAGAAGAGCTTGAATTTGATCTGGATCTGCTTCTATATCTTTCTTGCTGATAAGATGACCCAAGAACTTGCCTGAGTGAACACCGAACTGGCATTTTTCAAGATTAAGTTTCATTCTGTAGGATCATAATATACTGAATACTTTAGAGAGGTGAGAGATGTAATCTTCTTTCTTTAGGCTCTTGCAAAGCATGTCATCAATATAGACTTCAATTGTTTTCCTCAAGTGTTCTTTGAACATACTTGTGACCAGCCTTTGGTAAGTGGCTCCAGCGTTCTTAAGGATGAATGGCATGACTTTGTAACAGTATAGACCTCTTTCTATTATAAACGTAGTCTTTTCTTGATCTGCTTCCAAGAGTGGAATCTGATTGTACCCCGAAGCGGCGTCCATCATGGACAAGAGTTCGTGACCTGCAGTAGAGATGAGGATCTGATGAATGATCGAAAGAGGGAAGCTGTTCTTTGACGTGTGTTTGTTGAAATCTGTAAAATCCACGCAAACCCGAACCTTCCCATTCTTCTTTGGAACAGCAACGATATTAGAAATCCAGTCTGGGTACTTGGCTTCTCGAATGAAACCGACCTCGATAAGTTTGTCGATCTCCTTGTTCACCTCGTCTTTAAGTCTTGGAGATAACCTGCGTTGCTTTTGTTTAACTGCTGCGGCGCCTTCGCGGATGTTTAAGATGTGGCAAGACTTTGAGGGGTCTACGCCTCACATTTCTTGGAAGTTCCATGCGAAAACGTCTTTGTTAGATTGGAGGAAAGAAATAATAGCTTCTTTCTCTGTTTGAATTAATTTTATACCAATATAAGTACCTCGGTTAACTCCATCAACCTGGACGTATTCCACGGGCTCGGCTGGAGAAGACTGACCATCGAGGTGATCAACCTTCTGTGATTGATATGCAGCAATCTATTTTAAATGGTCGAGAACTGGTGAGACTGTATTCTCACAAGCTCGAGAGAGTTTTTGACTTCCTTTGATTTCATAAATACCGTTGTTATGCTTGAACTGGAGTGTTTGGTGGAAAGTGGGCGGGATAGCCTCCAGATTGTGCAGCCAACAACGTCCTAGTATCCCCAAATACCTTGATTTGGCGTTGATGACATAAAAAATAACGTCGATAGTGGTAGGCCCTGCTGTGATCGGGAGAGTGATCTTCCCAACTCGTTCTTCTTTGGACCCATTAAATCCACTGATGTTTGTCTCACTTTGAATGACCTGATTTGAGAGTCCCATTAAATCTGCTATGCCCCACGAGCCAACCGAGACGCACCGCCCTTATAAATGGACTATATAACTAGTCCAGGCCCGTCGCCCCTTGATATATACATCATATATCTGGAACCCGGCATATTGAGCTATCATGATCCGCTACAGGACAGATGTGTTATCCGTACCTTGTGCCCAATCACGAGAGATTACGTTATAGGGATTATTGAGGGAACCTTTAGCGTTGCCACCTATACCGAATACATATTCAACGACCCCTCGCGAGTATCCAGTATTATCTAGATGTCGCTCTAGCATCCGCCGCGTCAGTGAAGAATGTTTGTGCATGCCAGCTGCACGTGCATGTACGTCGCACAACATCATATTCCGCTGTGCTCCAGGCACTGTAGTGCCTGACCCGAGCTGGGCTGTGACACTATCTGCCAGTAACACTCACAAAGGGCCCCCCAATAAGAGCAAGGACAACACATGCATGAGAGGTTGGGCTACTAATTTTGTTTGTTTCATGTGGTCTCTTACATGTAGTCTGTTTGGTGTGCCTTTCTGGATGGAAGACACTACAATGTCGTTGTTACCTAGTAAATTTCATTTAATGGGCTTACCTGGTGGAAACACCAATTGTTTTAGGAATGTCTCTAGATGTAAGGTACCTGGTAGTAGCTACTAGTGACATATAATCATTTTGTGTCTGTAGAATCTTGAGTTATCGATCTTCTAAAAAATGAACACACCTACCAAAGAAAAGGATTCAATAGATTTACTACTAAAGAGTTAAAATCTGTAAAACCAAGCTTATATAGGAAAGCGCTTCAGGTAGGTCGACCCAGCAATAACTTATGTCTATCGGGTAAAACCCACCAAAGTTATGGTCAATAGCCTGACCACCCCACAGACATAATTTCCTGTTAGAAATTTTCAAAACTTGTACCTCATTTTGAGCCTTGAACCCATAACCTCTTGGTCATCTATTTTATGTGACTCCTAAACTATAGCCTAAAGTTTAGTCCCACATTGTTTATAAACAATAGAGGAACTAAACATATAAGGTAGTGGCCATGTGACATGTGTGTAACATGTGACATAGAGAGAGGGTATAGTTGTGTGAGTGTGTAAGGGGATTTTATACCCTATACACACTTGGACTTCCCTCAGGCGGCCCGGTAGGTCGGCTCGGGCTCGGACTTGGGTTTGGGTTTGGGCAATTGGCTCTTCTGGCCTTGGGGGCCCTTTGGGCTTGAGCTTGTTTAGCCCTAATCTTTTTAACAAAAGTTTCATTGGGCATGGTTTAATCTTAGTCTTGGTCTTCACTTTGTTCTCTCCACTCCTATAGGAGACCTAATCCTCAGGGACACGTCCCACACGTTTGAATAGAGAAAGAGCCATTGGGCAACCTCTCTCTATAAATACAACTCTTCACCACCTTCTAAAAACACACATAACACCACTCTCCTTCTGGTGTTAAAACTCACTCTCTCTCTACATTGTACGGTTACCTGAGGGTGCATACTTAATCTTTACGTAGACTTTCGAGATAACTGAAGTTATTGTATACGTTACGCTCATTGTATCCTGGAAGAGATCAGACCTTCATTACCTTACTTGTAGGGAGATCATTCGGGAATTAAATGCCTAAAGATGATGGTGAAAGCGAGGTGATGCAATGCAATGCAATGCAATGTAATATATGTATGTGTTTGACGCAATGTAATATATGTATGTGTTTGACGCAATGTAAAAGTTGAAGACTTTGTCTTTTAAAATACATTCCAAGTGTTATTTATAGCATTACTGTGATGGCTTGGTTGCTACATATTTTTGAACTTGGAAAGATGGTTTGCTGTTCTGCTGTTGGCTTAAATAGGAAATGCGTCAACATGATTATGTGAATATATCAACTTTCTGGTTTAACTTTTTGGGGTTTTAATATAACGATTGATGATTTTACCCTTCTATTACTGTTGCTATTCAAGATTATAACTCTTATCTGTCTTTTTGATGTTGAAAGTAAGTTATTTACATAAAACTTTCTTCATCTGTTTGTTGCAGTTGTCTACGAAGTTGTGTTTGTTCATATTCAATTGGTTGTGTGGCCTATATTTAATGATGAGTCAAATATTTAATTTCAGTTATTTTTGCCTGAATAGAAAATACTGAGACTGGCATGTTTCTTTATTTCCAAAACAACTATTTCCTTGTGGATAGACGAAGTTTGGTTTGGTAATTTGCCTACAGTGGCCAATGGTGTTCTATGAAATAGACAGTATAGTTATTTCTAGAGAAGCAATCTATTTGTCCTATTTTGTTCTATATACTGCTCTCCTATTTTGTTTTATATACTGCTCTAAGAAAATTTAAAGTGTAGTGATAAGACAATGCCAACTTAGAAATCAAAATCAGGTGTACAAATTATTACACCCAAAGTTGAAGACTTGATGTCTTTTAAAATCCATTCCAAGTGTTATTTATAACATTACTGTGATGCTTTGGTTGCTACATATTTTTGAACTTGGAAAGATGGTTTGTGTGAGGGCTTATTTCTAATCCTTATACTAAGTCCGATATTAGAGCTCATATAGTTCGAAGTTAGTACACTGGTAACTAACCAAGGGCTGAAGGCAAGCAGTTCACAATACAAACTTCCTCATCTACAGTTCGGGGATGTCGAAGCATCCAATAACATCGCACTGCAGAAAATATTCAGATGTCTATCAACAGTTCGAATACACGCGAACACTATTAGATATCGTATCTTCATCAACAGTTCGGAGATATCGAAGCATCTTCTAACTTTGCACTGCAAAAAATACTCCTCCGCTTAGCAACAGGTCGTATATATGCGAATATCACAGGAAATCGTATCTTCTCCAACGGTCAGAAGCTACAGCTAAGAGTATTAATTGATCCGTTACAGATCAACAAGTATCAAGACGTTACAAAATACCATTATGAAGACTCATCCAAACCTGATATTATAACGTTCCTCATCAATGTAACTAACGGTCATATTATAAGACCTATAAAAAGAGACCTGGAGATAAGGATTGGGGACGACTATTATCACCTACAAAACTCGTAGAGAAAGTCATCCTTACCAAAACTTAGATATTCAATCTCTTTTTCTTTGTAATAGCTAGCATCTATATTAACATCATTCTTTCAGAAATCCTCAGGAGAGGTCGTGGTTTTTTACCCATTCAAGGGTTTTCCACGCTAAAACTCGTGTTAATTATTTTCGGTTCTCAACCACTATTATATATTTCAAAGGTGTAAAGCACTCTTTTCGGTCTTTACGAAAATAGGCTATTACAGTTTGTTGTTCTGCTGTTGGCTTAAATTGGAAATGCGTCAACATGATTATGTGTATATATCAACTTTCTGGTTTATCTTTTTGGGGTTTTAGGATAACCCTCTTGTTCCTATTTAATTCGTTTCTTGGTCTTTATGTTTGCTAAAAAAAATCTTGGATTGATGATTGATGATTGATGATTGAACCCTTCTATTACTGTTGCTATTCAAGATTATAACTCTTATCTGTCTTTTTGATGTTGAAAGTAAGTTATTTACATCAAACTTTCTTCATCTGTTTGTCGCAGTTGTCGGACGAAGTTGTGTTTGTTCATATTCAATTGGTTGTGTGGCCTTCAATGATGAGTCAAGTTTGGTATTTTGCAAAGTGGAGTGGCCTATGGTGTTCTATGAAATAGACAGTACAGTTATATCTACTATCTAGAGAAGCCTTATATTTGTCCTATTTTGTTCTGTACAGTACTGCTCTAAGAAAAATTAAAAGTGTAGTGATAAGACAATGCCAACTTAGAAATCAAAATCAGGTATACAAATTATTACACACAATCCATGCTTATAGTATCTCTAGCAATGTTGCAGGAGAGGATTTGCAGAGTGAGATGGTAACTGTACTTCAAGTTTTTCATCCCAAAGGTACCGGGAATTAAAACCCTTTGCTGAAAGAGTGATGGTGCACACGAGATGGGATTATGACAGTGAAAGCGAGGTGATGCAATGCAATGTATGTATGTATTTGATGTAGGCTAAATAATGTGAAAGTTGAAGACTTGATGTCTTTAAAAATACATTAATTGCATGTGTAATTTATAGCATTACTGTGATGGTTGCACATAATTTAATTTTCTTTTTTTCTAATATATGAAATATATGGAGTTCTGAGGATCGATATTTTACATTATTGACGAGTTTATAGTGTGTTTTGATTATCCGTTCTTACTTGAAAGTAAAGGGCGCATCTACTAACTGTGAAAACAAGGGTACTAAGGAAAAAAAACGAGGAAAAACTTGGTACTCATCTATCGGTTTAGTCTATCCTAAGATTTCAAAGCAACAATAGGTTTTGTTTTGATGAATTGAAGATACTGAGGGTTGCCAAGAGACTATTATAGACCAGACTTGACTTCTGGCTACTGCTTTAGGCTTACAAATACTTGTTGCACCGCTTCATCAATAGTCATTTGCTCTTAGACTTGTCGAACTTTACTACCATAAGGTTGGGCTTCTAACAAACCGATCAAGTGAAACACTTCCTCAGCTTTATGTTTTGCTTTGCCCGTTGTTTAACTGCATACATATAAGATTGTTTACACTATACACTGGGGAAATGATTAAATGGAAGAGAGGAAAACCTGGTAGGAGAGGGGTGGTGGTTCTTATTGTAAGAGCCTAAATTCGGGATTCAAACTTAGTTCTCACACCAAAATGTCCATAACATTAGACAATAATAAATAATCATAAAGAATGCGAGATTTAGCGTAAAAATCTTTAAATAGATAAAAACCACAACTTTTTGAATGGATTTAAAAAAAAATAGTATTATTGATCTCATGACTACGAATTACAATCAGTATTCTAGGTAGTATTCTTAGATATTTTGGATAGAAAAATATCTAAATTATTTGTTCTTCTCTACTCTTATTTATAGTCCCCATATTATGATTGTTTAATGACCATTATTTCCTTTAAATGAATGATGTTACAAAAATAGTTATAAGGCATCTTCGTAATGGTTGTATAACGGTATGAGTGAATTTCCTTTTTTGTAACTGCCTCATAATGTATCATAAATGTGTCACGCTATCATACGCTGACGAGGTCGAGTAAATGTATGTTGGTCGAAGCTAGGGCTTGAGCTCGAGATTCGGAACAGGCCCTTACAATCGCCCCCTCTTAACTAAAAGCATAAGTGGTTTTGGTTGAGAAGTTCGTTATATATCCTTTACCTGACGCTTCTGTCTTGATTTTAGTGCAGTCATTACCGATGTCGTCAATGCTTACCTTTGGAAATTTGAGGCTTTGAGGTCACCCCTGAGTACGATTTAAGTCGATTGACTGAATCTATTGCTTGGGGTTTGCACAAGTGTAAGAAGCAATAAAAGGTTTCAATGTCAATCTCGAGTATGATTCAAGTCAATTGACCAAGTATAATGCCCGAGGGTTGTGTATTAACTGTTGAAAGCAATGTAAGAGCTTCAAGGCTGCTTCCAAGCTTTGGTCGAATTAGGTGAATCAGTTGATGACTTGTAAGATGTTGGCCAATTTGGATGAACCTGTTGTCGACCTAAAATATGTTGGTCGAATGGGATGAACCAATCGTTGACCTGTAATATGTTGGTCGAGCTCGCCCCCAAGTATGATTTAAGTCGATTGACTGAATCCAAAACACTTCAATGACCTATATACATGACACGTAAGCTAAATTTAGGTCTCGCGTCAATCAATCTATCGTAGCAGTTGAACGACAAACATTTCAACTATTCAACGCTACTTTGGACTGCTGGGCAACAGGTGCATCTTTTTCGATGACGTGGAAGTGAATTTGACAAAGAGACTTGACCCTAGTGCTTAGAAAACCAAGAGGTCCTGGAATCCATTTCCATCACTAGTGTTAGGAATTAGGGTAGCTAATCCCAGTCTCAGTCCCTCGCCCAAGAACGATACACGAAAACGCTAATTGAGAAATTAAGCAATAACAAAATCAAACACACACAATAATTTACCCGAAGGAAGAAAGTGGAACACCCTAATGGGTAAAAAACCACTCCCCGATGAACAATCTACTATGAATCAAATAGGTTACAATCACTAATCCACAATCGAATTGAGATTAACCTAATCGAAGAATTAATACAAAGAACAACAATTTGGCAGGATAATTTCCATTTAAGAGCTTCAATTATTCAATGATTTGATTTTAATTGAATTCCTCTTCAAAGTACCCTCAGTATAGATTATAAAACTTGGATTTTCTTTTTACATCTTACATAGCCTTGCCCCTTTATAAGGGTTATAAGTTCCTAGTTACAAAATATGACCATTATGCCCTTAAAACGTACTAAACTATGAAGGAAACATAGTAGTCGTGGTTCGTTCAAACGACTGGCTCAATTAAGCCTAAAAATCGAGGCAGTCGTATTTGGTCTTCTAGGAACCCAGTCATTTGAACGACTTGCCAATTTATGCCTAAAAATAGAGGCAATCATAATTGGTCTTCTGGGAACCCAGTTGTTCGAACAAATGACTTGCCAATTTATTCCTAGAAAATGAGGCAGTCATAATTGGTCTTTTGATTCTACAAACTCGTTTAAACGACTCTAAGGCTCGTTCGAACGGCTCTAAGGCTTGTTTAAACGATATGACATCTTTTAAAGATAATGAACGTCAAGATCCTCTTGGATCAATCACTCAAGCTTCCTCGAAGTTTTAATGGAGTCTTTTAAACCCTAACTTTTACACGAGGATTTAACTTACTTTATCATACATTAGAAACACTTTAAGTATCCCTTATATACTTGGGAAGACTTTACAAAAGTTATGACTCAATGTACGAATCACGGGGCAAGCAAACGATCACAAAATAACTTGAAATAACTTAAATACGAGGTTTGTTCGAACATAAAAATATTCTATTTGAACATACCTATTCTAAGACATATATTCGAATATAGTAAACTCTATTTGAACAGAGATGTATTTGCCTCTCCTGTTCAAAGTTTGAGCAGACTAATGTCATGTTCGAACAAAAATACCAAAAATCAGTAGAATGATCTTATATCTTCGTCTTTGACCATCGTTCGTCCTATGAACATAATGAACTTCCAGGAACACCATATTCAAATTCATTACTCAACAATCTCCCACTTGAAATTGAATTTACCGTAACCCATTTTTAGATCTCAATAATGAATTGCTCGCTTTACGGACCTTCAACCATAAAGACCCACTTACGAAATTTCACAATCTTCAACAACAAGCAGCTTCCAACTCAAAAATAAAAAAAATAAAAATAAATAAATAAACACCCCGCTTAAGCTCATGATTTCGAGAAACACTCAAAATTCAGAGATTTGATAGGGATCTTTGAAAAGAGAAATTAATTTACAAATAATTCTTTACGTTAGGCAACGTTTGAAAATGTGCCTAGTTTTAGTGTTTACCCCCCATTCATTTAAGTAAGGATATTCACGATTCCCTCCCTCCCCCCCCCCCCCCCCCCATGTGCAAAATATTGTGGTCGACCCCCCAACAGTCGATTGAACCAAGCTTTGACTATGTTGACCAGAATTGACAAAAACCTTATTTTCATAATACCCAAAGTACCCTTTCAAGCTGACTAGGATAACGACCAATTTTTTTCTTCAAAAAACTAGCCATTGGCTTCTCTCTCACACTTGTGTTCCTTCTCTCACATATCTATATATACATTCTTCAATCTTGCCTCAACTAAACAATCTAAAACCTGAAGACATGGGTGGAGGATCCTCTGACAAGGTAATATCTCTCAATGAGTTTAAACTGAGTTTTTTTGGTTTTTTCAGTTCTGCCATTAAAACTTCAAACTGAAGTTTGGGGGGTAAAAACAAAGTTCAGATAACTATATGGGGACCAAGACTAATATATAAATCTTATTTGTATAGGTCCAGAATTGTCACTTTTGCTCAAAATTGCATCAAACTTCTAGTTGCCCTTGGATATATAGTACCTGCAAGAAGCCTGGATGCAGTGGGATAATAAAATTGAAGACTTCATATACTAACACAAACCCTAACAAATTTTTTATAAGGTGTCAATATAGTGAATGTAAGAGGTTCCAGTGGCTTTCTGATGCAGTGAATGAGTCTAAATGTTCAAAGGAGGAGGTTCCAAAGTCCTCTTTCAAAGGAGGATGCTTTGGATGTGGGGAATTTTGTCATTGGTGAAAAGAATGTCCATAGAGAACTACAAATTGTGAAAGAGAAGGTTGTGGGGCCTCAATGAATCTATGTACTTCTAGAACTGAAGCAACCAAAGGGCAAAATTTTCTTAAATGTATTAATATTGAGTATAAGCACTTCTGTTGGCTTAGGGATGCCATGAAGGCTAAAGCTAAAGGTGATGAACAAAATATGAAGGTTTCTGTGACTATATCTCTAAGTGAGTTTTGTAGAGAGTTTAAAGGCAAAACAAAACTTGGATGAATGTAATAAATATGTGTACTATGTCTCTAATATGTGTACTTCTCTAGTGGCTTACCCTATTTCTTCTAATGTCTGATGTAAATAAAATTTGGTCTAGAGGCATACCTTTAAACCAGCCAAGTGACAATCCTGTAATACCTTCAACATAAGCATTCTTCCCATCCAGTTTAAACCTGCCAAATGATTGTATAAAATATAAAAAACACACAAAACCTGCAACTGTAAAGCCATACTAAATAAAAGCAAGCATTAATAACCTGAATTTTCAAAGATAGTAAAGCCTGCAACTATAGAAGATGCAAAAATATAGCAAAACCTGCAACATATCACTACCACCCTTAAATTTTATAGATAGTAAACCCTACAACTTCAAACCACACAAACATGCACATAAATACTTTAACATAAATATACCACAACCACGACTACAACCATTAACAAAGGAGTTTAAGTCTTCAAGCATAAATAGTAATTGTGAGATTACACACCAAATTAGCATAAAAAGATGCAGTCTAGGTCTGAACTACCATAATCCCAAAAAAAGTAACTGGAAGCATTACACAAACAGAAAAGTACTTAGTCTTAAAACTCAACAAAATGAACTTCTAGGCTATGCAAAGCCTCAAGGCTTGTAGGTCCTAGCTTAGCAGTTTTTCTTGTAAGGGTTTGTAACCCCACTTGTCTGAGATCCTTAAGTTGAAACATTTGGTGTTATTGCAGTCCTTCTTGTTCCTCTATCTCCTCTCACAATAGTTATTCCAGTCCCTCTATCTTCCTTCACAATAGTTGTTCCAGTCCCTTTATCTCTCCTTACAGTAGTTGTTTCAGTCCCTCTATCTCTCCTCATAGTAGTTATTTCAGTCCCCCTGCCTCTAGAATTTATAGTTGTCCCCCTCTCAGTATTTATAGTTGTCCCTATCCCAGCATTTACAGTTGTCCCCCTGCATCTAGCATCACTCCCAATTGGTGTACCATTTCCCCCCTGCCTCTATCATCTCTTCCAATTGGTGTACCATTTCCCCTCCCAGTATTTACATTTGTCCCCCTCTCAGCATTTACCGTTGTCCCCCCCCCAGCATTTGAAGTTGCCCCTCTGCCTCTAGCATCTCTCCCAATTGGTGTACCATTTCCCTTCCCTCTACCACCTCTAATAGTTGGTATAACTGGTGGAATACCAACATTTTGCTTATGTTGCGCCCTGCTACATTCGGTATCAACTCTACTCCTTGTTCTTGTTTAAGCCAGAAGGTTTTACCATTTTTGGAGGACCTTTGCATGTTTTTTTATTATGACCAAAAGCCCCACATTTTCCATATTTCCTCTGCACCACACTAGTCTCATCTTCTCCTATAATCCTCACCTTTCTTTAGAGCTGGCAAAGTGGGTCACAACCCGCCAACCCGACTTGACCAACCTAGTTTTAAGGGGGTTTGGGTTTGGCCTTAATGGGTCGTAGGTCATTTGACCCGAACCTGCCTAACCCATTTAATAAATAGGTTGGGTTAGAGTTTACTTTAAGCAGTTCGGGTTGACCCGTGACCCATTTAGGTTTAGGTATATTTGAAAATATATGGTAACACAATACCCTTTTGGTAATACAACCAAACCCTTTTGATCTGTCTCAACTCTCAACTAAAGTTTAGTATCCGCTCTCTTCTCAAGCCTAACAACCGCAGCCTCTCGCCCTCTCCTCCTCGAAATCTAATTCTTATCAAATATAATTTTTCTCAAATCAAATAACAACATTACACTGGTGAACTGGTAAGAGATTGTACTAATAATCTGAGACGTTCTTTTGTTTGCCCGCGAAACTCAAATCAGAATTTCAAGTATTTCTTTGTCTCTCTCTCTCTCATTTTTTTTGCTCTGCAACTCTTAACAATGGCTGCAATGAAGCCCAACGGTGAGAAATCTCTTCTCCTTATTGTTTTTCTATCATTTTGATGAAAGATTCTTGTAGATTTGAGCTAATTAGGTTTGGTTCTAGCAGATTAAGGCTAATTCGAGCTGATTTGCTGTTGTTTCGTTGTTGTTCGTGAGAGATTTTGTTGTTTTATTTTTGTTGAAGAATCTGTTTGTGAATCTATTTGTGCACTGAATGCTATAATCTGCATTAGTGTATTGTTGTTATGACTGCTGTTTGCGATGAAATATTATTAATATGATTGATGTTTGTGATGACTGTTGTTATGAGTATGAACTGTTGTGACTGTTGTTTGTTGTATAAGTAACGTATCACTGAAATACTAAATATAAATCAGTGTAAACAACATAATCTATTTTTTGATGCACTGATGTATGATTTTGTATATCTTGTATTAGTGTATTGTTGTTAATCTGTTATTGTATTATGTTTTAGTGTGACTTTTGCCTGAACTGAAAATACTGTTATCTCATATATGTTTTGTTTTGAAATGTTTTAGTTAAACAGGTCAACCCAAACCCAACCCGTTTAGTTAAACAGGTCAGGTCGGGTTGACCCGTTTAAATTAGGGTCGGGTTTGGGTTTGCATATCTGACCCGTTGAGTTAAATAGGTCAGGTTTGGATTTGCCTATTTGACCCACGAACCCGTTATGACTCGACCCGTGTAACCCAAACCCGACCCGTTTGCCACCTCTACCTTACTTGGCATTCCAGGACCTCTGACTAATGGTGGGGGCAATACTGCATATGATGGCTGCAACATATAATAAACACTTGATAAAATACATGGATATATTGCATAAATCAATGGCATATATAAAAAAAAAAAAAAAAAATGTAGTAAACACTTTTTTCCAGTCAACATATAAAATACATAGATATATGGCATGAATCAACATATACTAAACACTTTGTTTATTTTTCAAAACCCTTGATAAGAAAAATAAAATAAAATGTAACTTTACCTAATTCCAATCGGATGAATCATCAATGGCATGAATTTCTTCTTTGTAGGTAGCCACATAAGAAGACACTCTATGGTATTTACTACAAAATTTGAGAAAGTAAGAATCCAAACAAAGAGAAGTAAGTATTCAAATACAATTTCATGTACATAAAAAACCTAATAAATAAAAATTAATCAAAGTAGGGCTAATCAAAGTAGTGCTTACTCAATCCAAGGTCTTCTCATTTTTTTTATTTGGCTCACTGCATGAGCACATGGTAAACCTGCAACTTGCCACTCTTTGGACTGGCATTCATGCCTATTAAGGTTAAACTTCCACTTTTGTCCATTTTGAGCAATTACAACAAATGATTGATAAATTGTGCCCTCAATCTTGAACTGTCTATACTGATTACACATTTTTGTAATATGTTCAACTGCCCTTGGCAACAAACATAGAAATGAACAACTAATTAAGTGATCATTTAAAAAATAGATTATAAAATTTATAAATGAACAAATAAAATTTTACCTTGTTAGTCCCATTCTGTAGCTTTGAGCCTTCTATCATACATCAACTTCATAAGCATAAGGTTTAAGCATTCAATAGCCTTGTGCAGGGGCTTGTCTCTAATCTTGAGGATCCAATTGTTGAAGGACTCATTGAAATTATTGGTAATATGTTCACACTTTGAACTAAAATCAAAGTGTGACCTTGCCCAATACTCATATGGCTCTCTATGCAGCCACCCATATGCAGCAGGATGATCAATAACAACTCATCAAGAAATTTCTTCTTATCAGACTCTTTGAGCTCCCCAAACTAACCTATCCAAGTATGTACCCTTATGATACGTCTTCATGTTTTTGTACATATGCCTAAAACGATATCTGTGATTTGCATTTGGAAATATCTCACCAACAGCCTCTATCAACCCCTTTTGTCTGTCAAAGATGAATGCCAACTTGGCCTTATGTAAGTTTAGATGGGGCTACAATATCTCAGGAAACTTCTTCCAAGTGTCAAACACTTAAACCTGCAAAAGTAAACAGCAATTGGGAATATACCATTGTTTCCATCCAAACCAATAATTGATAGACAGACACCCTCATACTTACCCTTCAAGAAATATCCATCTAAACCCAAGACTGGTCTGCATCCTTGTAAAAATCCCTCAATAGACCCCTTGTATGCTATGCAAGTGGCCATCCATTGGTTTGTAGAAAGATCAAGACTACAAGTGGCTATGCTGCAAGGGTTTGCAAGTAAGACTTGGATAGTTAACTCTGGAATAATGGTGTAGGCCTCATCATAGGATCCTATACAATTCTCTCTATGCCAATAGACCATGCATTCCAAGCTGTGTAATAGCTTATATCCACACCAAATTTAATCCTTATTGCCTCTTGAACATCAAATGGCATTGTTGTTCTGACAGTTCTAATTAGTTGTTCAACCTCATTAGCAACCCACCCTGCATTGGCTAACTTGTTGGAGTCCTCAGCCTTACCTCTACTTGTGTATGACAGATTACTTATTTTCTTTAACTCAAATGTGTGACCATCAAATAGCCTTCTAGCATACAATAACCACTCATAATTTTCACCACTGCACTTGTATTTTAGTCTATAGTCTTCATTTTTTATCTGATGGAATTCAAACTTATTTATAATGGCATATCTCCTGATGTACTGCCTTGCCTCATAGATAGTACCCCACAACATCCCAAACTTCAGTTCATCATATTGTTGAATATGATCCTTCTTCAACACTTCACTTTCTTCAACACTAAAGATATTTTATGTATCCCTTGCAAAAATGTATTAACTCTTCATCTACTTTATCTATGTCCTCTTGTGTGGGCCCATCATCACCATCTTGGGAAGTGTGAGTACTGTAATAACCTTCCTCAGCTTGTGAGTATTGTAACAATCTTTGAGTTAGCCCCCACCCTATTAGGCACTTGTGAAGTCTCACCAACTGCAGAAGTAATCCTAATTTCTGGTGTCTCATCTACCTTATCTTCTTCTGCGATGATGATGTCGCCATCACTATCATAAATGGCTGGCAACTAATCTAACTCCTCATCAGGAAGATCACTAGGTCTCAACCTTTTCTTCCTAGGTGCTTTAGCTTGTTCACCCTTTCTCTTTTGTACATCTTCCTTTTGTTTTTATTTTCCTTTTCCTTTTTCTATATTTTTTTCTTTGTCTCCTCCTGCAGAATCCCCAGTCTTTTGTACTTTATCTTGCTGTTTTCCTTTCCCAACATATTTGTTTGTGTCTTTTTTATTATTTTTCTTAGCCTTTTCTGCCTTTTTTCTTTGCCTTGGTTCACCACAATCAACAACTGGATTAGATAGTCAAAACAAATAAACTAAGTCCCATTTATATACTAGGGAACTAAAATACAAGTAGAGCGGATCTCGAGGCAAACTCAACGTCAATAATAACATCCAAAGGCAAACCTACGCATAGCTCGTTCAAACGGCATCCAAGCCCGTTTGAACGACTTTAGTAATAATTGGTCTCCAGCCCTTGAAAACAACAACTCGTGACTTTCGAACGAATGCTTCGATAAACAAAATCCAACGCAAAAAAGGATAATCTCACTTGAATGACTTCCTTCTTCGTTCGAACGACTTCGACAATTTTTCTAGTTCGAGTTCACACCCAACAGTACTCAACCTGATCAAATTAAGAAATTAACACTAACATTTAATGGTATAAAAACGAAAAATAACTACAAACAAACTCTAATTTTATACAAACACTAATTATTATTTTTTAAATGCTGACAAAAAAAACATTTAATGGTACAATAATGTTGACAAAAAAACAAAACTCCCAAAATACAGGAAAAAATAAATAAATAACAAACAGACAACCCCAAATTATCACCAAAACCCCAGACAACAACTTTTAAACCCTAATTTTATTTTATTTTAAATGTATTCCCCACTATTGTGTTCCCCAAATGCATATTAAATGGAGAAAATTGAGAAAAAGGGTTTATGTACTCATATTTGGCTAGAGAGAGAGAGAAATAGAGGAGCAATTGGGATCCTTCTAGGAACGACGATGCTGTAGAGAGAGAGAGAGGTAATTGGTTTCTTCAAGCAAGTTCACACCCTTCCTTTAAGCAAGTTCCTTTAAGCAAATGGGGTGGGTTTCTTCAAGCAGATAGGGTAGGTGTAATGAGATGGGGTCGGTGTAATGGGGGTAGAAAAGCTTTCCA
Source organism: Kingdonia uniflora (assembly GCA_014058105.1). Classification (NCBI taxonomy): domain Eukaryota; kingdom Viridiplantae; phylum Streptophyta; class Magnoliopsida; order Ranunculales; family Circaeasteraceae; genus Kingdonia; species Kingdonia uniflora. The sequence goes on along the minus strand of JACGCM010002686.1, from coordinate 2,104,737 downwards.
GCTCAGTTCCCTATTTGATCACAGCCATCCAAGTCACCGTCCAAGTCTAACGGTGGATGGTTGACATGTGTTGGGAACAATGATATTTTGGGTATTATGAAAATAAGGTTTTGTCAATTCTGATCAGCAGGGTCAAAGCTTGGTTCAACCGACTGTTGAGGGGTCGACCACAATATTTTGAACATGGGGGGCAATCGCGAATATTCTTACTTAAATGGGGGTAAACCCTAAAGCACCCAATTATTTTTTATTTTTAATCCACTCTTAGTCTGATTTTCCGTAAAATAGTTGGAGCAAGCAGTTGGACTCAAGCTCTAGATTTAGAACATGAGTCTTGGAGATGTTCTAAGAGCATCTCCAACAGCATGGTATGCTGTTACACTTTTTACATACTTTTACAAAAACCCCTTCCAACAGGGGTATGGTGTTCAGCATACTCACCCCCATACCTCTCCAAAGTATGCAAATCCGGATCTTGGAGAGTGGTATGTGCATATTACTTTTGTGGATCCCCTACAAATATTTCTTCTCTTCCTTTCTTTTCTCTCTCTATAAAGGAATATTGTGGGTCCCATTTTTTAATAAAAATATTCTCTCTCTCACATAAAATAATATTGTGGGTCCCAATTTTAATAAAAAGTTGAATTTGGAGAGAAATCTGTTAGAGCAAAGTAGTATGATATTCCAGATACTAGTATTCAAAACCATAATAGCATACCTCCTCTGTTGGAGATGCTCTAACAATCCTGAATCCTGATTCCAGCAGACCTACCCCAAGCAACTTGATTCAATGAGAGAGGATTCCCCTACACACCATTTTAGCTATACACCAACTGCACTCTCTCTAAACCACCCATCTCTCCACATAACTAACTAACTAACTAACTAACTAACTCTCTCTCTCTTTCCCACTCAGCTGCCTATGTGGTAACCAAAAATAACTTTCTCTCCACTCACTCAACTCACTCGCCTTACTCAACAACTCTCTCTCTCTCCACTCACTCGATTCAAATTTCAAATTTGACTCACTCTCTCTCTCTCTCTTCCGGTTTCCCTCCAATCTATCCTACATTCAATCACACATACACACACTCTCTCTCTCTCTTTCTCACTCTTCCATTTCTCTGTTAATCTTTCCACTACAAGAAAAATCACATTTAGGGATGGCAAAAAAGTGTCTCAAAAGGCTACTAATCTGTCCCTACAGCTATTAGGGATGTCTTTAGGGATGGTAAAGTGTTGTCCCTTTAGGGTGGCATCCCAAATACATTAGGGACGGATACATATGTTTCTAATACTATTAAAGATGGCTTTAGAGACGCCAAAAATCTATCTCTAAGTCTCTTTTTTTCAACTCCTTTGGGGACAGAGTACAACCGTCCCTAATACATAATATTAGAGACGAATTTGTATGTCTCTAAAAGTATGGCGCCAAATTTTCCCGCCATCACCAATATTATTGGGGACGGATTATTCTGTCTCTGATACACAACATTTAAGACAGATTTGTTTGTCTCTAAAAGTATGACGCCAAATTTTCCCGTCAGCGCCAATATTATTGGAGACAGATTATTCTGTCTCTTATGCACAACATTTGAGACGAATTTGTTTGTCTCTAATTGTATGACACCAATATTAATAGAGACAAAATAAATCGTCCCTAAAGAAGGTAATGCTAAATGTAGCATTTTTACAATTTGAATTACGCCATTGCTAGATACTACAAATCATTTATCAACCACAAGTTAATTTAAAAGAGAGATTTATTTACAATGTTCCACAAACACTAATTCTATATAAATAAATAAAATCTCAATCTACCTATAGAACATTAAAAATTATTGTTCAATCTATCTATAGAACTAGAGAGGGGGCTAAAAAGTACTACAAAGAGTTACAGTAATTTACCACCATCCTTCCGTGGATCTTTGTGTTTGTGTGAGAGAAAGAGACGGAAGAGCCTAGATGGTTTTTGGATTTTTTGGATGACCACACTTCCTTCCAAGATCAGTACTTCTGTTTGTTTGTTGATGTTTGTATGCATCTATTTTGTTGAAGATGAAGATGTTGAAGATGATGATGATGATGATATCTTTATCTCTAAATATGTTCTTTTTTTCTATAACTCTCAATCAACATTTTTTCTGCAACAAAAATGAAAGAAAACCATATATCAGATTCAACTTATATTACAAGTTTCTAAATTAAAATTCAAAGATACCAGAAATTTTTACCTGTGTAAGCTATGCCAGCCAGCTTTAATGGCTAGTTGACATCATCCTCTCTCCTACATTCCTATGGCTCCATGACCAGATGAGAACCTGAAGAAGAAGAAGAAAAAACAAGTTTGAATCATTCCCTTATTTCTATATTTGGCAGTAGATGACATAAAAATGAAGTCAAGATAATTTGCAAAAGATTTGGTGAAACAGGTATTGTTTATGGATCTTTTACCATAATAAAGTATACTAAGAAGAAAATAGTCTATAGTACTTAGTGTTAATGGTACCTGGTTATTGGGAAGAAACATAATTTGTAAGAAGAGATGTCCAGGGTGGAAGTAGCAGCAGTAGGCAACAACGATGATGGGATTAAGCTATTATTAGTAGTAGAAGAAGTGGATGATGATGATGACAATGACATTTTATCAGTCTCTAATGTAATGGTGGTAAAGAAAGGATGATTATCTCCACCTGATTTAGTAGGTGAGGCAAAGGGACTATCAGGGAGATTATGCTCCAAGCTGTTGATGATGTTGTTACTATTACTGCTGCACCCATTTAAGATAAAAATCATAGAAGAATAAATCATCTAAACCCCAGACACATAAAGAGCCTAAACTAGTAAAAAGATTGATCATAAAATCTAGCAAAACCTTTTTCATTTTGTCTTTGCTAAATTTGGTGAAACCCATATTGTGTTTTTCAAATTTCATTCATACCTGTTATGGAAATAAGAATCATCATGGTTATTAGAGTTTGGAAACTTCTCCTTTTCAACATTCATCACATTCTTTTCAACAATGATACTGGGAGGACTCCCACAAATCTCTGCAAAAAAGATCAATGGATTAGAACTAAGATAGAACTCCCTTTCAACAACATTTAGTATTGCTACCCTCTAAAATTTACCTTAAGGAGAGGGAGAATCATGACTACTACGATCAGACAAGGATGACGGAGGAACAATGAGGTTATGGTTCATGTGAGGGGAGTGTGGGGAGCAAATGGGAGAAGAACCACTGGACATGTTGTTTTGATGATGGTGAAGTTTCTTAATGTCTAACAGCTGTAGACCCATTAACCTTCTACTCTGGAGCTCTAAGGCTTGCTGCAGTTCAGCTTCTTCCAACTTCCTTCTCAAGATCATGTCTTGATGAGTGTTGTTAAACATCCTTGGCCCTCCTATCAAACTCAAACATAAGTAACAAAAAACCAAAAAAAGAAGAAAAATTGTAGCAAACTAAACTAGTTATGTTATGAAACTCAGAATTACTTTGTATACCCATATCAAAAGGGTCTCTAAGATCAAATCCAATTAGAGTAGTACAAGCTGAAAACTCTCCTCTCTCAGGCAGCTGCACCTTCCTGTAAAACAATAATGGAGTCACCCCTCTCAGTGATAGATATACACAGATGGTTAGAAAGATAGATAGATGGGATAGGAGATAATGACAGATAGAGAGAGTGCCTGCATCAAGTCATCAATCACTACATAGTTACTTGTAAACTAGAAGGTGAAATTCAATGGACGTACTATTCTGCCCTTAATCAATAAGCTTTTCCATGTGCAAATTATACTCAGCAAGATTTAGTAAATTAAAGTGAATAAGACCGATAGTTATATCTTTGTTGAACTTCTGATTCTCATATCAATAAATTACATGGCAAAGAAATAACGGAGATGTAATTAGGTGCATTTCTTAAAGAATGCGCTAAGATAAGTCAAATAGGCGTGCAATACATACCCAGCTGGTGAGTTCCTTGACTACAAGCTTGCAAACGTCATGAATAGTAGACAGAATTGCTAAATGAACACGAATGTGGGTAATGTCTGAGGCATTCTCATATAAACTCTTGAAAACCTATCCAACATCAGCGAGACACTTCGATGAAGACCAGTGAAATATACAATGTAATACTGCAAAGAAAGTAGCACACCTTTTAGGCTACAACCAAAGCAGCCTCATCATGGCTTATACATCTCATAATGATTTCCGGAACCTCGGTAATAACCCCCTGTACATTTAATATAGCATAGGTGATTTATGATGGTTTAAGATAATAGAAACCAATATTATTTACTCAATACAATAAAATCAAAAGGGATCCCATATTTTGGTTTACGATTTCTTTTTTGTCAAGACTAATAGAGTATGAAGTAATTAACAAATATTGTTCGTTGATGGCATGTGCATATCCTAAATCCCTCTCCCCTTCTCTAGCCTTCCGTTCCTTTTTCCTTTTCCAAATCAGGGCTTCAAAAGAAGTAATTAACACCGGGGGGGGGGGGGGGGGGGGCGGGGTATTCATGATAATGGTTTTATTCAACTATTCCCAGCTTGGACAATACCTTTTTCTTACTCTTTTCATCTAGGGATCTCCTCTTAATAGTGTCTCGAGCCTGGCTACCGTCACTTAAATCATGTCCTTTATTATGATCTCAATTTATGAAAGGAATCAGCGAACAACTTTTTTTTGTTTTGTTTTGAAAAGACATATTTTTTTATAAATTTTCTTTTTGAATATACAAGAGAGATATAGGGGTATAATCGAAGAAAAATCAAGAAAACTAAAGGTAGAAGCAAGTTAAGTGTTACAACTACGAAAACATGCATAATAGTTGGATTATATATTACTAATGGTTACCAAAACAACAAATAGTAGAATACAAAACACCCAAACCAAAACATAAGATTATATACTATTAATAGTTACCATTACTGCATAATGATCTCACGTACGATGGAAAGAAGCTATAAAAAAGTGCATGCAGTTGAATTTGTTTAAAATTAGAAACTAGGTATGAAAGAATCAGTGAAGTTTAAGTACCTCAGATCTGTTGATGTGGTGGTGATTATTCTAGACTAATTAAGAAGAAGAAAGAAGACAAAAAGAAAGAAGAAGTAATAACAGAGAGATCTAGAGATAAAGATGAGAATGAAAGCTATAATATAATATAGATAAAACTAACTTTGATAAAATAATTTTTTCTAGATAAAACTAGCTTATTTTAGGTAACTCTACTCATGTTAAACGTTGCCTATAGTATAATATAACATAGGCGATCTTTCATATATACTATCGAAAGATATCGCACATTATTGTATTGGAATAACTGAGTCTTGTGTCTCGGTATCGATTAAACAATGTCAGCAGTCCAAATTTAATTGCTTTCGATTTTAAAAATTGACTCTATAACTCAACTCAAATAAATACACAGTAAAACAGACCAGGAACACGCTTAACACAAATAGATACATAATAAGATAGTGATTTCCTCTTGAAATTGCAAGTACATAGCAAACTAAGATTTCTTTCCACTAAATCGTACTCTTATGATTGCACAAACTAAGTAAATCAGACACTTGAAACATAGATAGCCCTAGATCGACAGTTCAAATGCAATGAAGAAAGTGCAAGAAGAGGTAAGAATAGTGGTGGGAATGAACTCCAATGTGCATGAGGAGGATATTTACCAAATGGGGTACCTCAAATGTGTGCTTAAAAAGATCCTGACATTACATCCAACTGGTCAAACGTTGGTTCCTCGATTTAATTCCAAAGGTACTACTTTGAATGGCTATGACATCCTGGCTAATACAACAGTGTTGGTAAATGTCTGGGCAATTATGCGAGACCCCAAAATATGGGACAATACAGAAGAGTTTATTCTGGAGAAATTCACTTCTTTTTTTTGAAATGTATCGGAGAGATTCACTAACTCCTTCACAAAGCCTCTCCGACGCTCAACCACGAAAGCCCTACAAACAATCACACTCATTATCAACCCAATATACTTAACAACACCTACTATAAATTCAAACTTTGGATTCACCCCTTTCTCCAGTACACTACTCACAACAACCATTTCATCAAGCACCTCGACTTCATTAAACACCTCGCCTAACAATCAAAATTGTTACTTCAAACTACTAACAAAAGTGTAAATAGAATTCTTCAGCATAATACTTCAAAATCTGTATTTTCAAATTTGAGACATCATGCTTTAATATGGGCATCATAAGAAACCGTGCAGTACTTCCACAATAGAAAAAAAAGTATAAAACAGTAAAAAGATCAGTTAGAGGAAGAAAAAAATGTTGATAATAGAATTGTTGTTATTGAAGGGCAAAACAACTTGCTAATTGAATTTTAACACCTAAAATTTTCCAAATTCATTCAATCCTATGCCATTTTAGAAATCAGCTATTATGTGGTTACTACTAATTGAATACTTCAAACTAGATAATAGAAATTCTAGAAAAAAATCAAAGTTTGAAATATGAAAACTTACAAGCAACAAAGATCAACAGAAATTAGCAAAACAAGAAATCCATGAGCAACAGAATTCAACAAGGGCAACAATAGTGTGCAGCCGAGATTCACTAGAACTCGATAAATAATTTTATAAATGTTGTCGAAACATAAACTTATCGACAAATGGGGATGTCCACCGTGAGAAATAGCACAAATGGGGAGAGTAGTTACAATTTAAATTACATTTCATACCTGATTATGAGGGAGAGTAGTCTTGTTTACTGTAGAACAAAAGGGATTCTCACTGTGAGAAAGAACAATTGGTCACCACCGTAAGAGAGTGAGTGAGTGAGATACTGAGTGAGAGAGAGAGAGCTAGAAGTTGTCGGAGGACTCTCGAAGATGATCACTGCAAGAGAGAGAGAGAGAAAAGTTTGAGTGAGTGACAGCGACTGAGCGACAGAGAGAGTGAGTTGTTGAGTGAGGCGAGTGAGTGGAGAGAGAGTGAGCTGAATGAGTGGAGAGAGAGAAAGAGTTATTTTTTTTAGTCCACATAGGCAGCTGAGTGGGAGAGAGTTTTTTTGTTTGTTTTTTTTTTGCCACAGTGGACAATAGGTGGTGTAGGGAGAGTGTAGCGGGTGTGTAGTGGGGAGAGGTGTGTAGGCGAATCCTCTCCCTGATTCAATTCCTATATTATTAGTAGTAAGTAAACCTCCTCTCTCTCTTTCACGCAGTTCAATTAGGGCTTTATTTATCTCTCTCATTCTTCTCATATAGGAGTGAAAAGTACGCTCAATCAGATGGCTTCCTTAAAAAGAGCAATCGTACAATTCGTTGGGACTTGTGTAAGAAAGTTTCACTTCTAATCTTTATTATATAATGATATCATGATTGGGCTAAAACCCTAGCCTTTTAATCTTAATATCTAACTCCAAAGTTGAGGGTCATATTAGATTGAGAGAGGTACGTACTGAGGCTTTGAGATTGGTTTCTCTCTCAGTGATCACATACAAAATTTGTGAAACCTTTAGTTTTTAGGTTCATTTACGGTTTCTGATTATAACACGGTTTATGATTTAGCACCTACATTTTATGTACAACTTTGCAAAGTTGTACAGGGTCTTATTATAGTAACTTCGATGGTGATCAAGATAATCCAAGATGTGCTTTCTAATGCTTCTTTTTTATGATGCAACCCAGGGTATGACTATGAAAGGACGCATCCAATCTGTTTGTTATAAGATCTATGCTAAGAAGTATAAGATTGCTGGCTTGACTGTTGTTGGGGTAATTATCCTTCCCATTCTCGTTAAAGCACTTCTTCAGGAAGTCATTTTTAAGCAGTTAGCCAATTTAAATTGGAAGTTTTTTTTATTTGATACCAACTTAAGTCTGGGTTTGTGAAAACAATGGAAGCAATCATTGACATTAACTATATCCTGTACTATCATATACACTTAAATTCTTAAATACTTGGCGCTGAAATATGGCTTCTTCTGTGTTTCTTCACCATGCCCCATGATCTCATTGTTTTGTTGATTCTACATATATTTCACAGGGGAATCTTTATTTGTACGTGGATTTTTTGATTGATGGGTACATTGATCTTGGTAGAATGCGCAGGTAATACACAAAGGCTTAATTAGTGAGTTAAATAATTATTCCATTTATGTGTGTCATAAGACTTTTTTTGTTCATTTTCTTTCAGGGAAAATGAAGTTATAAAAGCCCGTTTTCATTTAACTATTCAATCAAGCAACCATTGCATACGTCTAGTTATGCTGTTTTTAATTCTCTCTTCATTTTCTTGTAGGGAGACCATTCGGGAATTGAATGCCTAAAGATGATGGTGAAAGCGAGGTGATGCAATGCAATGCAATATATGCATGTGTTTGACGTAGGCTACATAATGTAAAAGTTGAAGACTTGATGTCTTTTAAAATACAGCCCAAGTGTTATTTATAGCATTACTGTGATGGTTTGGTTGCTACATATTTTTGAACTTGGAAAGATGGTTTGCTGTTCTGCTGTTGGCTTAAATAGGAAATGCGTCGACATGATTTTGTGAATATATCAACTTTCTGGTTTAACTTTTTGGGGTTTTAGGAAAACTGTCTTGTTCCTAGTTAATTCGTTTCTTTGTCTTTATGTTTGCTAAAAAAAATATTGGATTGATGATTGATGATTTTACCCTTCCATTACTGTTGCTATTCAAGATTATAACTCTTATCTGTCTTTTTGATGTTGAAAGTAAGTTATTTACATCAAACATTCTTCATCTGTTTGTCGCAGTTGTCGGACGAAGTTGTGTTTGTTCATATTCAATTGGTTGTGTGGCCTTTAATGATGAGTCAAATTTGGTATTTTGCAAAGTGGAGTGGCCTATGGTATTCTATGAAATAGATAGTACAGTTATATCTACTATCTAGAGAAGCCTTCTATTTGTCCTATTTTGTTCTATACAGTACTGCTCTAAGAAATATTAGAAGTGTAGTGATAAGACAATGCCAACTTAGAAATCAAAATCAGGTGTACAAATTATTACACACAATCCATGCTTATAGTATCTCTATCAATGTTGCAGGAGAGGATTTGCAGAGTGAAATGGTAACTGTACTTCAAGTTTTTCATCCCAAATGTACCGGGAATTAAAACCCTTAGCCGAAAGAGTGATGGTGCACACGAGATGGGATTATGACGGTGAAAGCGAGGTAATGCAATGCAATGTATGTATGTATTTGATGTAGGCTAAATAATGTGAAAGTTGAAGACTTGATGTCTTTAAAAATACATTAATTGCATGTGTAATTTATAGCATTACTGTGATGGTTGCTACATAATTTTTTATTTTTCTTTCTAATATATGAAATATATGGAATTCTGAGGATCGATATTTTACATTATTGACGAGTTTATAATGTGTTTTGATTATCCGTTCTTACTTGAAAGTAAAGGGCGAATCTACTAACTGTGAAAACAAGGGCACTAAGGAAAAAAAACGAGGAAAAACTTGGTACTCATCTATCGGTTTAGTCTATCCTAAGATTTCAAAGCAACAATAGGTTTTGTTTTGATGAATTGAAGATACTGAGGGTTGTCGGGAGACTATATTATAGACCAGACTTCACTTCTGGCTACTGCTTTAGACTATTTTTCCCCAAAACTTGGATTTATCTTGTTGGTTATCATTTTGAGAATCTTGCGAGTGTACTACCCAATATTTAGCAAACGTTTGATCTTCAAGGTAGGTCCAACAACTATTATCACTTTTCTTTTCGTTGACAATCACGTTGGGTGACGCGGAAAAGGAATGCGGGGGCATGGAGTAGTTTGGTGATTCCGGAAGTTGCGTTGATGGAACGTATTGAGAGTATGAATTTTGGGAAAATTCGTTATCCATTTGAAGTTAAAAGAGCTTTAGATGGTAGAGAGTTAATAGAGCTTGAGATGGTAGAAAATGTAATAAACTAGCCTTATTTGAAGAGATTTGGGTGAAAATTAAAAAACTAGCCGTTTGGAGAGTGGGGTTGGGATTACAGAGGGTATACGCTTAACGGTTCAGCGCCTAGAGTTCAGAAAGAAAAAAAAATTTGTTGGGCGCTAAACGGTTCAGCGCCCAGACAGTTGTATTAAAAAAGTTGTTGGGCGCTGAACGGTTCAGCTCCTAGGCGGTATTCGCATACTCCTCGCCAAGTTCAAGTTTCACATACTTTGGAGGGGTATGGGGGTGAGTATGTTGAACCTCGTACTCCTGTTGGAAGGGGTTTTTGCAAGAGTATGGGAAAATCTTAACAGCATACCACTCTGTTGGAGATGCTCTAAGAGCAACATAAGAGTATGTTGTTCCGGTTTACCATACCGGTATTCCAGAATCTCATACTGTTTTGGTCCAACAGCAAATTACGTTTTTTTTTTCTTGGGCGCTTAACGGTTTAGCGCACAACACCAAAAGGGCAAATGATATGTATTTTTTCTTGGGCGCTGAACCGCGCTTAGCGTCTGTTAATTACTACTTTCCCCCTTGAACAGATGTATTAAAAAAATTGTTGGGCGCTGAACGGTTCAGCGCCTAGACAGCTATAGTAAAAAAGTCGTTGGGCGCTGAACGGTTCAGCACCTAGGCGGTATGCACATACTCCTCACCAAGTTCAGGTTTCGCATACTTTGGAGGGGTATGGGGGTGAGTATGCTGAACACTATACCCCTGTTGGATGGGTTTTTTTTGCAATAGTATGGGTAAACCTTAACAGCATACCACTCTGTTGGAGATGCTAACAATCCTGATTCCTGATTCCTATTCCTGATTCCTGCAGACCTACCCCAAGCAACCTGATTCAATTCCTATATTATTATTAGAAAATAAACCTCCTCTCTCTCTCTCACACACACACACAGTTCAATTAGGGCTTTATTTGTCTCTCTGATTATTCTTCTCATATAGGAGTGAAAAAGACGCTCAATCAGATGGCTTCCTTAGAAAGAGCAATTGCACAATTCGTTGGGACTTGTGTAAGAAAGTTTCACTTCTAATCTTTATTATATGATGATATCATGATTGGGCTAAAACCCTAGCCTTTTAATCTTAATATCCAACTCCAAAGTTGAGGGTCATATTAGATTGAGAGAGGTACGTACTGAGGCTTTGAGATTAGTTTCTCTCTCAGTGATCACATACAAAGTTTGTGAAACCCTTAGTTTTTAGGTTCGTTTACAGTTTCTGGTTATAACACTGTTTCTGATTTAGACCCCTACATTTTATGCACAACTTTGCAATGTTGTCCAGGGTCTTATTATAGTAACTTTGATGGTGATCAATATAATCCAAGATGTGCTTTCTAATGCTTCTTTTATTCTGATGCAAACCAGGGTATGAGTACTATGAAAGGACGTATTCAATCTGTTTGTTGTAAGATCTATGCTAAGAAGTATAAGATTGCTGGTTTGACTGTTGTTGGGGTAATTATCCTTCCCATTCTCGTTAAAGCACTTCTTCAGGAAGTCATTTTTAAGCAGTTAGCCAATTTAAATTGTGAGAATTTTTTGATTTTATACCAACTTAAGTCTGGGTTTGACAAAAACGATGGAAGCAATCTTTGACATTAACTATATCCTGTACTATCATATACACTAAAATTCTTAAGTGCTGAAATATGGCTTCTTCTGTGTTTCTTCACCATTCCCCATGATCTCATTGTTTTGTTGATTCTACATATATATTCACAGGCGAATCTTTATTCTTACGTGGATTTTTTGATTGATGGGTACATTGATATTGCTAGAATGAACAGGTAATACACAAAGGCTTAATTAGTGAGTTGAATAATTATTCCATTTATGCGTGTCACAAGACTTTTTTTGTTCATTTTTGTGCAGGGAAAATGAAGTTATGAAAGCCCGTTTTCAGTTAACTATTCAATCTATTCAATCAAGCAACTATTGCATACGTCTAGTTATGTTGTTTTTAATTCTCTCTTCATTTTCTTGTAGGGAGACCTTTCGGAGATGGAATGCCTGAAGATGATGGTGAAGGCGAGGTGATGCAATGCAATATATGTATGTGTTTGACGCAATGTAAAAGTTGAAGACTTGATGTCTTTTAAAATACATTCCAAGTGTTATTTATAGCATTACTGTGATGGTTTGGTTGCTACATATTTTTGAACTTGGAAAGATGGTTTGCTGTTCTGCTGTTGGCTTAAATAGGAAATGCGTCGACATGATTTTGTGAATATATCAACTTTCTGGTTTAACTTTTTGGGGTTTTAGGAAAACTGTCTTGTTCCTAGTTAATTCGTTTCTTTGTCTTTATGTTTGCTAAAAAAAATATTGGATTGATGATTGATGATTTTACCCTTCCATTACTGTTGCTATTCAAGATTATAACTCTTATCTGTCTTTTTGATGTTGAAAGTAAGTTATTTACATCAAACATTCTTCATCTGTTTGTCGCAGTTGTCGGACGAAGTTGTGTTTGTTCATATTCAATTGGTTGTGTGGCCTTTAATGATGAGTCAAATTTGGTATTTTGCAAAGTGGAGTGGCCTATGGTATTCTATGAAATAGATAGTACAGTTATATCTACTATCTAGAGAAGCCTTCTATTTGTCCTATTTTGTTCTATACAGTACTGCTCTAAGAAATATTAGAAGTGTAGTGATAAGACAATGCCAACTTAGAAATCAAAATCAGGTGTACAAATTATTACACACAATCCATGCTTATAGTATCTCTATCAATGTTGCAGGAGAGGATTTGCAGAGTGAAATGGTAACTGTACTTCAAGTTTTTCATCCCAAATGTACCGGGAATTAAAACCCTTAGCCGAAAGAGTGATGGTGCACACGAGATGGGATTATGACGGTGAAAGCGAGGTAATGCAATGCAATGTATGTATGTATTTGATGTAGGCTAAATAATGTGAAAGTTGAAGACTTGATGTCTTTAAAAATACATTAATTGCATGTGTAATTTATAGCATTACTGTGATGGTTGCTACATAATTTTTTATTTTTTTTTCTAATATATGAAATATATGGAATTCTGAGGATCGATATTTTACATTATTGACGAGTTTATAATGTGTTTTGATTATCCGTTCTTACTTGAAAGTAAAGGGCGAATCTACTAACTGTGAAAACAAGGGCACTAAGGAAAAAAAACGAGGAAAAACTTGGTACTCATCTATCGGTTTAGTCTATCCTAAGATTTCAAAGCAACAATAGGTTTTGTTTTGATGAATTGAAGATACTGAGGGTTGTCGGGAGACTATATTATAGACCAGACTTCACTTCTGGCTACTGCTTTAGACTATTTTTCCCCAAAACTTGGATTTATCTTGTTGGTTATCATTTTGAGAATCTTGCGAGTGTACTACCCAATATTTAGCAAACGTTTGATCTTCAAGGTAGGTCCAACAACTATTATCACTTTTCTTTTCGTTGACAATCACGTTGGGTGACGCGGAAAAGGAATGCGGGGGCATGGAGTAGTTTGGTGATTCCGGAAGTTGCGTTGATGGAACGTATTGAGAGTATGAATTTTGGGAAAATTCGTTATCCATTTGAAGTTAAAAGAGCTTTAGATGGTAGAGAGTTAATAGAGCTTGAGATGGTAGAAAATGTAATAAACTAGCCTTATTTGAAGAGATTTGGGTGAAAATTAAAAAACTAGCCGTTTGGAGAGTGGGGTTGGGATTACAGAGGGTATACGCTTAACGGTTCAGCGCCTAGAGTTCAGAAAGAAAAAAAAATTTGTTGGGCGCTAAACGGTTCAGCGCCCAGACAGTTGTATTAAAAAAGTTGTTGGGCGCTGAACGGTTCAGCTCCTAGGCGGTATTCGCATACTCCTCGCCAAGTTCAAGTTTCACATACTTTGGAGGGGTATGGGGGTGAGTATGTTGAACCTCGTACTCCTGTTGGAAGGGGTTTTTGCAAGAGTATGGGAAAATCTTAACAGCATACCACTCTGTTGGAGATGCTCTAAGAGCAACATAAGAGTATGTTGTTCCGGTTTACCATACCGGTATTCCAGAATCTCATACTGTTTTGGTCCAACAGCAAATTACGTTTTTTTTTTCTTGGGCGCTTAACGGTTTAGCGCACAACACCAAAAGGGCAAATGATATGTATTTTTTCTTGGGCGCTGAACCGCGCTTAGCGTCTGTTAATTACTACTTTCCCCCTTGAACAGATGTATTAAAAAAATTGTTGGGCGCTGAACGGTTCAGCGCCTAGACAGCTATAGTAAAAAAGTCGTTGGGCGCTGAACGGTTCAGCACCTAGGCGGTATGCACATACTCCTCACCAAGTTCAGGTTTCGCATACTTTGGAGGGGTATGGGGGTGAGTATGCTGAACACTATACCCCTGTTGGATGGGTTTTTTTTGCAATAGTATGGGTAAACCTTAACAGCATACCACTCTGTTAGAGATGCTAACAATCCTGATTCCTGATTCCTATTCCTGATTCCTGCAGACCTACCCCAAGCAACCTGATTCAATTCCTATATTATTATTAGAAAGTAAACCTCCTCTCTCTCTCTCACACACACACACAGTTCAATTAGGGCTTTATTTGTCTCTCTGATTATTCTTCTCATATAGGAGTGAAAAAGACGCTCAATCAGATGGCTTCCTTAGAAAGAGCAATTGCACAATTCGTTGGGACTTGTGTAAGAAAGTTTCACTTCTAATCTTTATTATATGATGATATCATGATTGGGCTAAAACCCTAGCCTTTTAATCTTAATATCCAACTCCAAAGTTGAGGGTCATATTAGATTGAGAGAGGTACGTACTGAGGCTTTGAGATTAGTTTCTCTCTCAGTGATCACATACAAAGTTTGTGAAACCCTTAGTTTTTAGGTTCGTTTACAGTTTCTGGTTATAACACTGTTTCTGATTTAGACCCCTACATTTTATGCACAACTTTGCAATGTTGTCCAGGGTCTTATTATAGTAACTTTGATGGTGATCAATATAATCCAAGATGTGCTTTCTAATGCTTCTTTTATTCTGATGCAAACCAGGGTATGAGTACTATGAAAGGACGTATTCAATCTGTTTGTTGTAAGATCTATGCTAAGAAGTATAAGATTGCTGGTTTGACTGTTGTTGGGGTAATTATCCTTCCCATTCTCGTTAAAGCACTTCTTCAGGAAGTCATTTTTAAGCAGTTAGCCAATTTAAATTGTGAGAATTTTTTGATTTTATACCAACTTAAGTCTGGGTTTGACAAAAACGATGGAAGCAATCTTTGACATTAACTATATCCTGTACTATCATATACACTAAAATTCTTAAATACTTGGTGCTGAAATATGGCTTCTTCTGTGTTTCTTCACCATTCCCCAAGATCTCATTGTTTTGTTGATTCTACATATATATTCACAGGCGAATCTTTATTCTTACGTGGATTTTTTGATTGATGGGTACATTGA
This sequence comes from Kingdonia uniflora, assembly GCA_014058105.1. Classification (NCBI taxonomy): domain Eukaryota; kingdom Viridiplantae; phylum Streptophyta; class Magnoliopsida; order Ranunculales; family Circaeasteraceae; genus Kingdonia; species Kingdonia uniflora. The sequence continues at coordinate 2,089,321 of JACGCM010002686.1, read as the reverse complement.
TATTGCTAGAATGAACAGGTAATACACAAAGGCTTAATTAGTGAGTTGAATAATTATTCCATTTATGCGTGTCACAAGACTTTTTTTGTTCATTTTTGTGCAGGGAAAATGAAGTTATGAAAGCCCGTTTTCAGTTAACTATTCAATCTATTCAATCAAGCAACTATTGCATACGTCTAGTTATGTTGTTTTTAATTCTCTCTTCATTTTCTTGTAGGGAGACCTTTCGGAGATGGAATGCCTGAAGATGATGGTGAAGGCGAGGTGATGCAATGCAATATATGTATGTGTTTGACGCAATGTAAAAGTTGAAGACTTGATGTCTTTTAAAATACATTCCAAGTGTTATTTATAGCATTACTGTGATGGTTTGGTTGCTACATATTTTTGTACTTGGAAAGATGGTTTGCTGTTCTGCTGTTGGCTTAAATAGGAAAGATGTTTATGTGAATATATCAACTTTCTGGTTTAACTTTTTGGGGTTTTAGGATAACTGTCTTGTTCCTATTTAATTCGTTTCTTTGTCTTTATGTTTACTAAAAAAAATCTTGGATTGATGATTTTACCCTTCTATTACTGTTGCTATTCAAGATTATAACTCTTATCTGTCTTTTTGATGTTGAAAGTAAGTTATTTACATCAAACTTTCTTCATCTGTTTGTTGCAGTTGTCTACGAAGTTGTGTTTGTTCATATTCAATTGGTTGTGTGGCCTATATTTAATGATGAGTCAAATATTTAATTTCAGTTATTTTTTCCTGAATAGAAAATACTGAGACTGGCGTGTTTCTTTACTTACAAAATAACTATTTCCTTGTGGATAGAAGTTTAGTATTTTGCAAAGTGGAGTGGCCGATGTTGTTCTATGAAATAGACAGTATATCTACTATCTAGAGAAGCCTTCGATTTGTCCTATTTTGTTCTATACAGTACTGCTCTAAGAAAAATTAGAAGTGTAGTGATAAGACAATGCCTACTTAGAAATCAAAATCTGGTGTACAAATTATTGTACACAATCCATGCTTATAGTATCTCTAACAATGTTGCAGGAGAGGATTTGCAAAGTGAGATGGTAACTGTACTTCAAGTTTTTCATCCCGAAGGTACCCGGAATTAAAACCCTTTGCTGAAAGAAGGATGGTGCACACGAGATGGGATTTTGCATCATCGATGCTCGGGTACACGAGATGGGAAACTTGGGGTGTAAAGGCTAATTTTCATTTTCTAATGGGGGCCAAAGTCCAAATTTCTCTTTTGTGAATTTGTAAGAGATTAATAACGCTAAAGGCTTTAACAATCTTTTACCATATCGTCGCCCAAGGAATTATTTGAGGACCATTTCTAAACCTTGTTGTGAAAGCGAAAAGTTGCAAAATCAATATTTTGGAAGCTGCATTGGAGGTTTAGGAAGAGAAAATAATTATGGAGGAGGTACATTATAATTGGTTGTCCAACGATAAACTAATTGGCAGATTTTCCATAGCTAGCTTCGTAGTCATTATCAGTGTTTCCTCGATTTAGCCGTATCTGTGGAATACTCAATAGGTACTGAGCTATTGCTGAGACTTAAGCACATATAGAGACTCTTAGCTATAAACAACAATAGTCCTTGATTTGTAGATCTATAAACGGATACCAAAGGAGCCTTAAGAGAGCTCGTACTAAAAGAGGTAGGACATCCTCCGACCCATAGCTAAGCATGAAAGGGATGAACTCTGTTACCTTCTTTCGTGACAGACGAGCGAGATCATTTTTTATTTTAGGCTTTCAATCTCGGCCTTTTATAAATCATCCTATATCATCTCACATTATAATCCAACGGCTTAGCTAGCTCAAACTCGGTTAGTAGTGAAATTATAATCCCACGTGACTTCAAAAGCCCTCGTAAATAAACTGTTGTTGGGGTAATTATCCTTCTCATTCTCGTTAAAGCACTTATTGAGGAAGTCATTTTTAAGCAGTTAGCCAATTTAAATTGGGAGAATTTTTTGATTTGATACCAATTTAAATCTGGGTTTGACAAAAACGATGGAAGCAATCCTTGACATTAACTACACTAAAATTTAAATACTTGGTGCTGAAATATGGCTTCTTCTGATCTCATTGTTTTGTTGATTCTACATATATTTCGCAGGGGAATCTTTATTTGTACGTGGATTTTTTGATTGATGGGTACATTGATCTTGGTAGAATGCACAGGTAATACACAAAGGCTTAATTAGTGAGTTAAATAATTATTCCATTTATGTGTGTCATAAGACTTTTTTTGTTCATTTTCTTGCAGGGAAAATGAAGTTATAAAAGCCCGTTTTCAGTTAACTATTCAATCAAGCAACCATTGCATACGTCTAGTTATGCTGTTTTTAATTCTCTCTTTATTTTCTTGTAGGGAGACCATTAGGGAATTGAATGCCTAAAGATGATGGTGAAAGCGAGGTGATGCAATGCAATATATGTATGTGTTTGACGCAATGTAAAAGTTGAAGACTTGATGTCTTTTAAAATACATTTCAAGTGTTATTTATAGCATTACTGTGATGGTTGCTGCATATTTTAATTTTCTTTTTTCCTATTATATGAAATATATGGAGTTCTAAGGATCGATATTTTACATTATTGACGAGTTTATAGTGTGTTTTGATTATCCGTTCTTACTTGAAAGTAAAGGGCGCATCTACTAACTGTGAAAACAAGGGCACTAAGGAAAAAAAAAAACGAGGAAAAACTTGGTACTCATCAATCGGTTTAGTCTATCCTAAGATTTCAAAGCAACAATAGGTTTTGTTTTGATGAATTGAAGATACTGAGGGTTGCCGGGAGACTATATTATAAACCAGACTTGACTTCTGGCTACTGCTTTAGACTATATTATAAATACTTGTTGCACGCTTCATCAATAGTTATTTGCTGTTAGACTTGTCCAACTTTATTACTGTAAGGTTGGGCTTCTAACACCGATCAAGTGAAACACTTCCTCAGCTTTAAGTTTTGCTTTTCCCGTTGTTTAACTGCAGGCGTACATATAAGATTGTTTACACTATACACTGGGGAAATAGTTAAATGCGAATCTGCATTACTCGCATAACTCCCTTAGTTTTTTTCTTCATGTTTGATAAGCCTACACATTTGTTTTTCGATTTGATAAATCGGAATTACTTCTGGTTATCCATAGTATAGTCTACTGGTAGAAGAAAAAAGAGAGTCTATGTTAAGGTGTTGTACAAATGTTCTATCATTGTTCTGCTCGGACCTAATGTTTCTCTTTCTTTATTATTATGATAGAAAGAACATGGTAATCACTTATGTGATTCAAGAAAAAACATTGCTCCCACGTTTGTTATTATATCAAAAAGTCTCATCTCTTACTCCTTTTAAATACTCAAACTAACTCATGATCTAATTCACTTGTCTTCACTGCCATGTCGACTCTGGCTTTGAACGCATCGGATCAACTTCACGGAGCTCAAGTACGAGAAGAATATGATGAAAATGTTTATGTTGATGTTGGACAAAGCCTACGATCAATGTTTGAGAAGGAAACCCGCGTATCTGATGGTCAAGTTTCACCAAAACTATCACTACCTCCACCACCACGAAACTCAAGGTTTTTTATAAGCTCTAGCCTGTCGAATTCTGCTACCTCATCGCCTCGATTTGGGCATGGTCTGATGAAGAACATCAAGAAATGGGGTAGCCATAGCCTTTCGGGTTCTCCTCTCAGTTCTGTGAAAGTGTCTCCTTTTGCAGTACAAGAAGGAAGTCATTTGCGGAGGAGCAAGTCATATGCAGAAGGGAGAACGTCTGTGAATTCGGACGTGTTCGATCTCTGGCCAACAAACGTGAGCTCTCCAAAGCATAAATATGGAGATAATATCAAGTCTTACGAAGGCAGAGGGGATGAGAATGTTCGAAGGACTAAAAAAGAGTTAGGCAACTCTTACGATGAAGGCTTCAAATGTGGCACATTATGTGTGTTCTTGCCAGGTTTCGGGAAGGGTAAACCGGTTAGATCAGTAAAGGATGAAGGAGTAGCAAACATGCAGGTGATGATCTCTAGAACTGTTTCGTTGGAGAAATTCGAATGTGGGTCTTGGGCCTCTTCTCCTATAATAAATGAGGGCCAAGACGAAGAAAGGGAATCAGGTTTGTTCTTCGATCTTCCTTTGGAGTTGATCCGGTGCGGTGGCAACGATGCACATTCACCGGTGGGTACTGCTTTTGTTTTCGAGGCAGATCGTAGAGGCGCATTGAAGAAGTGCACATCAAAAGGAACTGGAGGGAAACCGCATGAATCATCTGGTCGTCAAGTTCGATTTTCTGTTTCATCTTCACCTAGTTTTTCACCACGTCTACTCAAGGCGAGAGAAGATTTCAACGCCTATTTAGAAGCACAAGGCGCTTAATAAACATGAGCGTTGTGTCCGTCCTTGTCCATGATGTTCTATCTTTATATACTTCGTTCCAGTACAAAAACCTTGCCGTTATCATCCTCAAGACCTAAATGAAATCTGACCGAATGCGCAACCTTAAAGAGGTTATTTTTGATGTGAGTTCAAAGTGCAGATTTTATTGAACCCAAAGCGGTTATTTTCAATAAGGGAATCCAAAAAAACGCTATGAGTCAAAAAGTCTTCATTTACATCTTCATAATAGTGTTTTTTTCAATATGTTTTCAGTATTTCGTGATTGTGCTTCTATTTCTCGATCTTTATCTCCATATAGCAAGATTATATCCTTTTTAAAGAGCATGTTAGCATCTCTATTAGAGTAGCCATTTTTTTCTAAAATCAAATTTGAATAGCAAACCATAACAATTTTGCCGCATTAGACTCTTCATTTAAAAGCCAATCTTCATTTAAAAGCCAAAAATGCCTAAGCGCCTGTTTAGATACAAGTGACTACTATCAACTGACTCCTTCAAAAAGTATCTTTAAGGACTTGTCTTTAAAAATACATGTAAGTTAATATGGTAATTACTACTTTTAAGACAGAAAGACTATAAGAAACTTTTAACTGGGAAGTGGTAAATTTTCAAAGATGTGGGAGAGTAAATTTAGGGATGTGGGAGAGTGGCTTTAAGTCCTAAGTTGAAGACATAAAGCTTATTTTTTAGGCTTCTCATTTTTGTCACTTTTTGACTTAAAATAAGTAGTTTATTTTTATCATCCAAATGCACATACTTGGCTTTTGACTTAACTAAGTAGAAAAATAGCTTATATTTGGGTATTCAAATAGCTCCTAAAGTTATCTTAAGTAGCCATATTTGATGACCTTGTTTGATAGCCAAAGCAAAAATAAGTGAAGACCTAAAATATAGGAAGCATTTTATTGGTTATGGCTATTCTAATGAAACAAACCCATAAAATTTTATTTTAAGAACAATGTAAATATGGTTTAGCTAACAAACTTTGGTGAAATAAATACATAGGCTATAAACTAGAATGGTGTACGGTAGTCTACATTCATAAGATAAACTCATAATGAGAATACAATAGATTCATGCCCAATTGCCCATAAGAAAGTTCAAATATATTCAAGTTGTGAGGGGAAAAAGATGTGTAACACCGGAAAAATAAAATAAATTCCTAGAACAGTTTGCACCGAAAACAAACGAGTATGACAACGGTCAAGGAAAAACAAGGCATTACTACGTGTAATGACCTGTTTTCAAGAAGGTCAAAAACACGTCTTACACCAGTGTTAGGAATAGATATTATGCAAGTACGAGAGTAAATGACACAGTATCTAGCGTGGAAAACATTTCAATAGGTTAAAAACCACAACCTCTAGTGAGTATTTTGAAAAGAGAGAGTGTTGTATTACGATTGACTAGTTATTACAGAGAGAGAATGGGGTGATTACAGAAAATGCAAGTGTAATCTTCTCTAAGTATGTCATGCGTAAGAACTAGCCATCCATCCTTCTGGCTTCCTATTCCAGGTAACTATTTATAGGTCTTATAATACGACCGTTAAGTACATTTAATGATGGACGTTATGGTCGTCTGAACTTGATGAGCTTTGATGAGATTTCCTATAACGTCTTGGTATTTGATATTTGCTGATCTGTAACGGCCTTCTTAATTGAAGGCCTTCTTAATTGCACTTCAGACCGTTTGGAGAAGATACGATCTCTTGTGGAGTTCGCATGTATGCGAGCTATTTGATGAATAGAGGAGTATCTTCTGCAGTGTGAGTTTAGGAAATGCTTCAAAGTCTCCGAACTGTAGGTGAGGTCTGTTCTTAGATCTTGGATTGTTGATCCGAGCTATATCAATTCGGATACCGTACTGAGTACGGGGTTTAGAAATAAGCCCATTACACTACGCGTCTTCAACAAAAAAATATTTATATTCCAGCCTCATTCTTCTTCTTCCCTTCTATGGTTGCACGGTAATGAATCACTAGAGTATTTACGAAATATTTTTTTTGCGAGGCGAGTCAGTTTTATATGCAAGGTCGTAAAGCATGGCTTTCAAATAGTTTTCGAAAAAATCATACATAAACCGAGATAAGAGACGCATGTTCCTCATTTAATATTCGAGTCGACAAGCGAAGATTTCATAATAAAACGCGTTTCCTGGTATATTAAGAGGATGACAATAATAGTCCCAAAGGCCAACCGATACCACATGGATACATATAGAGGTGTATTTGGTAGATGGTAGGGGCCATAAAAGTCGACCTTTTCTATCTTGAATTAAAGCCCCATACAAACAACAAAAGCATAACAGAATTTGGACGTCAGACACCGGGACCAGTGAGTGTGGCCATATCTGAAACATCGTTATCCTTGCACAGCACTTAAATCATTCTTGTTGGTGAACTCCCAGGACGTACTAGAAAAAATCTCGAGTTATTGTACTTCAATTATGTATTTATTTCTTCTTAGTATACACTCGTACCATGGTTATGAAACCAACTGGGTTCCCATCGACTTAACTGACATGTGAGTTGGTAGGGTTCTCACATGCACCAGGGATTAGTCAGGCAAATGGTATGAACCCAGATCAGCCTGTTTTGCCATAAAACTTGTAGTCGAGAGATGGCCCTTGCAAAACTATGGAGGCATTAACCAATTTACACTGACGAAAGTATAACTATGTCCCTAATGAGATCATCGAGGTCGAAAAATTACAAAATGTTTGGGTAAATCCCTAATGAGATAACCAGGATATATGCATCTAAACATGTGACACCAAGAGGTATATATATATCTACAGATGATCCATGAGAACATGACCACTCTTGTCACGCACTGGGGCTCTCCCATTCTTCTGAGAATGACTGAGATACATATAAGATATACACCACCAAACAGAAGCAAAGTGGGCAGCACATGCAATATTCTGTCTTGGAGTAATGGTCCCAACTTCTGCGCGGCTGACCGACCGAAGTTTTATTCCCTAATAAATTCCCAATAAATCATAGGAAATTTAAAATAATCATACAACCAAACCCCCTTTTTATATTCTACCATCTGTGTAATGTTTGTTTATCATACAAAGAAGAAGAAAATTATACCAACTCGCCAGAAATTTCTATAAAATGAAACAAAAGAATCATCCTCATATAATACCTGCAGGATCTTGCTAGTAGCCTGTTGCTGTTGCTGTTGCTGTCATTGTTTAGTGTGTTGCAATACAGTTCCAATAGTATTCAATTCGAACCTCTTCACTAGTCCTGCAACACCTCGCAAGGTTGTATCTAGTACATAAGGTGTTCCTTCGAAGGTGAGGTCTGTTACGTTGACGAACTGTCGACATGACTCATGATGTTCAGCTATTGTACCATGATAATGAAAGTACTTGATCCGACCTTCTGCCTTGTGCTGGGTCTTCCCAGCAAGATTCTGTGACATGTGTACCCCTGTCGCAAATACATTCCGTGGTTGCACTGCATATTTACGATCCCTTCTAATCCCTTTCTTTACATCCCGATATACTAGCTTCTCAAATCCCCATTTCCTGTAATTACACATAATGAAGCATACATATTTAATTAATATTGCAACTCATAATATATAAAAAACTTACCTCTACCGTCTGTTATATGTTTTTTTTTTAATAAATGCATTAGTATACAATTACTAATAACCCAAAGAAACTGAAAAGGATTCATGTTAGAAAGATAAATTTGATCACTCTACACAAAGTCGAAACTATAATCATCTAAGGGATATGAAGCTATCTCAGCTGTCAATTTATTTTTTCTTTTAGGCATAAAATAACTTGGGTGCTCAACCACTAGTAGGGCCTAGAGCCACCTCCATAATACTCGAAACTCCAGATGGAAAGCAATGAGCCTCAAGCATGATATGCTAAATAAATGAATTATTTTACGCAAAAAATACCTGCATCCAAGAGGACTTGAGTGCTTGATTTAATATCAGAAAGCGACCACAGCTAGTATGGAATATACTTTTTGTTAGATGGGGGTGAATTCATGGCAAAAATGTTATGATGGTAATGATTCTATTTTCTCATTGATGCTTAAGGACCAGTGGGGACTAATTCACTCAAAACTCCAAATGGAAAGCAAAGACTCTAAAACAAGTTGGACCCATTCCTACCTAACGATTTACAAATTAAGAAAATGAGAAAGAATCTAAACCTAAAGTGCAAACAAAGGTGTGATTACATTTCAACCATTCATCTTTTAATAAAAGAGTTTCTTTCCTAGATCTACACTTGAGAACTCCTTCTTCCTACATTGTTAATTTACTCTATGCCCGCAATGAGACCAAATAGTTTAACTTAAGTAATATTAATCCAAAGAAAAAACTGTAATGGCATAACACAACACAACACAACATAACATAACACGTGGGCAAACGCCAATCGATGGAACTTTTATTTTGATGGTCTATATCTAATATATATGATTCCCTATAGAGCATTTGAAGGTTGTAGCACCAGAAGACCCATCCCACTTTGACTACATTATTGCCTTTTTTTATATGTAAATTGTAAAGTAAAGGCCAAACAGAACAACCACAAAGAGTTGTAATCACTCAACCACTAAGGTTCCCATATCACCCAATCACACTAATTAATCCCCCCAAAGATTTTTTTAATAGTTCTTTGTTGAATCCAGCCATTTAAAACAACTCATAACTCAAAAGACCATGAAAAAACGAATATCAATCGACCGACCTATTCCACACTCATAATTCAAAAGACTATGAAAAAATGAATATCAATTGACCGACCTATTCCACAAAGGCAACTTCATTTGATTAGCGAGTCGACAAATCGTTTGGTAAAAATTGATGTTTTTGACCAACTCTTGTCCTAAATAAGTAGTTTTTACGTCTATGTAAACACCATATATACATAAATAGTGATATACTATTCGAGGATACATTGCATCATACCCTAAACCTTAGAAACATATAATATGCATTACATGGCTAAAATATTGTGATTTAGAAACACAACATGTCACTATGTTCTAAGCCTAATCATCGAAAAAAAATTATGATTCATAAATAATAGTGATTCAGAATACAACGATACCCCAATTCTCTAAATGAACCCTGTGTAATAGAATCTGATATTAGTGACAGTTTTTTCATTCCAAATAACAAACATATTTCTAGTGTTCTAAGTAAATGATTACTCATCAATAATAAACTAGAGAATAAGAAATTTGGGAAGCAAGCAATACCTGAAAGTTTTTCCATCATCTTCAGTTAGGCAAAGCTTATTCGACATCAGCCTTTGTTCGATCGTAAACTGTGTATACTCTGAAAGAGAATTGAGAACCGATCTAATATTGCTCTTGGGAGGCACATAAATAAACTCATCAACATCAAAGAAGAACATCCACTTAGTCATGAACCGATACCGATGCAAACAATCATTCACCACTAAGAACTGATTATGGTAATACCCATCAAATCTCTCTTGCTCCCTTATATCTTGCAATGTAACATACCCTTTTTCAATCCATGGTTTCAAAACTTGGTAAACACCCGGATGAACTCCACCTGCATCATGTATAACAAAATGCGATTTCCCCCCAAACAATCTAACATGATAAGCTATCCATTCTCTTACTCTCTGAGGACTTAAATTACCATACAAAGATGACCCACAATAGAGATAATCATACTTAGGCGGCAAACTAAACAGCAAAGGGTTTAAGCTCTTTGGGGCCTCATTCAACGCTTCTATCCTCTCCGCCGAATCAACATCCCTATCGCCACCCCCGGACGTCGATGCATGTAAAACTAACCTCCCACCAGCCCCATCAACACCAACAGGTTCCCCAAAAGTACAATTCACAACTACAACAGTATAAACTCTCCCATAACCCCAATCAGGCAAAATCTTAAACCCCATTGTAGTAACATTGGAATTTTCAGTATTGTTTGAAACCCATTGACATACATAACGAGGCTTACCATATACATGAAGGGGTTTCGATGCAAGTCCGATAATGGCGAAAGTGTTGAGTCCTCCTCTGTAAGAGCCCATTGTAATAAAAGTATAAGCAGCAGCACCATAAGCGTTAAAACCACGTTTGATGATACCCCCATTGAGTATCTCATCTTGTTGAACAATGGATTGTGCTTGTATTTCAGGTTGGGGTTGGGGTTGGGGTTGTTGTTGCTGTTGTAGTGGTAATGGTGTTGGAGAGGAGAGTTTTGTGAGACAGAGTCTTAGATCAGATGTAGAGAGAGAGAAATTAGGAGGAAGAAATTGGAGAAGAATTGCTAGAGAAGAGAGGACTAAGAGAGCTGATAACAAGAGTTTAAGCTCAGCTGCACAGTTCCAAACAACTCCTACAAACATTTTCTTTTCTTTTTCTTTATCTTTGGTCATTGTAGCAAAACAGCTTTGGAGGTCTGTTTATCTGAGTGGTGGAGATGTGGGGTTTGAGAGAGATGGGAAATGGGGGAATTTGGTAGAGCTTGAGTCTTGAGAGAAGATGAAAGGAAAGGTGGATATTAAAGGTGATGAACAAGGGTATTAAAGGTGTTTATTATAATTATAAACAAGGGAGACCTGCTTTTGGCACTCACAACTACTAGAAATTAACTAGGGAGATCCTTTTAGCATATAATTGGTGATTAAACTTTAAATTGAAAATACAGTGTTTAATAATTAATACCAACCTGTTATTGTACCAGCATTGAACAAAAACAAACACCACCTCTCAATGCTAAATTCTGAGGAATTGTCACTTTTTCACTTAAACTTTCAATTATTTTTTCGCATCAGCATATTCTCAAAAACTAGTGTGAAAATCCGAACAACAACAAAATTAAAAATTAAAAGTTGGAATTTTAAGAGGATGGTGGTGGGAAGTAGTAATTTGAGGGTGGCAATAACAATTTAGAAAAGGGAACGCGTGGGGAGGAAAAGGTGGAACTATGGAAGAGACACATGTCCGCCTGGCTTGACTCACCGAAAACAACATTTGGACAAAAAGACCATCAACCGGTGGGATTTCAAATCTATTATTATTACACTTTAATTGATTTCCGTTTTATTCGCCTTATTGAATTTCGTTTTATTGTAAGAAACTTCGGTTTATATTTTTCAACTTGTACATGTACGTGTGTGATGTAAGCGTTGTGGTAAACGGACCACTTGGTTTGGACTAGGGGGGTGCCAATGGATCGGATAAAATCTTACTTTTTTGGGATCTATCTGCAGTGGTTGGTAGGTCGGCTTCATGTCGGATATCACAAACCACGGCCATGTATAAAGGGTCTATTGAGAAACAAGGACTCAGTCATGCAGATGTCTATTGGTCGCATACATCACACAATTTTATGGGGTATTTGATTTTTGGCTTACTGCTTACTGAAGTGCTTAATAACGGTATTTCATTTTTGTCTTACTAGTCAATAAGCAGTTGTTAGTAAGAGCATTCCCAAGAGCTTGGCATTGGCCTTCTCAAACCACTTTTCAAGTAGTTTTGGTACCCCCTGCAGGTTGGCTTATCAAGCAAATATGCCAAAAAATACAATGCCAATGGTTGGCTAAATGGGTTACTGTGGACAACTAATAGTTTGGCGGTAAATTCTTTGCTGCTAAACTATAAATAAATAAAAATATAACATATGTATATTAAATAGGGTTGGGCTTGGTGGTCAAAGCCCACAACCTCAGAGCTAGGCATTGATTCAAAATACCCCTTAAGAGTTATAAGAGCATCTCCAACAGCATCGTATGTTGTTACATTTTTCACATACTTTTGCAAAAACCCTTTCCAACAGGAGTATGGTGTTCAGCATACTCACCCCATACCCCTCCAAAGCCAAAACTTAGAGAGTGGTATGTGCATACTACTTTTATCGGTCTCTACAAATATTTTTTCTCTTTCTTTCTTTTATCTCTCTAATAAAGAAATATTGTGGGTCACAATTTTTAATAAAAATTTTCTCTCTTTCACATAAAATAATATTGTGAGTTGCAATTTTTAATAAAAATCTTCTCTCTCACATAAAATAATATTGTGGGTTTCAATTTTAATAAAAAACTAAATTTGAAAAGAAATCTGTTGGAGCAAGTGGTATGCTATTCCGAATACTAGTATTCAAAACTGAAAATGCATACCTTCTCTATAAGAGATTGGCCTCAAGGCAATGTTGATCTTGGTCCTCCAAGTTGGAGGGGTGTTTTAATAGGAGTTTACATTATTAGAGACCATGACTCCCTGTTGTTAAAGGATAGCTTAGAGAAAATGAAAACATATATACTCATCAGATACAACGCACCCAAAGATATGCAGTGTTTGGTATCCCGTTTATACCGCCACAAACCAAGGAATTTCATTATTTTCTTTGATCTAATGGTTAGTAACAGCTTGATTAAGAAACATAAACAGAAATTTTTGATTCATTGAAGTGTTCCCGGCATACCAAGCAGAGCTATCTATGTGCATTGGTGGATTCTTGAATACAATTATAACACTGCTAAGTGAATACTAGAGCTACCTAAACTCGAGATGGACTTGAGTAGTAAGTTTGAGCTGGCACTATTTTTCCCTTGTCCATTTAAAGAGCAATGTATTGGATAGAAAATTTGGATTCATCTACAAAATTGGCCCTTTGAGAGACCCTTTGCATATAGACTAAAGTTTCAAAATATTGATTTACATTGTAAGGATAGATATCATTATAGAAAAAAGTTGGAAGATTGTGTATGAGAAAATTCGAGTTGGTATTAGACAGTACAGCCCCTCATCAATCAGCCTTGCCACTAGTCACTGGATGGTTGTCCACGGCCGCCTCGTCCACCTCGACCTCCTCGCGCACCACGTGTTCCATCACCCTGAAAAAAATTTGGTTGATTTCGTTCAATATTCCCAAACTAAATTGCACAAGTTAATTAAATTTAAAAGAGACGGATATTCAAAAGCTAACCTTGAAAATTGTTCCTCTGCCGCGACCTCTAGCACGTGGTGGAGACACTATAGCAGCCCTTCTTTGTTCAGCCTTTTGTCGACTTCTCTCTACCAAATTTATTATTCTGCTCTTTTCAGCTGGCATTACTTCCTTAACTTCCTCTGGCTCTGACACTTTTGATACAACAGGAGTACTCACAGAAGAACTCTCACCAGTTCCAAGGGCAGCCATAGGGGTTTGCTCGACTTCAATGGTTTCTTTTCCTCCCTGACCCTTCAACACGTCAGGCTCATCAAAGTTTTCCTCACAGATATCACTCTTGTCATCGATCATCATATCGGGGGAGGCTGTATCAAATATCTCGTTTGCTGTAGTTTCTCCTTCAATACCAGAATGAGGTGAGTTCAAATCTTCCTCTGGTTCTGGGCTGGCGCTGCCACCTTCTAGTTCTGTCAAATCTGGAAGTACTTCTCCCTCTTCCCTGTCACTTTCAACTTCAACTGCGGGTTGCTCAAGATCTTCCATGTCCTTCGAACCTTCATCAAAAACCTCCTCTGTTTCTGAAACAGCATTCACCTCATTTGCTGAATCTAATTCCGATGTTTCTGCTGCTGTTAGGTCCTTGGAAGTACTTCCCTCATTCTTTTCTACATCAACATCCTCGCTTGCAGCAAGTGGTACATCTATATCAAATGATTCCTTCAAAGGAGACATCGTTTCCAGATTTTCTTGAGGAATAGCAGATACTTGATAAGTAAGGTCCTTTTGACGAGAATCCAAACCTTTGGACTTCTTATGCAGTGATGATCCCAAATCAGTAGTTGTAGTATCATGCTGAATTTGCAACTCGTCGCGTAATTCAGATGGTGGTAGAGATGCGGAGCGTTTGCGAACAGATGATTGGCCTTGTTGCTCAATAGTAACGGAGGATCCATCCACCTCTGGCATCTCAATATCAGCAGAAGGTTCTTCACGTCGGCCAATGCGAGGTCGAACCAACTTTCGACCTACTTTACGGGGTTCGACGTTGGGTTTGGGCTGCAAAGCTGATCTTTTTGCCATTTCCTCTTCTGTTTTAACTTGGGAAGGACCTGTCCTCTTCCCTGCTAAAGAATGGATTATTAGAGCTTGAGCAGGGACTTGTGTAACTGCCAGAAGAGAAACATGCATCAGAAAATTCTTAGCTAAACTATACAATGGAGGCTAATGTGTTGAAAAGAGAAGAAAATAACCATTAGCAGCTGTAGCTGATAATTCAGCAACTGAAGAAGTCTCAAAAGTAGAAGCACGTGCTCCATTCCCATCATTGGTGGTTGGATTTGTCAACTCCTCTACTCCTTCTACAGCCAACAAACATGCAGCAGTCTGGTTTTCTATGGGAGTCACGGACAATTGGTCTAGCGATAATCCACCACTCTGTCGTTGATGAAGAGCAAAAATTTTGTTAACATAATTGCAAGATAAAAAAAACCAAACAAAATTCATTTGAAGAAAACTTCTATATATGTTTATCTGACATCAAAGTTGGAAGGATAAATAGTGATTTTAGTCGCAACTTTTTATGGGATAAACACTATCCATATAATTTTTTTTCTTTCAATTGGAACTGAACCGAATAAAAGTACAATTGTGACAAGCACAAACTTGAATACTGTTACTTATATACCTCCAGAAGGTTATCTATAGTACGCTTGTGCGTCTCAATTTCTTCGAGCAGTTTCTGCTTTTCCTGAAGTTGAGAAAAAGAGTTGTCAATAACCCTCAGAGGATAAGCAATACATTCTATAAAATGTTAAGATGATTTAGTAGTCAATTCACAATGCAAATGTTTTATGTAGTAGCACCAGACAATAGTTACCTATACAAGTTTAGATCATTTTGAGGTGCGTGTTAGATGAAAATGGCCAGAAGAAGCATAATTTTGTCTCCTCTCTTTTTTTCAGTAACTCAGTACAGTAGTATGCAAAATTAAGGGGAAAAGTTTTTTCATGTTTACAACTGTAACAATTTTAAATTGCCCGAGAAGGTAACCTGGTTAACAATTTCAACTGTGTCTCCAGCTAGTTTTTCATCCATCTGACGCTTCAGTTCCCTCTGGTTATCCCTCTGGCGGTGTTCTTTTTCCTTCCGCAAATCTTCTTTAGCTTTGCGCGAATCCTCTCTCTCTCTTTCAAGAGTTTTTTCGAGGATCTAGGTGAAAGTACAAATAAAAATACATGTGACAACTGAAAAATGAATCAAAAAGAGAACAAAAAAATCACTCAGTTGCTTGAAAATGAGTAGATGACAACAAACCTGTATTCTTGTGTCCTTCTCCTTCTCCAATTCTTTTATGGCCTGTTCACCTGTACTATCACCTGCTGGCAGTATTCTAGACTTTTCTAACTGTTTGGAGAGAGACGTATTCTGTTTGGTTAACTCCTCCTTCTCCTTCATCACGCTCTCAAGTCTCCTCTGTTGCATGAGAATCACAAATAAAAATTAAGCATAAAGCAACCCTAGGAAAACTGTATCTTCCTTTTGAAGAAGCAAAATGGGAGAATTTACCAACCTTGAAGAGAGGTGGCACCTGTTTCTTCTGCTTTTCAAAATCGATTTTGAGAGTTGCCTGAATGTAATAGAAAACGATTATTTAAGAATGAAAAAAATAAACATCCTATAAAGGTGAAAATACAAGAGGGCTACCTCAGATTGAAGACTATCACTGAGCCTCTTCTCCTTTTCAGTTAATTCCAACCTGCTGTTTGCAAGATCTTGCTTCAAGTTCGATATCATAGATTCTTTCTCAGAAATAACTTTTCTGGCTTCCTTGACCTCAGCCTCCATCTCACTAAGCTTTACCTGATTTAAAATTCTTGTATCAAATATAAGTGAACTGAAAGCTAAAGAAAATTTCTTTTTTTGATCATTTAACTATTGCCGAATGAATTAAAGGTTATTGCCGTTGTCCCGTTAATAATATACTTGAAAGCTGCAGTAAGTCTTAAGAAGTATATTTCGAAGCTAAAGACAAGTCTAATAATATATTTTTTGGTGATGCTTGGTCCTTATACCCTGCTATGACTAACCAGGTATAAACAGTGCAGATAAACGCCTTCCCCTCTATCAGACACCTGGATGAGTACATATGGTTTGTACACCGAGAAAAGAGGTGGCTTTAGCGAGAAGTCTAGTGGTATCTCGGAGATGAGGACTGGGTTTGTATATAGTCTTTTTTTCTAAGAGCTAATGCTTCGTGTCTGGGTTCTAAAAGACATCGTTGTCCGTCGCACGCGTTTAGCAGAGCTCCCAACGCGTTTAGCAAATTAGAAACTCAGACAGTTTTGTTTGCCAGTTGCTCCTCTCGAGTTAGTATCTGTGTGCGTGAGCAGAAGGCAATAAAGTGGGATGAGACAAACTCTCCAGCAAAGGATCTTTGAAGATTTGTTTCAACACTCAATTCAAGGCAATGATTTCGGTCATTGATCATGGCACGAAAGCCCCATGGAGATATCATAATGTGATTCAGTCCACTAGAAGAATGATAGATTTATTTACTTTATGTATTTTTGTATTGTCCATTGTTGTAGAGATGCTGATCAGTGTGATTGATTATCTGACTTCCTGCATTGATTATCCGAGTTCCTTGAGCATTCATGGACTTAACCCCTAGCTCTTTTTATCACGTCTTGCAAGTCGAATCAGAAGAAGATGCTAGGGAGAAGCTATTCGTTAGGTTGTAAAATCATTATTCGTATTTAGCTAGTCTATTCAATGTTTCAGAGGATAAACTAGTTTCTTAGCAACAATATATAGTAAAATAAGAAGGTATTCCACACGCAACCAAATACTTCTTATCAGCACATGAATGATTGATAACTTTTTCCTTCAAAAACAATCTATATTGGCAACAAATAGTGGACTATAATTCTTCAACTGAATTAATCCACAGCAACAGCAAGACTATTTTTTCCTAAAAAAAAATTTGATATAAGAAATTTTATTGAAGGAACCGGAATACAAAAAAGAAAAATAAACTCGTCTCTCCAAAGAGAGGAAATGTTGGAGAGTATAGTAGTATTAGAAGTGTTCTAGAATTAGGAGTTTCCTATTCCAAATAGTAGTAGTAGAATTAGTAACTATGTTGCCTCTATATAGGCCTTTTATGTAATAGTTGAATTAACCTTTTATGAAATAAATCTCTCCCCTTCTTAGAAAATTTCTACAGGCAAAACCGCCTAGAAACACCCCTACACGAAAAGACTCGTAAGAGAAAAAGACATGAAATTAACTTTACAGAGTGCAGCATGCCATAAACCCAAATACGTAACCAGTGTATCCCATCTAAATAGCATAGTAAATTAAATTCAACTGACCTGCATCTGTTCAAAATCATCCTTCATGCGTTCATAGTCCTCCAAATTGATATTTTTGCACGTCACAAGCAACTACAACGAATTTTATTATTATTTGATTTGTGAAGTAGAAATGAAAAGGGCGAGTACTGAGCAGCATAAAGAATACAGTTAAACAACTAGAGTTTTACCTCAGCAATCTTGTTCTCTAGGTTTTCCTTCTCTGTCATTTGCATCCCAATTTCTTTCTGCAAAACTTCCACCTCAGTTTGCTTCTCCCTCAACCGAGCTTCTAATTGCTCAGTCTCAACCCTAGCCTTTTGAGCTATTTCACGCAATTTCTAAGGACAAGGAAAGTCATGTGCGTTAAGAGAAATGGGTGAACAAGTTTAAATCATTCAGCTTCTTCTCAACAATATTGGTGTCAGAAGTCAGCAGAGGTTTAAGATTTTCCAGAAACCAACCTGGCACTCTTCGAAGTTGTACTTGTTTTCCTCTCGAAGTTGCGTGTTGCTTTCGCGAAGCAAGTTTATTTCTCTGATCTGCAAGGATGTTTAGAAATGATGTATAAGAGAGAAATATATTCGCCACAGCAAAATTATCAGTGGATTATAAGTGGGACGTTGGTGGCTTGGAAACAAATGATACAGTGATTTATCTTAATGTCACACCTCAAAACTTACATAGTTGGGGTTGTTATCCAGTTTATGCAAGCACTTCACCAAATTCTAATGTATGAGTGAGCTCTTACCAAAGGATTGTCACATTGGTGGTCGAGGACGCTATGTACTTTAGCGTTCTTTTATTTGGTGCCATTGTTGGCCCCAAATCCCCAAATGGCACCAACAATGGTGAAGAAACCTAGGGTTACAAGAAACCCAGACTTGGTTCGAAGTGTGGGCAAGCTTTCGAGGTCACAGATGTATCACAAGAGAGGTTTGTGGGCAATCAAGGCCAAAAATGGTGGAGTTTTCCCTCACCATGATCTCAAAGCAGTTGCACCAACACCCACTGAGAAAGCCCCAAAGTTTTACCCAGCCGATGATGTGAAGAAACCATTGGTGAACAAGAGGAAACACAACCCACCAAGCTCAGGGCAAGTATTACACCTGGGACTGTTTTAATTGTGCTTGCTGAGAGGTTTAAGGGGAAGAGAGCTGTGTTTCTCAAGCAACTTTCATCTGGGTTGCTTTTGGTCACTGGGCCATTCAAGATCAATGGTGTTCCATTAAGGAAAGTCAACCAATCATACGTTATTACAACAGCCACCAAAGCTGATGTTTCTTCTGTGAATGTTGAAAAATTCGATGATAAATACTTCTCAAAGGAAGCTGCAAAGAAGAAGAAAGGAGAGGGCGAGTTTTTCGAAGCAGAGAAAGATGAGAAGAATCCGCTCCCACAAGACAACAAAGATGATCAGAAAGCCGTGGATGCCCCATTGATAAAGGCAATTGAAGGAGTCGCAGACTTGAAGTCATATCTAGCTTCTAGATTTTCTCTCAAGTCTGGCATGAAACCTCATGAACTTGTCTATTAGAGAGTAAAAGCTTTGGCAAGTGTTAGGATTATTCTACATCCAAGTTTTGTTTGATTGTTTTTTTGTAGTTTGCCAGTGGTTGGCCACAAAATTTTGTGAGCAACAGAGTTATGTTTCTATTGATCTGTTCCAATCAAGTACTACTCATGAATGAAATCTGCATGTTACATCCTAAAAAAATGGGTAGGCAGTTGCAGTGATAACCATCAGTCCTTATCCTGAATTACTTTTTTTGGTTGGTGGTAACTTGTTACTTAGGAATGCAAGAAGCAAAGTGTTATGGCTTGTTCGAGTGCTGAAGCTCAGACCATGGGTATGGCAAATACAACTTCCTAGATATTGTAGGTTCAGTCAGTTCTAAAGACGGGAGTTGAGGTGTTTATTCTAAAGCAGATCTATTGTGGGACGTGACAATCAAGCTAACACGTTTAATTGCGAACAATCCAGTGCTATACATCAAGTGTTCAGAGGTTGATACATAGTTACACACACGTTACTGATCTAACAAGATTTCAAGATAGGAATCGATAAACATATATTTATGAGCGTTTTAAGTGGAGACTTCGTGCAAGTGGTCAATACAATTAATAATTGCAAGTTACTCGGATCTACCTGAATCTGTAGGGATTTAAACTCTTCATCGGCGAAAACAAGTGCTCTAGAATTTGCACGTTCACTGTGAAGCATTGCCTGAGCCTTTTCAGATGCCTTTGAAGCATTCTCAAGCTACAAATAATCAAGGTATTAACCAACAATGTAAGGTCCTAATATCATCGTATCAACATCAAATTCCCAATACATGCAAGTATTAAAATATGATAACAATTACAATTTGGAAACAAATACAGAACTTCAAAGTTTCCTGCCACGTGCCAAAACAAAGAAATTCAATGTCGCAAATATTTGATACTTCACAAGATAATGGCAAATGCAGTTGGGAGTCCTATCTGTAAATTGTATTATTGCAATGAATATCGAAAACATAATAACGTTAAAATAACAGCAGTAACTAATAAATAAATTTTCCATACCACAAGCACCAGGTTACAATTGTGGATTTCTCGAATCGCCTCAACCTATATCCCACGAATCCATTCATATATACAACTTCTTTCAGGGCTTATAGAAAGACACTAGCCAGGTAAATCCTTACGCCAAATGGTGCCTTACTTAACTCCCTTGAAGCAAGGATTACAGGCGCATAAGTGAGACACAGATAGGAAATAAATTCCGGACAGCAATCAGTATTTATTTTCTTTTATATAAAACCGTTTTGGACCTTTAACTGTTTCATGGTCTTTAAAACACCCGTTGGGATTTGAAGTAACAAACAAAACTATCTAAACAATTCTAGTTAAAACCCTGATTTCATTTACTTCTCTTCGTATAAATTGAAATTTGTGAGCTCAAAGCTAAAAATCTCAAACAAATGGAGCTTTAATGTACCCTTCTAGCTTCTTGGGAGATTTCTTATGAACCTCTACTAAAAGTTCAGGCTTCATATAGGTACTTGGTGTCTAATGGTCACTGTTTATCTTTTTTCATACATATAGCTTCTCAAAATATACTTTTTTCTTCTAATTTTTGAGTTTCATTTGATATATGAAACCTCCAAGTTCGGTTCTCATTGATCTAAAGGTGATTTATTGATCGGAAGCTGATTTGATTTAATATGGGATAGAAGGAACTGAAAAGGAATTCTAGTTTTATGTACATATAAGGCAATGAGGGTGATAGGATTTCAAATATTTGATCTGAATGATTATTTGCCCAAACCTCCATTGAAATATTGATTATATTGCTTTTAAACTTCCAAAGCGAAAATTTAGTTTTTAAATCCAACCTTAGAAACCTAGACGGCGTTCAAGACGGTTTACAAAGGATGGACATAGAAGGTCAGATGTGTAGCCTATGAAGGATATTTACATCCGAACTAAGGGATGAGCTCGATTCAAGTTGGTGATAGTATTAGAGGTAATAGGGGAGAAAATAGCCAAAAATATTAAAACTATATGGACAAGGAGCAAAGAGAATGATGGTTTCAAAATTGCTATGCTCTGAGAAAAGAGGGGTGATATTTAACGGAAGTTTCACGTGTGGAAGCAGCAAAATGGAGGCAGCCAAGGAAATCAAGTTGGAAATGTGACTCTTATGAAGAGTCGAAGCTGCAAAAGAACGCCTGGAAAAGTAAGCTAATATTCAAAACTGAGTCTAGTGATAGTTTTATCACTCATAAAGCCTCAAGAATGAATTTTATTCGAACCCTAGGAGAGTGATACAGATGCATATCCGGTCCATCAGATTCCCACCAATCGAAAGTATAATTTTGAATTCAGCAGACCAAAATTGTATATGGATTCCTTTAACTCGACTACTTTGATGTCTCTCTTTCGCTGTTATCTTGCATCACTGGGTTTATAATATTATTATGTATACTATGTCTATAAGTTAATATCCTTGCAACATTCATTCTACTATTATAGCTAATATTTTATACCAATAAGATATATCAAGATAAAGGAAAGGAACTACGCATTAGGTACTAATAAAAATTAATGGTTACATTGGATGTGGACATTAACAAGAGAGAAGACAAAGCCATTAGATGCATACATAATTGATTTTCTTGAGGGCACATGGACTAGTGAATATGAAGAATAATTTTAATGTTAAATTTATGATTATATTAACCTGATGTTGAATGTCTTTTTCTGTGCCACTAATTGATTCTACGGAGTCAGTGGACTGGGTAGTGAAATAAAAGTATGGCTGGTATCCAATTCCCAAGCTTCTGTAACTGTTTTCAAGACTAAATCTATTTGATGGAGACTTCTAGGAAGATGGGACCAACTAAAGATGTTTCATCAATATGAGAATACAAGATAATGTGATGAAGTCCATTTCAGTACTAATAAAGCTGTCAAGAGAGAAACCAGAATTCCCACTGAGAATTAAGAATGGCACCTGCGAAGACCCTCTTTCTAGATTCTAATGAGTTATTACAAATTTATTAATGTGGGTGTAGCTGTAGATGATTATGAGCTCCATAGGGCGTCAATCTAGTTGGGATGTCATGGAAGTTAATGATGTCTCTGCTACAGTGCTACTCCACTGTTTAATTCTCCGCAACTCTACTTCGTTACCCCTTTGCAAACTTTCTCTTTGATCTTGAGTAAAATTTCCTACTTACATAGCAAAGAGAAAAAGAAAAGAATAATCTTATTGTTATGTTTATGTATGTT
Source organism: Kingdonia uniflora (assembly GCA_014058105.1). Taxonomy (NCBI): domain Eukaryota; kingdom Viridiplantae; phylum Streptophyta; class Magnoliopsida; order Ranunculales; family Circaeasteraceae; genus Kingdonia; species Kingdonia uniflora. Next base: position 2,066,847 of record JACGCM010002686.1, on the reverse strand, counting down.
TGACAAGTGACGAGCATTAGTCTTTAACTATACCTGTTAAAGATTTAGATAGCTTGCTACTATAATGTAATCGTACATGTTATGATGACTTATGTGCACACTAAATAATACAAATAGACGCCTGTACACACTAAATTACTTTAGTTATGTTTATATTTATTAGATGTACCCATATATTCTGATTTTATAGTGATTTTTTAGTTTTTTTCGTAGAAAATGTTCATTGCCTTTCTAAAGTGAGTTTTGATTCTATATTATATAAAAATAAAGAAAGAGAGGATTATGCCTCATACGCCTTCCTCCCACTAAGCATCGACCGCCTCCGTCTACCCTTTTCAAAACTTTTACTCCGCAATTTTACTGAAATCGCAAGACACCATATAACAGAAAAAGCTTGCATGATTATAATACAAAACTATACATTCTACTTATTGTCAGTCTCAGCAAGCCAATACTCGTTAAGATGGGTAGATCACTAAAACAAGTAATAAGACGCAAATATTCACTAATTGCACAGAAATAAGTCCAAATAAATAAATTAATAATTTTATACGGAAAATTACAAAGACAACTAATGAAAAGAAAAGAGGGACCTATACCTGTGACTGTAGCCGCATTTTTTCCTGCCTTAATAAACTGATTTCTGTCTCTGCCTGTAAATTCAGAAAATATACTTTAAACTAAAAAAAAAAAACTAGCTCATCACCATTAAGTTCAAATGGTTATCAACCAATATTTAGGAGAGAAAATAACTCACTATTTCCTTGGACCGCCTGAGATGATTAACCACAGGTTGCAAGTCAGCTTCACCCAGAATATGTGGACCAGAAGAAATTCCCACAGAATATCGCTCCTTATCTGCCAGTTTGATGTGCAAAGCTTCCAGTCGATTATGCAATATCTTGTTCTATAAAGAGAATGCAAGAGTCAGTGACTAGTGCAATAGTACAAGTGTTTTAAGAGCAATACTATGCAATTTAAGTAAACAATTGGGAGTGTGTATCTATCAAATAAAATATAAGAGCACAGTATTTCGAAAAGTATTTTTTCTGAGGTGACTTAGACTAAAAAAATGAATACAAATTAGTAGGAGTATAATGTGAATTAACAAAAAAAACATACTGTTAGGATATATCCTTTAGCCCAGAGCTGCATATTCAGGGGAAATCCTAAGAAAAAAATTAGAACCAATATCTTCTTTGCAGTTCAAAATGAATTAGTCCCTATACAACCCCTTGATGTGATAGTCAACTGGGAGCGCAACTTTCACCACATGATTCCGTTACATTATGTCAAACAATTGAAGTACAGGTTTGAGTCCTCTTTCAACTAATATGATTATATACAGGACGGACACTCGAACAAATATACCAAAATGACGTCTACATAGTTAACAGCATTCTTTTTGAAAATTTGCAGTAACAGAAACGAGGAGGCTCCAAGCCGCCTCCACAATAAACAACACCAGTTCTTCAAAGGGAATTTTGTAAAACCACAAGGTGGACAAGATAGTGTTAACTTGAAAATCTTGAGCACCTTGCCATAACAAGGTTTTAAAATCGTCCAGGAGAACCATGATAGATATAATACCTTTAGAACATTTTTTATTTTTTTAGAAAGGTAAGCTGGGGGGCTATCCCCCATGAAAAAAGGACAAAAAAAGAGCTATACAAGATGGGGACAAACTCCTTCCCTTACAGACAAGATCAGGAGAGCCTTGCACTAGAAGAGAAGGAAGAGAGCAGATAAAAAGCAAAAGATACAGATGCAAACACTTAAGCATCACCAACTTAATGTACAGGTGGCATGTTATATTATAAATATAGCCCCAAAAATATCTAATAAGTATAGCACAATATGCACTTAATAAACGGAAATAAAATCTATTACCAATAAAATAATAGATTAAATTACATTAACAATATAATTTATTTATTGTAATAAATCAGTAAATAGTAAATATCAATAACTTGGGCTAGATCTAGTACGACTGTGATATATTCCCTATATTCCAGGAAATAATATAGATACTAACCTACATCATACTTACTAATATATTGTTGTAACAGTTTTATCCTTCCTGGCATAGGGTTTATCTCATGAAATATAGTTCATACAGTTCATACCCATGATTTATCACGATTTTGCAACCATATGCATATACCTAGAGAGAAGGTGCCTCTCTTTCCACTGTCTAAGTCGGCGCCACTCTCTCCACGTTTGGTATTTATTTTGCATTTTCATTATTTCTAGTATTTGATGTAATGGGTTAGTGCCTTAGTGGTTTGACTGCAGGAGAGTGTTTCCTTATTTTTAGGAACCCTAATGTTAGTGGGATTAAACCATACCTGGGGATAGCAGAGAGGTAATTGTTATTGGGTTATTTCAAGTGTAGGGTTAGTTGATTATTAGAGCATCTCCTAAAGTGCCTCACTGACTTTGTTGAAAAAAAGCCAAATTCAAGTCAGTGAGGCTCTATTTCCTCCAACAGTACCTGACTTGGATTTTTTAACAAGCACCAAGCCTGTTTTTTTCTTCTTATTTTCGTAAGTCCAAATTGGGCGCCCAAGACTTGGGCGCCCGATTTGAATTTTATTTTTTTTAAATAAAATTGGGAGCCCAAGTCTTAGGCGCCCGATTTGAATTTTTGTTAAAAAAAAACAATTGGGCGCCCAAACCTTAGGCGCCTGTTTAAAAACATAACAGGCGCCCAACACTTGGGCGCCCAATCGCGACTTTAAAAACCAAGGTTGAGTCTTGGATTCCAAGACTCAACCTTGATTTTGGAGTGTGAAATCCAAGTCAGTGAGGCACTGTTGGATGACGAAAATCCTAGATGGCACCTTGGATTCCAAGGTAGTAAGGCACTTTAGGAGATGCTCTTAGGGTGGGCTCAAGTTATCAATAAAGAGAAGAAGTTTCGACTTTAGGGTCACAATTAATGTTCAATTTTGATCTCGTATTCACGTCCAAATTTTTATATACAAATGCATCCATTGCATTTCACGTATCATTTATGGATTAAGTTATTAGAAGTTGATATTTAAGTTATTCATGGATGTCATTACATAGAGGCATTTTATTTGAAAACAACATATGATTATAAAGTTCAATCTTAGAGGTCAACTTTGTCAAATCTCATCCAATATCTTTACTATATATGGGGGCTAAGAGTTGTTGTACTGCAACTATTAGCCTCCCATGGGATCATACACTTCGAGTATAAAACATTTCCAATAACGAGAAACCAGGGACAGGGTGGTTGACGGAAGAGAATCAAGAGAAGGACATTTATCTGAGGGATACAGAAGGAAGATAGATAAGAGTATCAGGGACGAAGAGACATGAATAAGTTGTGTACCCCTTTAAATGCCTTATAAATGTCCCTTGTAGTCAAATAGACACGAAAGGATACTTATTTATTTCTGTTGCACCAAGTGAGCCGTGGATACTTAATTTTGCCTTTTTTCCACATAAATGAAGAGAATTCATTAATCTTAAGAACCTAAAAAGGACTTGTAAAAAGAGAAAAATTTACATGCACTTGAAACAACAAAATACTACCAATGAAGAAACAAGATTGCATACAGTGAACAAAGATAGCTACGCCAAGCAAGAAACACACCAACAGATCTCCTAGTCACTTCAACCTCACCACAACCAACGATTCTACCAATGAACAACCTCATTCCTACTATTATCAAAGCTACCCAACTTAATAAGAAAACTTTTAAGCATCTAAGACAACTTGCTCCACCTAAGTATTATAATTTTAAGAACTAAGAGTGAGCTCACCATCGCACTTTTCCTAAAATCAAGTTCCTTTCCAATCAAGCAATAACAATGTCACTATCCCTTATAGCGTACCCTTTTGGCGAGAGTTTCACTCTAAGCTTACTAACAATAGTCTGAAACATACTCTTACATTACCCATGTATTAAAGAAATAATTCCAAACAGTACCTAACAATGTAATAGTATGTGAGACACATACTCCCGATTTTACCACATTTAGCATCAGTACAGTGATTGAGCAATGTGAAATTTGACCAGAACGGGTAAGAGAAGAAGAAAAGGGATAACCCAAACATAGGTTGTGAAAGTTAATCTTACTATGTTCGTCGTTCAATCTCACATTGCGAAAGTAAAAAAAATGATATCGAATACAATTTGAAGAATTCTTAAGCACTTTTTCCAAAAATGCGATTGCCTTGAGGCTAAAGAGAACTTCGCAAACCATAGGCACTTATTCGAAGCTTGTATAGTAATGTGCTTAGTCAACCCAGTGACCTGTCATGGAAGTTGTTATTCCTGTTCTACATTATATGATCTCCACTTGTGGCATTCTGTACAAAGTTATGGTGGTCATTAAACATTGAAAATCACAATGATGATAATTCCCATAGTACTCTCTCAGATCAATAGTCCATTACATGGTATAGTGGCCTCTATACCACCTAGAAGGCTGTAACCTTTTTCCAATCTTAATTTCTTGGTCTAAAATACAAAAGCATCCTGAAGTTTTAAGGTCAATAAGTATGAAATCTAAATTGCGCCACCCTATTAGTTTGCAGTTGATAAAGTAATATATTCAATATAAATGGAGTATAGCACCTTTTATTTCACCAATGAGGGCTAGATCAGTAGGTAGGACTAGTGCTTGGAAAACCAATAGGTCCTGGGATCAGTCCTTAAGCAGCTTTCAACTAAAAACGGAGCTTTTTTATTTATTTTACTTTCTTCATTTCTTCCGAGTTTTCGTAAAGATTAATTTATGACTAAAATATCTCTAGCATGCAGTACAAGTGTACAACAAGATTGTAGGGAAATGTTAAAAAAATAATCTACCACAATACAGATGCCGAAAACTTAGATGTCAAATAATAAAAAACCAAACAGGATTTTCTCTCAACCAGTGAACATTTTACAATACAAAACAAAACAATAATGATATAGAACCTATCCCACAAAAAGTAGGACCAAATCAAGAATAAAGAAAAGTACCTGTTCATCGGTTTCATTATATTTCTTCTCTGCTTCAGACTTTAATTGCTCTAACAATGATTTCTCAGATTCCAGTTTTGCCTTAAATACCTCCTGCATTAAAAAAACAAAAAATCCTGTACATTAGCTTATTTAGATGCATTTACATACTACGTAAGTTCTAAAGCAGCAATCAAATCTCATATTCCAGTTTGAGAAATCAAAGTGTGTGCATTAGTTTATTTGGTAGAATGAAAACTGTTCATCAGAAAAAGTAACACCCGACTTTTAAGAGGTACCAAGATCATAAAGTAAACAAACAAAGCCTGCTAATGATAGCAAAGTGCAACTAATACTGAAACAAAATTTACGCTTTCATTTTTCTGAATATTGGTCAATTTGCGCAGCTCGGATAGCTCATCCTGCAGTAACCCTAATGCATGTGAAGTTTTAGTCAACTCCTGAATTGTCTCAGACTGAAGCATAACCTGTAGGACAAAAGATAACAAACTTAAGTTGATTTAAATTAAAAGAGGAATGCTCAATCCGGAGGCAAACAACAATATAGTGTGAAAAGTAAAAATGTAAAAAATACAGTAATGATCTAATGACTTAATTTTTCTAATTCTTCTCATACTCTTTACCGTGAGAATACTGTAAGTAGGATTATTGGAGACCAAAATTTTCTCAACATATTCAACGCCAAAGTTAATACGGCCTCCCTTCCTCCCTCCTCAATGTAGAAATATATGGTAATAATCTAATGATTTTTTTTAAAATTCTTCTCATGCTTTTTACCATGATAAAACTGCATAATTTGCCGTGAGAACACATAGTAGGATTATTCGGGACCAAAATTTCCTCAAGATAATGAGCACAAATTTAGTAAGGTATCCTTCCCTCCCTAAGATGGGACACAGTTCGTCATCTACAATGTAGATAAAGGTTACCACAAGCATGTATGTATATGTATACAACAAAATACATAGACACTTTGAGAATGATCTCTTCAATGAATAGACCTTTAAAAAAATGATTTAATTTTAATATTCCTAACCACTTAAAACACAAAATTCAAATTAAGGGTCATAATAAGTCATTTTAATACTTGATAGTGCTGTAGGTATGAAATGATCCGAGACTTTTTTCCTCTACTGGTTACTTTTTCTTGTAACCACGATGAGGTTGACTGGAGAGTGGAGAACCCTTTCCTCTTCCATCTATGACTCCAGATGTGGCCCAAGCTCTAGAAAAGAGCTGCAAAACCCAGCCCAACCACTGCATTCTTCGGAGAATGATTCCTGTGACCCTTCACGTCTATGGAGAAGACCACTGCACAGCGAGAACAAGGAGCAACGTATTGGAACACAAGATGCTGTTCTTAGGCACAACATAGCTTGGTTTCAAAACATGGTTTTGTCCCAGGAGGTGAGAACAGATATTGGGCCAAGATCATGATAGTCCTCACCTGGTATCCCTACAGATATTGGTGGCAAATTTTGAACTAGAAATAAGAATCAGAAGGAATTTCTTGAAAAGAATGCAACTAAGGAAGAAATCAAGGGCGCATGTTTGATATCAAGGACTCGAAGTCCCTAGGGCCTGATGGCTATACTTTGTGTTTTTTCAAGAAGAACTGGAATATTGTGAGTGCAACTGTTGTTGCAGCAATTAATAATTTCTCCACATCAGAACGGATGCTGAGAGAAATCAATGACACTTTATTAGCCACATCCCAAAGCTCAAATCTTCTAATTCTGTGAATGAGTACGAACTTATTTCGCGTTGCAAAGTCATAAAATGCATCTCGAAAGTCATGTCTAACAGACTTAGACTTATTCTCTACCACATCAATGATCCCGCCCAATTTGATTTTGTCTAGGAAAGGAACATTATTGACAATACATTGTCATCTCATGAATTATTAAGGAATTATAACAAGTTGGGAAACTCATGGATATGGGATGTCAAGATAGATCTTAAAACATCTTATTATTAGATGTGAAACTTATAACTACTATAAGAATTATGGCTTTCCCAGGCCGATTTACTGGGTGGGTGGAAAAGTATATCTCTAAGACCTCTTACTCAATGATGGTGAATTTTTTATTATTATTATTTATGAACGTAAATTTTATTGATAAAAAAACGAGCACAACGCCCAAACACAAGCACGACCAAAAACAAAGAAAACGCCTCAACATAAAGCCAAAAATGGCAAAACTAACTTTACACCAATATCCTCAAGTGGAGCCCGTGAGATTCTCCCTCCATTTATTCATAAGCGACTCAAAAGAGGCCCCCGTCATATCGGTCGTTCCTTTAATCCACCAAAGTTCAATCCAAGACTGGAGTTCTTGACTTCTCCTTTCCTTCAAACTTCCTTACATTGCGCTCAAGCCACATAGACCAAATCCCCGCGAAAGATAAACAACGCCATAGAACCTTTTACCCCATCCAACGAGGCCCCTCGTATTCCAATTTGTTAAAAGCGTCTTGACATTCCTAAGGCGCGGCCACAGTAAACCAACCCCAGTAAACAGTTTCAATCCAAATACTCTCGGCGAAAAGACAAAGAAGAAAGAGATGGTCAATGGACTCCCCGTCTCTTTTACACATAGAACAAAAGCTAACCATTATAATATTACGCTTACGAAGATTGTCAATGGTAAGGGCTTTATTCAAAAACGTCCACACAAAAAAGGCCACTTTAGAAGGTAACCTAGGAACCCAAACTTTCTTTTTTGGGAAAAAAAGAGTATTATGAGTTGGAGTATCCAGAGTCTTAATAATGTCTTCACGGTGAACACCCCTATCATCCTATCCTCTTCCCCTGGATGATGGTGAAAACTAGTAAGTTTCTCCAAAGAGAGAACAATATTCATTTCCCAATCATTCAAGTTTCAAAAACGTGGTGAAATATTCCCCATAGGCTTTTGTAAGGAAATGAGGAATAAGGCAGGGAGACATTCTTTCCCATATGTTGCTTGTGTTGGCTATGGAAGTGATCAGCAACATTTTGAAGAAACAACATAGTGATGAAGTTTTGTCTCTACAGTATAAGTATAGAGAATCAATAAAGCACATAATCTTATGGTGATCAATAAAGCAGATGAAGTTTGAGCTACTTCCCTCAAAGAAGCCTTGGATATTTTTCATGTTATTTATTTATTAACTAATCTCCTCAAAAGCACTATTTTGTTTGGAGGCGGGGATGCTCTATCTAATGGCAGTATGGCTAGGGTTCCTAACATGTCAAGTATCAATCCACCATTACTTATCTGAGCCTTTCCATGTTAGCATCAAGACTCACTTCATATATGTAATTGTCAACCACTTTCGGAAATAAGTTGTTCTCGAATCAATAGTAGGACTTTGAGAGTTTTGCCTTATGAAGGAAGGCCTCAGTTGGTCAATTTTGTGCTCATAAGCTCTCAAATGTACAAGAGTAGAGCTTTTGCTCTCCACCAAGCTGCCTTTAGGTCTATGAATAGAATATTTATTAGACTGTTCTGGGATAGCCCTAGTTTGAGAAAAATAAATAATTTGATTGGGTGGGTGGGTGGGACAAGATTTCCAAACCCAAATGTGAATGTGGTGTTGATATTATTGATCTTCACAAGTGGAATTTGGATCAATTTGTAAGTTGGTGTTCCAAATTGTTTCTAAAAATGAATCCGTATGGAGTTGGATGGTTCACAAGCATTTAATCAAAGAGGGGCACTTATGGACTATGAGTTCTGCTATAGATAGCTACTGGGCTTAGAGAGCTATCTTAGAGGCTAGAAAAAAAAGCAAGACCTTTTGTTATTTCATAGGAAATGGGGAAAGTACTAAATTCAACATAATCCATAGACTAGATTGGGACCCTTGGTTGATAAGGTGGACAGTGGCACAAGATACGAAACTAGAGTCAGAGATAACAGTTTTGTAAGACAGGTGATGATGAATGAAGAATGGATTCTTCCTCAGTTGAAAACCAAGTGCTTGCTCAGACTTGGCTGAACATAAGAATGATCAAGATATTAAAATTAGAGACCTGAACTGTAAGGGAGGTTTACCATGTATTCTGCTTATGCAGTGTTGAGGAAATGGGATCCTAAGGAGAACTGGGTGTAGGCGGGTATGGTCTAAAAGCCCTATTTCCAACCACAACTATGTCACTGGGCTGGTTATGATGAGAGTGCTGATCAATCAAGATAAGCTGGTTCAAAGGGGTGGTGCTCTTCCTTACACCACCTGTGTTTTATGCAATAGGGGGCTGGGATCAAAATGAAAGATATAGAAGGTCAGAAGCTGCTTATGGCATGTAGATAATTCATACCTCTAAAAGAGCCATTATCATAACCACACACTCTCGGAGGTCGTATGATACCCCTGAAAAAACAAAATGGGCTGCCAAACCTAGAAGAACGGAGTTGATGAGCAAAGTAGAAGACTTAGAGAAAGGTAGGGCATTGTTTTAAATGCTCAACAAAGGGAGACATGCTTGCGAATGGGAAAAAGCCTCAAGCTGACTGGGTGATGCTTAATACAGATGGTAACTTGATTGATGAGCACTCTGGTGTGGAATGGATCCTGAATAATAGCCAGGCGAGAGGTATTGCAGCCTTCTGTGCGAATGGGAAAACGACTCAAGACGACTGGGTGATGCTTAATACAGATGGTAACTTGATTGATGAGCATTCTGGTGCGGAATAGATCCTGAATAGTAGCCAAGGGAGAGGTATTACAGCCTTCCGTGCTAGGTCAAGTGGGCACACTAATTTATCCATTAAAATCCAGGCTATCCTGAAGGGTATCCAAGGGTGCAAAGAGATGGGATTCAAAAGGGTTCATTTTGGTATTTATTCCAAGTTAGCTGCCTAAATATTCAAGTAACCATTGAGCCAACTTGGCGAGTTAGACATGATCTGGCTAGAATGAAGAAGAATTTGAGGAGTTTGAAAACTTCAACTAAGCATATTTTTAAAGAGAGTAACAAGGTGGCCCACTATTTAGCTAGTCTGGAAAAGAATGTAACCCCCTTTTACCTATTTTGTGCCTTTCACTGAATACTTGGATAACATTATGTATCCGGATCAAGTGGAGCCATGGGCACAATAATGTAATTTATTGTGTTTAATAGATTCTGGTAAGGGGTCTACCCACCGCAGTTTGCTTTTGCAAAAAAGGAAAAGAAAGAGAAAGTATCAAATAGAATAATAACTTGTCAGATGATTACCTCATGGTCTGAACATTATCAGCAATGGATGTCCATCAACCTTTCAGTTAGCAAATAGACCCAATACTAGTTTTGGTAAAATCATAATTAACAGAGTCCAAATCAAATTGAGCTATACATGATTGTGGACAGCTATTTGTTTAAGTTTCAAATCGGTCCAAATTTATTAAGTTCTCACATCTGTAATACACATTACGAAAGTATACAAGTGCAACACAGTCAGATTATATAAAAAGTCACCTGTCTTTCGTAATTGGTCTGAGAAGTACGCCAGCGCTGATGTTGGTTATCTAAATCTTCTTTCAATGAAGAAATTTGAATTTCCATTCCCATAATTTGGGATCTATATCAAAATGAATGTAGTCAAATGACTAGCAGAACCTTTACTAAAACACAAACAATGTATTTCACAAGTTTTGTTGACAAGTCTTAAGAAAGACAGACTTACGCCTTGATCGAATTTTCTTCCTTGAGGTTGGCGATTTTTGTTAATGCAGATCCCAAAGCTTCTTCTTTCTCGGCAATTTCGGAGGTAACTTCTTTGGACTTTGACATAAAATCACTTTCAAGTTCGGATATTCTTTCTCTCAATGAGAGAATTTCAACTTCTAGAGACTTCTTTAGTTTGTCAGCCTGTAGAACAACATCGTTCAGGCCAATTGAAAAGAAGTGTACTTAATTCATGAGTACTGAATCTGTTTAAGTGCCAGGTGTTTAGCTTTTAAATGAAAGAAACTCCAACTATAACAGTACCTCGGCCTTGAAACTTTCATGAGCAGATTCCATTTGTTTTAATGCAGCTTCATTGACTTGTGCAATGTTTTTATACTGTCAAGTAAAATATGAGAATAAAAATAAAAGCAAGAGAATAAACAATAAAGCGACTTCAGAATTTGGAAGGTAAAAAAACCTGAAGCATGTGATCCTTGTTTGCTCTTGCTTCGTCTTTCAGTTTATCCATTTCTTCTTTGGCTTTATGGAGGTCAACTATAACCTATTGCATGTTTTGCAAAAATCAAACACAACTTTAAACATAAATAAGTAGATTGCCACATTTTCAAAACGGAACGGGATTCATTTCATTACAGAAGCATAAAATATCAACCAGGAAGAAAAACTAAGAAAGAAACTTAATAAACTCGGCAACTGTGATATAACCATCATTCATGAAGATCAGTGTACGAAATATGAAGAAAATCATAGATGAAATAATGAAAGTATTTCAGAAAGTAGGTTGGCTTACAAAGTTTTTACAGAAAATAAAGACAAATACAAATATTTATTTTATTACAAAAATCAAGAGAAAGAACTTCATTGAAAGGAGAAAAAAGTACAGTGAGAGAACAAAAGTGTGTGTGTGTGGGGGGGGGTGACTCTTCAAAAAACAAAAACTTCCAAAGCCAAAGCCAATATTCATCAATAGAATATGAAGTATTCTCTAAAACAACCGTAAATGCTACTTATGAAGGTAGATCTTCCAACAAAACTTTGTTTGGTTCCCAAAGGCAGTTTATTGCCATCCTTGCTGCTTTTTCAGCTGTAAAATTTCCTTCCCACCAGTAGTGAGAGAAACTGACTTGGATAAAGTATTTTTTAGCTCTCTCCCAATCACACCCGACTGTCCAATGGACTTCATCTAGAGTAAAAGGGAGAATATTGCCTTCAATAACCACACTGTACACCTTCCCATTTGATTCACGGGCAACAACACTAAGGCCTGCTACCCTCGGGTTACCCAAAGAAGGGCCATCATAGATGAGCACGACTTGTATCACTGCCTAACTTCCACCATATTTTTTGCAAATCCATATGACCCACCAAGTTAAACCTGTTCACATATTTTCTCCTCTTGATAGCACCAAAGGAATGGCATATAACATTTTTACCCAGGACCAGGGAGAGAATCAAGAGCTAATACCAGTTTTGCCTTCAAGAACTCTGCAAATGTCATAGGTTTAACCATTTCCATTGGGTATCTTAGAGGCATTACTCTCTTCATTAATATCAGCTACTTTCTCTTCTTCCCTTCACCAAACAGGATCTGAGGGATCCTTTGCCTCGTCTCTGATGATGCCACGATTCATGTCCTCACTCACCTTCTTTCCTACAGTCTATTTCGAACCAAACTTTTTGAGATTAAGAACCTTTTGGTCCCCCCCATGAACCAAAATTCCATCTTCCTAGCAAGAATTTGAGATCTCGAAGATTCCGAACAAAAACCCCAAAAAGAGAAGATTGAGGATTTGCGAAAATAGAAATAAGATTAAGGCTTAAGCCTCCTCTGAACAGATGAACAAGTATGATCTAAATCTAAAACTAGTAACACGGACAATCCATAATAAAAATTCATGCCCACAAGTGTCCGACACACCAACATTCACATGGATATAACAATTAGGTACACCTTGCTTAAATCAACAACATTTTGACATCTATTCAACTTTCCAATTCTTTAGACAAGTTGCTCAATCCTCCTAAGTTACATCATTGTTTCTACTTTTGTCATTAATTTAAAGTAACATATATTTATCAGACTTGTATATTTAACATTTTCCCGTTTTCACTTATTTTAAAGTTGCCATGTCTGACACCTTGCACCGCTATCGAACACTGGCATGCGTGCAAGTGTCAATGTTATACATAGATCTGAGATAAGTGGTCTCAGAGTTTGAACCCGGCAATCTATTGAAACATATAACTTGTAAGTAGTGAAAACATCAGAAATTGACATTATTTTTACATATTCCAATATAGCTATTATTGGTGTAAATCTGTAATATAACAAAGATGTAGATAATATTCACATGCTTATTTCAAACATGGTTGTGGTAATAACTAAGAAATTTAATAGTACATACCTCACTAGTTGAGCGTGTAGAGCCAACATCCATAGCTACATCCTGCATTTTATCAATAGCTAATAACAATGGGCACAATTTGTAGAAAAAATAAGATACAAGTCTTTCAGAAGGGCAGAATCACTAAAAAGTTAGAGGTTGATAACAGGAGAGGATAAAGATGAATCGTTGAATACAAGCACTATGATCTTAACTAGCAGTTATTGACCTATCTTGGACCAACAAGTTCCCGATGGCTATATTTTAGGAAATCAAGAAGATATTTTCGGCGATACACATATTTAAGCATTACTACATTTTTATTATTAACATAACACAATATGGAAACATTGTTAAGTTTTATATAATGACAACATGCGTCATGTTTGACGAAAGCATCACAGAGAGCAATTGGTACAAATTCAAGTTTCTAGCACAAAATCTCAGTGCTTGAAGAAGATTTCCACCCAAGCAAGCCCTGAAAACGAGAAGCGGAGAGGAGGTTGAACACTGAATTGATTATGATATGTCACGGCCTAGGGGCGTGCACCACCATTCGTGGTTTGTGGGCATTCACTAGGCCTTAACAATTTTGCCATTTTCAATTTTCCTCTCAAGAAATTTGCCAAATTCTAATTTGGTTTATGTTAGTAATTTCATATTTTTAGCAAATATTGTTCAACAAAATTTAGGATTTATACTTTATTTCCATTCCAATAAGGACTAGGTTTCAATTTTGTGATATGCTCCCTTAATCTATATAAAAGAGAGCCTCTTTAAAGTTTAGAATTAGGTTGGTTTCAGTGCAAAGCTCTTTTGCGAGGAGTTGTGTAAATAAGGGAAAGCTCCAAACTCTAGATCTTTCAGGTCTTCATTTTGATTGAAATAATAATTAGTTGATTCCAAATAAGTAGTTTATATCACATGTGATGAATACTATCCTCAACAACCTAACTCATAAAGAAGTGTGACCTAACTTTGGATCTTCCATGATGTCTAAAATATAGTTATTAGATAAGAAAAGAGTTTGACAATTATCAGAGTTATGGACGACCAAGGTCTAATACTACATTAACCTTTCATGCATAAAGAGTAAGTATCTACGCTTTTTTATGTTCGATTGATGTACTCCTAGAATCATAATAATCAAAGTAGAAAATTTACAGCTACATTTAAGTGTAGCCCCCTTCTAAAGTGTATACTAACCCTCCATTAGGGAACAACTTCGAAAAAGGGCATAATTATCCTAGACCACATTCCATCACTCAAGACCCATTTTATAGTTACCTCTTCTTATGACGATTAAGGCACATGAAAGTTGGAGAAACTTTGACTGAAGATGGCTCATCCCCACCAACAACCCTCTTCATTCGCAATTGCTTAAGAAATATATTTTTCAACCATGTAACATTGACATGAGTATGTGAGCCGGTTTCTAGTACGGTTACGGGGTGTTGGACACGGTAGGAAAAGAAAGGTACAATGAAAATATACGAGAGACACGTTCGCGCCTCCTAATGTTGGTATACCGGATACGTATCTAATCGGAAAAAAATTAGATGTGCCATGTCCATGCTACATAGCTTTTCAAGCTCTATTATGTGTCATACAACCCATCATCTTCCTCTGGTCATCGAATGAATTATTTAGATGATATGATCAATACTTTTATTCGGAATATTTGCGGAATAAGGAAAAGTAGAATACCAAAACATTCAGTTCCCATTTATTGAAGGAAATTTATAAGAAACAAAGCATGCCAAGTTCTTTTCAAAATAGAATTCCCTTAGTTGTAAAAAAAAATGATTAAATTTTCAACAACCCAATAAAAGATACATGATAAAAAAAACCAATAGCAGGACTACCTTAATTTGAGCAGATTTAACCATTGCATCCAAATCAGAGAAACGAGCCTGGAAAAAAATCAGTGAAAAACAATATTAATCTATAAGTACCACAATTAGAGATCATCACTATATTTTTTAAAAGGTAAAGTTTATTCATCGTATCCTAACCAAATAATAACCGCCAAACAACTAAAACAGGATGGATGCTGCAAAATACATAACATTTGCAGTCTAGAGCTATGAGCACAAACCTCAGCCACTGCTGCTCTAGATTGAGTAACAAAAATATTGCGCGAAGCATCAGCTAATTCTTTCCGCATCTCTTCAACTTGTCCCATAGCATCTTTAATTGTATTTTCCTTGTCACGAGCAAGAGTCCGAGCAATATCTCGTTCTTCCTGGAGTTCCTTCTTTGCTTGAACCCATTCAGTCTGCATATCAAAAAAGGTTAGCATCAGCACGCAAAGGAAAAAAGACGAATTAGTTAATTCAACATTTATGAAGAAAAATGTGACTTACGCATATATTAGATCAAAATCAAATTTCAAAGAAAAAGTTAACAAAAAGGCCAACAACAACTTTTACCTACAAAAGCATTACCTAAGTACTAAACATCTCCTCGCCGGAAGACTTAGTAATCAAAGTAGAAAAAATTCATTGAGTCTCTATCCCAGATCGAAACTTGGCGAATTAAAAAACAGAGGGGAGCAAGAGTACATTTGGAACGGTTAAATTTTGTCCTTTGAGTTGGTCATCCTTAGGCATCAGACCAGGAAATGGCACCTGAAACTTAATTTTTAACAATGACATGGGTACGCGTGTCACTGTCTGGTATCAGGATGTGGTTTAATGGAACTTCGGAAAAAACAAAAATGTGGACACGAATGTTATCCTAACAATTTTTTAAGCAGGAACAAGCAAACTAACTATTTTTTAAGTAGGAACAAGCAAACTAACTAATTAATGTAAGAATCGAATTCATCTATTTAATGACCAATCCATGTTCATATAATGCAATACATTTTTTAATCAAGGCTTATGGAATGGACTATAATCTGATCTGGGTTGCCCTTTAGAAGAAAGGGTTGGTAGAGTTACTAGCGGAATAAGGGAATTAGGGGAGTTTGTTTGGCCGTTGCGTGGTGCAACATTTAAATTCAGATAATCCAATTTGTGTACATGTTGGACATGCTTTTAAGATGAATAATTCATGGAAAAAGCACTTATAATGTAATATTGAGAATCTCTCCTATTACAATATGAAATTGTTGGATTATTAAAATGTTTTTTCTTGGCCTTTTCTATTTGTTGAAGGAGTAAGAGTATTAGGCCTTCACAATGTAGATTCGAGCTTGGTGGTGTTAATGCAATAACAACGAAAAAAATTGTAGAATTCCTTTCATTTTTTCAGTCTGAATCGGTATGTCATGTGGTGCAAACTGAAAGTGTTTAAGAGAAAGTTGACTGGTCGAGAATGTTGTGTTTGGAGAAGAACTATAAGCATTTTCAAGAGAAATCAAAGATCATGGTAAGGAACATCTTTGACATCTATGTGACGATTTCGTATTAATACTCTTCATCAATTATTATAAGGGGATGGGGGAATTATGAGAGTATGGCATGATTTTGAGTGTTTTTTTTATTGCTTCATTTGACTATAGGTTGTAAGAATGCTTGTTTTGACTGGTGATTTGTCTTTGATCCTAGCCAATCGCATGATGGACATTACCATTACGAAATCTGACGCAAAGAGATCTTTCTACATACATTACCACTAACACAAGCTAGCATAAGCTCGCGTCTTTAAAGCAACAGGGGTCAAGGTCGGCCAGTAAGACGATGGGGGATAAGTTTCACCGTTAAGAGGGAAACATTCCAGATCACCGGCTAAGGCCCTTAAATGAGCGCTCAGTGATATAGGAGGTAGGGGTGCAGAGACAACCATGAGGTTTCCTAGAAGCGGCCCCCCATGAGAGTGGGTAATAGCTCACTAATCGAGCTTCTTTTCACAATTAGAATGTTTCCTTTCAGATTACCAATAAATTATTTACTTTCTAAAAGAAGGTATATGGATGTATAACTTGGAAATGGTAACGTTTCACATCAAGATAGAGGAATTCGGAAATGATATACTAAAAGGAAATTAAATAGAGCGGAGATCCCAACAACCTTAATGATATTTGTAGAACTTTTGCAGAGAAGAGATCCTAGAGGCGATTAGGGACATCCCTTTACCATGATGGTTTCAACATTGTATTCTTCAAGGTAGTTGAGAATTTCTCAAAGCTGATTTCAAGAAAATTCCATTACTTTAGGTTGCAGAGTAGAGGTGTTACCATCGTCTTAATTTGGGCTCCCATTGGAGGCAAAGATAACTTTAAGAATTAAGACTATTTGGTATCATATTATTGACACTCGAAAAGATTAAGATGGAAGAAGTACTTATCAAGAGCACTTTCCCCAATCTTCCAATTGGTATCCCTCTCTTTTCACATTACCGAAGAGAGTAGAGAAAGAGTTAGATGGTATGGAAAAATTTTCTTAGGAAAGGTCGAGAGGGGGAAAACAAAATTCATTAGGTTAAATGGATACCGTTTGTAACCCAAAGAGCGAAGGAGGGATAAGAACTAATCAATTGTCTCAAATGAATGAGACTTTGTTGAGTAGTGGGTATGGAAAAATTAGGTATGAAGAATATCGACTTTAGAGAAAAATAATTAACTATAGGTTTGAAGTGGTGGATTTTAGGTGGATCAATAGAGAAGTTAAAGAAAGTTTATTGTTAATTCTTGAGGGTTAGGATAATAAATAAGGTGAGGATAATAATAAGGTGAGGTTCAGGGAGGAGAGTTGATTGTTGGATTCTTCATTAAAAGGTTAATATCGTTAAATGTTTACCATTTGAGAAAATCACGAGTCTATTTTCCAAGATAGTATGAGTTTTATAAAACGGGAGTATCGCGGAATTTGGATTTCGGCCGTGGTTTCAAGGACCATAAGATGACTATTCCCACTTCTTTGTTCAACGAATTTTGAAAGTTCCATCCACATCTAGGTGATGATGATAAGAGAATTTGGATAAATTGTGTGAAAGGAGTATTTACTATTAGGTCATTTTACGAGACTTTATCTAAAATTCCTTTATAGCTACTTATAGCTTTCCCGATAGATAATTTGGGTTCCAATATTACTAGCTAAGGTTATTTTCTTTGCTTGAACTGTGTATCTTAACAAAGCACTTACTATTAACAAGTTATGTAAACGTAAGGTCATGAGCTACTAATTTTTTTATGTGAGAAATCCTTAAATCAACTTCTTCGTCATATCCATTCGCATTGTCTATTCACCCAAGGCATTTAGATTTCCATGTTTACCGAAATAGGCTTATCTTAGTCACATCCTAGAAGTGTTAAATAACTCTTACCAAGTTATAGCTCAACAAACATCTTGGGCCTTGAAAAAGTAATGTGGAGCTTGCTATCTTGGGCCATTTGGCTTGAAAAGATCGCTAGAAAATTCGAAGAAAATGAAAATTTGAGAGAGTGACTTATCATGACTATAGCATTCGCCTTTTGGCAGAGTAAAGCGGCTACGCATATGACGGGAGTGTTTTTTGACAATCTTATGGCTAGGTGAAACGAAATAACTACTAGAGGCTCGCTCACGAGTCTGGGGGTTTTCTTTGTTGATGTGTGAAGTTGTTGTTTTCTTTTTTACGTTCTTTTCTCGAACTTGAAGTGACTTCCCTCGCCCTTCTTTTTATTGTAATTTTCATCCTTATCAATAAAATCATAATTTATCAAAAAAAAAGAAATAAAATAGGGTAATAGGAAGTGGCAAATGATCCACTTGTCATTTCACCCCAAGCACAGTTGACTGATTTGGCAACTAGAAGTTTGGCTTCATTAACATTGTTCATTCGAAGAAATGGCTACAGTTCTCAATTTACTCATAGATGACATCATCATAATAGATGATAATGACGATGTTATTCAGCCTCCAAAAGACAATCTGGCCAGAAAAGTGAGATCTAATATCCTGGTTCTCTAAACAGTTCAATCAATGAACTTTAATGTCTGTCGGAGTAGACACTGATCTGGAGAAGAATATGTTCCTTCACTTAATATTTGAACATAGGGTTGAGACTTTAGTGAGAGAAATATGTAAATAAAAACTTCAGCCGTATTAGAAAATGATCTATTCTCGGTTATGCATTTTCTATCTTAAGCATGTCGCTCCATCAACTAATAATAATTTAACAACTGATAACAATGTGCAATATCTTAAAGGGAAGAACATGAATAACCTGCAGGTGCCTTCTACTTTCAGTTTACCATTACAAGTACAATGCTTCCCAGCAAAGTACTACAATGTCAACATGGCATATATAGTATGATACACAGGAAAATCTCAACTACTTAGAAAAAAAGAATGCTTAAATCAAAAGAAAAAATGAATTTGGATAGAAAAACAAACCTCAAGTTGTTTAATATGCTCATCCTTTTTCCTTATTTCCGTAGCTCTGGTTTCCTGTAATTAAAATAATATGTAAATGAACAAATACAAAACCTATTGAAACAATGAGATCAGAAAAAGAAAAAAAGACAAACAGATCAAGAGACCTCACGGACTTCCTCAACACCATGAATTGTGTCAATGGTTGCCTACATTAAAAATCATAAATCCGAATAAGGCCAATGAAGAATGATTTAAACCAGCTGTAGTCACAACATATCCTACCTGAAGACGATAAACTCTCTCGGACAAACTACGAACTTCGTCAAGAGCTCTTTTTTCAGAACTTACTAGCATATTTTTTTCATTCTTCAGAATAGACACCTGTTGACAAATAATGGATGAAGTTGCATCAAGCGTGACATATGTACTACATTTTCTTGACATTACTCTCACCTCCATATCTAACTTTCGTGATAGCTCTTCCGCTACATGCAATGAATCCGCACTATCACGAAGCTTTCGTTGGTAGTCAATGATAAGCTGTGAGAACTCTACATTTCTAGCCAATACTCCATCGATTTTCTCTCTCTGAAATATTATGCAAGACAATTATCAAGAGGCATATATATACTCAAGATTTGTGCAATTTATATAAACAACTTAGATATATGGCTGAAGAAGAGCAAATCTAACAAATATTGGTAATGTATACAAGAGTATATTAAGGAAAATATAGTCTGAGACGGCAGTTTCACCTGATGCTCAGATTCTTTCATAAACCTATCCAATTTCTCACGTGCAAAATTTGCCTCCATAGCTAACCTATCACGCTCAGTTCTTAAAGATGTAGCCTCACTCCTGTATGCAAAGAATGTGAATCTTCAATTTCCATGGCAATAAAGACTACGTTAAAAGATAAGTGGAAATCAATAATAAAAGTACAACTGAGAAGAATGAGGTAAAATAATATGAAAAGAGAAAGGAGAAACTTCACAGCAAGTCAATTATGAAATGAGTAACAAAATAATTACTTTTAAGGCCTATGCAACACAAGGAAATATATTAGAATCCCTAAGTATCGATAATAACAGTATTTGGATCACAAACATACACCGCCCGGATAAGTGCATAGAAAACTGATACAAGAAAATACTACTATTAATTATCCCGAAAATTTACAACTTGGATAAGGTTAAGATATCCCCTTCCCAGAATCTAATACGACTTGACGGAGTATATCATTAGTATAAATTTTAATACGTTATTCTTATTTAGTGCAACAAAACAGTCACTCCCAACTTGTATTACAAAATACACAATTTTATTTTCGAATTGGATAAACTAAAACAAGTGAAAAATACATAAAGTATTTAATGCCACTATTTTTTCTGTATCAAGTGGACAGGTCGTAAAGTTTATCATTTAATAGATTAAATCATGTCAAGTAAAACATACATAAGGTACTTCCCGATATAAGTTCACTGAACTTGCGCCCTGAAGCATCATGCATATAACAACTGATAGGCATAGAAACTCAGTAGTATAACACTAGCATGGGAATGTGTATATGATGGTAATGGCAACATGACTTCAATTTTGGATATAGCTGCTCACCATTCAGAGAATCTAGCATCTCCACAAGTCGCAGAACCAGAAGGCAGTGTTTAACTATAATCTTATAAATGACACAATGTTCACGCACATGAGTGTCAATAGTGAAGGAATCACGCATGGCCACATAGTCTTCTATGGTAAAATTCTTCTGAAGGAATTTAAGAATTTTTGTTGTGACTCTTCATACTGCGTTGGATTCATATCTTAGTGTAAAGGGTAAATTGGGAAGACTTGAAAAGAATTTATTAAGATTTTGAATATCACGAGATTGTGGTAAGCCCTGGTGTGGCTCATCTAAGATAACATCGTTCTACTCCTCCAATACTGATTTTAATTCATGTGATGTACTTGAAGGGTTGTAATTCATGCAATCATGATGCGTTAGCATGTATTGATAAGATGGCAATTTTTCCCACTGTACTAGTACATAAACCGACTAGCCGAATGCTTCATGATCTTCCAGACCCTTGTACCCAAAATAGCTTTCCACCTTCGGAAGCCAATCCAGAAATTTATCTGGTTGGACTGCCTGCGAAATTGCAAGAATATTAATCCAAAAGACCCTCAACAAGCGATGTAGAGCCCTTAATCGAATACCCCTCCAAAAGACCCTCAACAGGCGTAACGTGGATGGCATTTGTAGTGTATTTTTATCCATAAAACCCACGTTAATAAGGTTAATCTTCTTCAATACAAAAGATTAAGGAATCAAAGCATAAAGCTAATCACCGTACAAATCAAAACCACTTTTTACTCGGTCTCTGACGAAACTAATATTACTATGAACAAAACTCAAGAAGAATACCACTGGAATGGTGGAAGTTTGCTTGTATAAAATGACCGATTCTAGAATCTAGTTGAGCAGGTTTTCATAGTTATTTATTCATTAGGGCACTAAACTACTCAAGGAATTTTGTTTACCTCTGTACTCAACACTCTATTTTCCTCCTTTATTTTAAAAAATGCTTCGCGACCTTCTACCCACTTTTAAAACTCGCCTATCAGACACAAGGTGTACGAGAACCAAGGAACCAATTTGATCACCATCCCACCCTCATCCCTCCCTCTTACAAATACTTCATCATGGGTAGTACCTCAATACACTTCACTAATTAACTCTTAACTCACGAGTTATTCCAGGAGTTGGGAAATCATATGGCTGAGTGCTTGGTCCATCGATTGCTTCAGCATATCAATAAATGAAGATATTCCATTAATATGCATTTGAAATATAAAAAAGGAAACCTCCATTCATTGTCCTTCAATAATATTATTTTTTTGGAAAGTAATTATCCTTCAATAATCAAGAAACTGTAGAATCTACAGCTTCTTATACAACTATACAAGTAAATTATCAACTTCACAACAAAAGAAACCACAGTACATGCACGGCGATAAAGGGACAGCGTTAATAACGCCCTTAAACTCATCAAATGGTGAAGCATAGCATGAAACTACACAAAAAAATGGCCCGAAATTATTAATCTTACCTAAATTTAGCCAACTCCTCTTCAAGATTTCTAACACGTTCACTAGCCTGTTCATGGACCTTCTTAGAAGCTTCCTGAAAATGAATTTCAGCAAATAAAAAAATTGAAAGATAAAAGATATTGACCATTCTAACCTTCTTACTATGGTGTGTCTGAGACAATACCTGAGAACCTTCAAGCAGAAACATTAGGCCCTTTCTTCCAGTATCTGCAACAATGTACATAAGACTTAGTCGAGAGAGAGAGAGAGAGAAAGGAAATTAGGTAATATGAAAGCAGAGAAAATTGACATAAGAGAGATAGACGTTGAGGCATTTTATAATAGCGAAAGTGATAGCAAAATTAAACAAAAAAATCGCTTAGCCCACATATTAACATGTATGGTAACTAAACCTGGAATCGCATCAGCAGAATGAGTATATGACTCGCGACACTTAACTTCCTCTTCATACAACCTCTTGTACATTGCAACCTAAGAAGCATGAAATGGAAAACAGTAAATCAAAGTCATAATTTGGCTTGACAAGTTACCAGATTGTTCGCAATTAACATTAACAGCAAAACAACATAACCAAAGTAGCACAAATTTACGGAGGTATGAAGTGATTCTATCATGCTCCCTTGTTCCTCTGCTCTTTTCAACACAGCCGTAACTTTGAAGGCGGCCTCATCATTTTGCTTTTGGAGCTCTATTTCAAACCTCTCCTGAAAGCGCAAAGAATGTAAGAGCTACAAATAGAATACTGCATTGCTCAAGTAAACCCAGTGACTTGGATAGATAATATGAAACATATAAAAAAGCTTTTAAAGATACCTTTATCTCTGTGTCCCTTTTCTCATTCTCATCGGAAAAGCTGCGCACGAGACTTCGGAGTTGTACATTCTGCTCAACCAGTCCATTTATATCCTTGAACGTCAACTGCAACATATTTCACACCATGTTGCCTTTAGGTTATAAACCTTCTACAGTTGAAAGAAATAAGTTAAAAGAAGTCCAAGGACAAATCACTCACCAAGCGTTCTGAGATAACTTTCTCCACTTCAGACTCATTATTCATTTCAACATCACAGCTAGTAGTTAAGTCATCAACATGATCATGACTTATTGATCCACAACGAAGCTGGATATCACGGCACTCCTTAACAAGAACAGTTACCTGAAATGGTAGCAAATACAAATTAACATGTGGTGTTGAAAACTAGCTATATAGTTACAGCTATCTCGGAAATACAAGGTCATAATTGTGCAAACCTCATTTAAAATATCATCCACTATTTACTTGAAGTTATATGCCCCATGCACCAACTGGTTCAGTAATTCATCATGCGCGCTATCCGAGATTGTGTCATACAATGTTGACCATTGGAGTTGTCATATAAAACACATTTCTTCAGACAGATTTTGATAGAACATGGCCTAGGCCGTGTGCCACCCGTCATGGGTTAGCAGACCTCCTAGACCCTTTTCTATAATTGGGCTTGGACCTCTCTTTTTCTTTCTCGCTAGAAAGTACTATAATTTTGTATTTTAATAGTTGATTAAGAGGTATAAGCATTAGCACACATCATAAGAAAATAATAATAAGAACAAGCACAATTTGAGAACTATGTTAATGTACATTAGTGAGGATAAAAAACGTAAAATCCATTTTGCAGACTTTCCAACTCGATAACCTAGCAATAAGATATACTTAAGAACCTTCGTTGCACACTTGCACCTCACATTCTATCTAGCATCCAAGCAATGAAAGCTTACATAAACTCTCTACTACGCACAATTTAAGGAGGGGAAAGAATGTTAAAACCGTAGAAATAGGGTGCTTCTCTTTTTTGGAAGTCAACCATCCATGTGGATGAGGGGTAGGAACTCTAAGCCACTATTGTCTCTAGGAAATGAATGTACAACTGATTGTTGATATTTTGTGACTCTTGCAGTGTTGTGCTACAAATATAAGTTTATAAATAAGATTAGATAATCGGGATGCTTCGCCATTGAGCGTTGTCTCAGTGATGGTGTGTACCTCCATCAAGGGGAAGATCAGAAGCTCAAACACCCACGGGGTGAGAATTAGTAATGAGCCTTCGAGTTTTGTGCAACCTTCATGGCTTGTTGCCATCGAGATTTGTAGCTCGGAGCCTGGCTGTTTACAACTTTCCCACTATGGGTGAGTCTGCTTAACCCTGAGTTATCAATCTCCAAATACAGGCTCAGCTACAACAAAAAATTGGCATAGCTCTATAAAGTAATGCACTCTTTAATTTGTCTGCGTCGGTCCTTGTAAAGTTCTTCGGACTCTGAGATATAATAATTAAATATTATAATAAATACCCTTAATTCAGAAAATGCTAGTCTTATTACCTGTTTTTGGAGATCTACTATCTCTTTTCGTGCCACGCCATAATCACGCTCATGCCTTCTTAAATCAGCCTGAAATAGAACTTAATCAGCATGTTGCAACAAACCAATCAAATAGATAATATGTTCAGAAATTATACCTTTAATACTTGGATGGTCTTCTCCAAATCAACCTGTTCCAAAAGGGATTGTTGCAATTTTTCGTTCATCACTGAATATGCTTCCATCATTCTCTCATGTTCAGCTAAGGCATGCAAGGAACATTAATCAGAATACCACTATATGAACATGAAAAGTAAAATGTATCATAATATGCACACAAGTTTTGAGAAGTATTTTAAATGGCGACAGTCTTTGATATTAAAGAATATCAAGACAATAATATGAAATAAAGATTAAAACTATGTCCTTGTGTCGGTGCCAGTACATGATATTGAACATGACAGCAAACACGGACACTGTGATTCAGTTACTTTATTAAGAAACATATTTAATTTACAAAGGCATGGTGAATAAGAGCTAAGAAAGCAAAATTAGTATGTCAACCAGATACGTACTATTTAATTGAGAATTGTGGCCTTTGAAAAATATAAGTTATGAGTGTAAAGAAACAGTTGTTACCAAATTCTCTCTGTTATTTTCCCTATTTTTTCTCTTCACATTTATTCACTTTCTTTTCTTTTTTATATTCACATACAAAACGAAAATATTACGGCTTTCTGGACGTAAAGGGGGGAATTGTGCCTCTATATAAATTCATGGAGTTCATATTAATGTACACTCAAATTGCTAAAAAGATATTTGAGATGAACATCAAAAAGATGAAACTGATTAGTTCTTTGTTGTTTCCCCGATTTTCCCTTGATTCTTAATTAACTTCTTTAACTCCCAAGAACTTTAATACTGTAAATTGATTAAGGTTACGAAATTTATTTATAGCAAATCTCAACCCCTAAACCTTGTAGACCTTCCCCTAAAATCCTACCTCTAAATTAGCTATTTACTAGCTTGGGAATTTACACAATCACCCAAGAGAGAGAGAGAGAAATCCAATACAAGCCACCAAAGTAATCAACCTTCAAGGAACTCTAAGGTCTCTGGCAGAAAAGCCTCTCAACCCTTACTAAGGTTTACGAAATAAGACCCCTTACTGAACAAATTTCTCTTCAGACCCTCAATGTCCTTCCCATAAGGATTGCTCTTAAGGCTCCAATTACCGTGACGTGGGCTAGGCAACTAACAGGCCTCAAACTTGACCCAGAATAGCTCTGGGCAACCCAGTTTGTTGTGGGGGAGGTGGAGTTCTTGGAGACACGAACGGGGATTTTGTGTGAGGTTTTGCTTCGGGCTATGGCGTAGGTAATAGTATACTTACATAGACGATGACATTACTTCAAGGTCTTCAAAGATGCTTTCGTGGTGGATTTTACCCTTTGGCAGATGAAGTTGACTCTATGGTGCTCCCACATTGGTACAAAAACTTTAGGCAGGTTTTGTGGTCGATGCAAAATGCTTGGATTGAGATTCTAAGGCTAAAGGCTGCAATGACCATCATTCTTGTGTACTCTTATAGGGAAGGCGATTCTCCAGCTGACCCCTTCTACAAGATGGGCAGTTCGCGACTGCATATATTTTTTTATTCTCTTTAAGGGATTCCAACCCCTATAAAGGTAGCCCTTAGGCTAGATAAATGGGTATTGGTAATATAAGAGGATCCATCTAGTCTCTAAGACAAAGGTTGTTTTCGGATCAGAAATGAAGCTCTTCATAATTTTTTCGATTTTTTTTGGATATCAATATTGCATTCCGATCCGATCCGATTTTTTTCGAAAATCCGAAAATTATACCGAATTCGGAATTTTCGGAATAAAAATCAAAAATTTCAGATAATATTTGTGAAAATAGTGAATTTTTGCCTTTTTTATATGTAAAATTAAACGTAATGTTCCCAAATCAAAATATTCAACCCTTACTCATACAATGGTAACATCACCACATCTCCATCTAGCAAAAAAAATCATTAAACTACAAAAAATACATTAAATATTGAATAAGAATATTTAGAAAAATTGGATCGGATGTTATTCGGAAAAATCGGATCAGAAATTTCGGAAAATCTGAATAGCAAAGGCTATCCGATTCCGATTCCGATCCGATATTTTTTGGAAAAAATCGGAAATCAGATTTTTGGAATTCGGAAACGTAAAATAGGGTTCTAAAATCGGATTGTTCGGACAAAAGTTGCAGCCCTACTCTAAAAGGTCCTGGCTTATTGACTGCCAACCCCGTGATCTTCTATCTTTGATAAAATTTCTAACTTTATCCCTAAAAAAATAAAATTAAAATCTCCTCTCGTTTTGAAGGGTTTAACTAGGAACTGAATCAAATTTTTTCTTCAAGGAGGTCCTTGCAAGGATTAAAGATCCTCATCGAATTCCTCTTCCTACGGAAAAGGATAGCCTTGAGAATTTCCGCATAAATTAGGTTACCTTACAAAGTTAAGTTGGTTTGCAAACATCGGCTCCTAGCCAGAAACCAGGGACAAGTAGAAAGTAAGGTTGTTATGTGCATTCTTCATAGACCTCAAAATTAAAACAGAAGTTGGAATTTTTGAATCTGAAATTGGAGAAGATGTGGGGTTAGTTCGCATATTTGACTCCCCCAGATCAGATAGAGAGAGAGTTGTTGTAGTTGTGAGTAGCTTACTTATTACTTCTGGATTCCCTAAGCAAGCATGGCTTGTAGTGGTTCTACGACAAGCTTTCTAGTTACAAATATTTCCCACCATTTCCGGTGTATTGATTCTGTTGAAAGTTAATTTGGTCAATGCTACTCGTTCTTCACGACTTTTTCCCTTAAGTTCCTCTTCATCTTCAAGACTTGGCTTATCTAGAGAGAGGATGTATTAAAAATACCATTGTAAATCTTTCGGCTCTGATACCATTTTTGAGGTAACCTCAAACGGATAAACGATTTAAGATGAACACCCTTAACAAATGAGAAATGAAAATTATTAGGATTCTTTGTTGTTTCCCTAGATTGTCCATGATGCTTGATTAGCTTCTTTAATTCCCAAGAACTTCAAACTTACTTTCAACAACAAAGTTATAAATGGATTGGGGCTAGGGGCCTGCCTTCATTTATACCAAATCCCTACCTCCTAACTCTAGTAGATATACCAAAAAACACTACCTCTATATGAGCTAAGCTTCTTTATAATCAGGGATTGAAAGATTATATTCTCCTAAATCTTCTCCAGAGAATTTTGTTCAGTTGGTCTTTTAAGGAATTCTCTACAATCCACTTTCGAATTGATTGATGTCTCATCGTTCACTTTCGATACTCAAAGGGATCAGCTACATGCAACTATTCTTCTATTTGGAGTCTTTGTAAGAATTCCATTAAATAATAATTACGGCATAGAGAATTGCCTACACATATTTGATGGTAAAGACTCGAAGGGATCATCTACATGAACCTATTCTTCATTTTTGAAGTCTTGAAAATTCATGTTAATTTTGAAGATATAGCTGGGTTATTGAGTTTTATGTTATTGTCAGAGGTACATTGTAATCCAAGTTGAAAAAACAGTGTATGCCTCAGCTTGAAGGGGAGTGTTAGAATGTATAAACCACCTCAACATATATTTTTAGAGTTATTGTTGACATAATATTTTCTTCTAAATATGCCGTGACGATGTTACATGGAATGAAACATGGTGCATTAGTGATTGACATCGCAGGAGTACACAGTTGTTTTCCTACTCCACTGTTGTTGGTCTTCAAGGAGAAACCATAATTCAAATCCAGCATCAATACTCTTTTCTGAATTACCAAAAAAACTACGAATATGCTCACTGGTGTTTGATGCCATCACTAACCAACACTAAATTTCTAAATGAACAATTATATCATTCGCAGCAAACATAACAAGAAATGGACAGCACTTCTTTAAACAAAACGTCTGTAAAATCAACTATATTACTTATGCATTAAGTAGTACCTCGTTCATCTAGTATAATCTCAGCTTTCTGCTCTATTTCAAATAAAACCTGCAGAAAGATGTTACTAGCTATAAGCAATCTGCCCAAACAAACAAACAAATGAAACAGCTTTCTACACAAGAATAAACTTTTCCTGGACATATTTCTACTATAAAGAATAACAAATATTTGGTGTTATCCTAATAAAACAGAAAACACGTTCAAACGGGAGGTTGTAAACACCTAGAGTCGACACAGAAAGGAAATGTTTGTGTTTTTTTTTGCCAGGCAAGCCGGTTTTATATAGGGATCCGTAACCCTCAGTTTCCAACCCCATGGGGTTTCGAACCCATGACTCGTCTCTTGGTGAAGGGTCACAACCACCACTGGGCCAAGAGCCCAATGGCAGGAAATGTATAAGGTAATGATGTGTATGTTATCTTATTTTTAGAAGACATAATAGCAGGACAATAAACCAGCGGTAAAAGAAAAGAATCATGATAAACAGCATTTCTGTAAAACATGAGGCACATTCTAAAGGAAATGCAGAAAAGGCAGGAGTATATTTGGCAACCGTTTCACACAATATAAATATGAAGTTTATCCACTATATCTCTTTACTTTATTCTTTGAAATTACAATTTTGTTAGTTAAGAATGTTATTAAAATTTTCAGTTTTTTTAAGACTTTACAAAGATAATCACGTCATTCTTATCTAACAAAAAAGAAGATAATCACGACATTATAATATAATTGGTTTAAGTATGGCAATGAATGGCCCTGTCCCAACAAAGCCCGGCCTGAGCTTCCTTCAAAGTCAGGAACTATGGCCTATCTATAAACCCGCATACTAAAAATGTATAAACCGGCTTAAGAGTTTTGCTCATTCCCAAACATAGAATGAACTCCAGACCAAATGAAGAACGATGTTGAGCAATCCGATTTTGAATATTGTATCAAATCCAAATAAACTCGTGGTCAAGTCTTTGTAAAATCAGATCGCTACTTGTCCATACAAAGTCTTACTGAACATCAAAGCCGGTGTACATTGTTCTGGATCCAAGTATGTTGGGACAGATCTTCAAAAACCATAAGTACAGCAAGATCTTCAAAGCAAATAAGTATATACCAATAGAAACTGATAGTGTGTTGCTGCCAAATGTCAGGGATAGGATGATGTCAATGAAGCGACTCGCTTCACCATTTGGAAATTCAGGCAAAATGCTTCTGTCCGTGCACTTCAACCTCAACTAATTGAGCTAGAATTTCTTGAGGTATTGTTGCGAGTTCCCGGTCGGACAAATTGATGAGATTATAGTGATTCTATAAAATAAAATATGAAGAGAGAGAAAAGGAACGCTGAACGGGCTTAAATGGCTGAAATTTCTTCCAGATTTAATGTGTTGAGTTCAAAGGAAATACCTAGTCTTTTGCAATGTTCGATTAGGTTAGACTATGCCGCGACTACGTTTGGAATTTATTTGATACAATGTGATGTGGCACGTCCCTTATAGGGTCGTCTACCCCGTGTGAGACTTATGTTTAATTTCATGTTTAGCTTATGCTTTGTTGGAGAGGTCCAATATGGGTTATTAGCAGTTTCTAATTTCTTAATTGGATAGGTTAGAGAGATATTGTAGGAGTGAGTCTAGAGAAACCTAGGTTATAAGGGGAGAGGGTGGTGTAATCTCAGTACTTGATTTGGTTAATAAAAGTTGAAGTTCTTTAGTATGAAATCCTAGTTTCTCTAAAACTTAACTAAAATGTGATATTCATATGAATCTTGCTTCCGCATTCGTAGTAATCACGTCAATTGGTATCAGAACTGCGTTAGAATCCAGTGTAGTCAATTTCAAGAGCAAAGACGCCTCATGGAAGACCCGCGACGAAGAAACCTACCCCCCCCCCCCCCCCCCCCCAACCACCTCCGTTGGGCGTAGTAGAAGACCCCTCCCGAGAGGAAAGTGCCGCCACGAGGAGCGATGATCTCAACAACCCTTTCGCGAGCTTAGGTGTTGAAACCGGAAATCAAAGCACCATGGGAACCGTCGCCGAAGGTCCGACCAAGGCAACCATCCATCCCACCACCGACC
This sequence comes from Kingdonia uniflora, assembly GCA_014058105.1. Lineage (NCBI taxonomy): Eukaryota > Viridiplantae > Streptophyta > Magnoliopsida > Ranunculales > Circaeasteraceae > Kingdonia > Kingdonia uniflora. The sequence continues at coordinate 2,035,964 of JACGCM010002686.1, read as the reverse complement.
GACATGTGGAGCCTACTCGGCAACACCAAACTGCACGGACAACAGCGACATCAACGGCAGCAACACCGGTAGTGCTAACCAAGTCAGAATTTTTGGCCTAGGCTGCTCAACAGCAAGCCCAAGCATATCGAGCCCAACAGCAAACTCATGATCCCCTATTACCAAACCCGAACCAATACTAGTCGAGCCTAATCCGGACAACCGAACCAGACCCACCCGGACCAGATCCAGTCAGTTACAAGGCCGAGTTACCCACAACAAGTGGAGACCCAACACAGAACTTGTGGGCTCGATGGGCCGGGCTTCACCCTTCACTAAAAGGACTGGACTTCGAAGGCATAAACCCGTTGTGGTGGGCACCCTATGACGGTACGGCTGCTGACGACTTCATCGACGTATGCCGACCAACATAACCTAATCTGGTCACCCTCCCGACAACTTCAACGCCGATTGAGATACTCGGCCAAGAGAAGACCTCCCTTCCCGTGGGTTTTGAGTTACCGAACCCCGAGCTACCGCACAGACCACTGAGGACTTTGGGTTACTGCCCCTCACAAGGCAACACCGGCTTACCGTACACAACGAGAACTGACCGACAGGTACCACCACCGAGGGCAGCTCCGTTAGGCGGCCATGGACCATCTCTCCCACCGGCAAATCCGTACCATACCGACACCGGTAAGCTTCCTCCACCAAGGACGACCCCTAAATACGACTTTGAGTACCGACATCCCTACGGCGATGGACGGGGGCCGCATGATGATGACGTGTTCAGTCGAATGGGCGACGTAAAATTGCAGGTTCTCGTTATATTCCCCATGGAGAGAAAGAGCGGCAATTCAGCGGGAGAGACCGGGGCCGTGGTTCTCACCCCCTGGTTGGCACCCCATTGTGTGACCGTTACCGACAACGTCCATTTGGTTCACCTCCCCGTCCGCCAAGACATCCGCATGCTACAACTTAGCAAGATGATGAGTACAGTTCAGACTATGAGGAAGAACAACGTCTACAGTCGCGACGCAAGGGTAAGGGCAATGATATTGAAGCGTTGGCCAAAGCTATTTCAGAACAGAGGCATGATGTTCACCTTAAAGTGCTACAGTTCACTGGAAAATCTGATACAGATGCCTTTATTGAGTGGTTAGATAAAGTTAAGCGTATTTTCAACTACAAGAAATATGGGGATCCAAAGCAAGTGATGAACATTGAGTCCCGCCTTACTGGTTTTGCTTTCACCTAGTAAAATAGAGTCCAACAGGCTAGGCGTACATCGGGTTACCGTCCCATTACAGAATGGTGGAAAATGCGGCGAGAGTTGAAGGAGAGATTCATCCAAATGAACTACGGCGAGGTTGTATTTGGGAAGCAACAGTCCCTTAAAATGGGTCTCTCTTCCCTTGATGATTACGCTGATCATTTTTATCTCCCTGAGGCACGTGCACAACTCCATGCACAACTCCATGACACTGAGCAGCAGTGAGTTAGTAGGTACAAGAATGGGTTGACAAAAAAATTACAAGAGGCAATTGCGCTTCAACCTGTCTTTTGCCTAGCAAAAATTGTACAGCTGGCCAAACAGGCGAGCGAGCTACATGCGCAGTATCGCCCTCCGGTTCCAGCAATAGCAACAACAGTTCCAGCTATTCCAACAGTCACTGCACCACGTACCTTTGTTTTAGGTAACTGCTATGGATGTAGCAAATTGAGTCACCAGAAACGTGATTGTCCTGCATTTGCTAAAAAGGTCGGCCTCCTCATGGATGGTATACGGGAAAGTGTGATAACAACAGTTCAGCGTGTTTTGCGGGATGAAGACGAAGAGACAGAGATGCACACTAGATTAGTGTGTGAGTCCTCTGGAGCACCACCCCCTTGATTTTGTGGACAAAATCTTCTCAGACGGAGGGTTTGACGTAGCGCGTCCCTTACAGGGCCGTCTACCTCGTGTGAGACTTATGTTTAATTTCATGCTTAGCTTATGCTCTGTTGGAGAAGTCCAATATGGGTTATTAGCAGTTTCTAATTTTTAGGTCAGTTTCTTAATTAGATAGGTTAAAGAGATATTGTACGAGTGATTCTAGGGAAACCTAGGTACAAGGGGAGAGGGTGGTGTAATCTCAGTAGTTAATTTGGTTAATAAAAGTTGAAGTTCTTTAGTTTAAAACCCTAATTTCTCTAAAACTTAACTAAAACGTGATATTCATACGAATCTCACTTCCGCGTTCGTAGTAATCACGTCACAATGACTAACATAAGCAACAAGTAGAAAGTAGCAAGTAACAAAAAGGACAGAGAGAAGTCGAGAGAGGAAAAAATGCAATAAAAGAATAAGAGGAAAAAAAATGGGGACGTGCTGTGAGAGAGAAGAGAGAGGGTAGAAGATTCACAGTTCTCTTTAACAATATACTAGTCAAAGAGGTTCTGGTCACCGTTGTGGACCGCGACTATATTGTATGGAAATAGCCGAAGAAATAAGAATCGAAAAAAAAAAATGTATTGGCAAAGTACTGCTTTCAACTCAAACTCTCATTAGAGCATATTGTCCCTTGGGGATACATTGATCCTACTCGAAATGTAACTACTGTCTTTGCAGTGTCTTTGCAGCAGGAGCTATTTTTCTTAAAGATACCATACTCTCCAAAGCATCCATTACTATGTTCACTCAATTTTTTGACCAAATAAACTTTCAACAGTGATCTTCGGCAAAAGCAACCACAAAGCTCAACGACAGCAAAAATAAATGAGAACAAATTAAAATCTTGTAGACTGACATGTCTCTAATAGTGTTGGGTAAAATAATGAGAATAAAAAACACCTGCAGCACAATGAGAACATTACCCGTTCTAAAATGGCTTGTGATTGCTGTCGTCCCAAGCGCTCATGCCTCAACGAATCAACAGCCTCTTGGTATTTCTCATACATTTTAGCCAGCTAAGCCAAGGAATAAAATCAGGACTTAGGAACCAGCAACTCTGAAGAAACATGTTAAATCCCTAAAACGGAATAATAAAATAGAATCTACTTACACTCCAACCATCACGCAAAAGGGAAGCCGCTAATGCTGTTCCTGAAACCCCAACTGGTATCTTAGGAACAAGCATGTTATTATCTACATTGACGGCATCACTTTCTCTTCTAATCATCCATCTATAAACATCAAATATGCAAATTGATCATTATGGAATGAGAAGACAAAAAAAATCTTAAACTACGAAATTGATCATAAAATTGTATCTTGAACATATAGAATCTCGGAATATAAACTACTTCCGCAATTTTATCTTTGTTGTACAATGTGATAAAATACATTGTAGTTTGTTAGTGTACCAAATGATTAGTATGTAGTCCATTGGTGTCATAAAATAGTCCACTAATGTTAGCTTTCAGGCAGTGGCAATATGACCGAATTATTATGATGGAATTCACTAATGGCATGGATATCATCATAAAAAGAATAAAATTGAGCAATCGACTAGATTTAACTGAAACATACGTTTCTTCAGAGAAACCGCCGAGTGGAAGAAGACTTAGTTCATTTGCCTTTCTATTATTTTCGATTTCAGCCTCATACTTCGCAAGTTTTTCTTTCATCTCTTCAGCTTCCTACAAAAAAAAAAAAAAAAACGGGTTCCAACTCAGCAATAAGAAATAAACCACCAAGGGTATGCAAACGAATATAACAAGTAAACAAAAAATATATGTATCTATATACAGGTCGTGAATCAAGGGACAAGTTCCAACAAATTCTACACCACATACTTAAGAGCATGAGATGAGGTCTGACTTTTAATTAAGGATACACTAGTCATTTCTCTTAAACCATTTTGTAAAACTCATCACTTTCCCAAGCTTTAGATCACACGCATTATAAAGCGAAGGATACACTAGAGTCATTTCTCTTGAACCATACCAAACATCATGCCAAAAGCTAACCCTCTGCCAATTTCCAACTCCAACTCCAGTAAAGATCCCAAAAGAGAATATCCTTTCTTCTACCATTTCTAACAAATATCAAGACCCCAATCTATGATTCATCAACCTATGGTTATCAATCACTGTCTCGGTTTCTGCGATTGCCTTTAAGCCTGAGTTGTTATCCGCGGTTAACCTGATGGCATCCATTCTTGCAGCCCTTTTGGTTATTAAATTTGGCATTCATGAGTTTGAAATGGTTAAGGGTAATTGTGAGCATCTCACACATGAACTGATTACGATCAAACAAATACATCTAGAAAGACGTTCAAGTTTCCGGTTCAGATAACATAAAATTTTCCAAATTACTTCCTCAAGGCTCCACTCCCTTTAAAAATAAACATTTCATTAGTTTAATTTGAGTTAGTGGTAGGGTATGGGTCGTTGAATCCACTTAGTACTAACCTTTTAATTTTTTATATATATTATGCTTTCTTAAATTTGCCAAACCCCTAAGTATGATGGATTCGAGAGCATTACTCCGCTAAATCTTGTTCAAAGATTCTCAGTATCCCCAATAGCACTCATTGTGACTCATTTGCAGTTTTCACGTGATAATATAGTCTGCATAGATGCCGACGAATCTCAAATTGCAACATTGCGTTAGATCCTCCTTTATTTTATTTTATGTTCAAATTCGTAAATTTGGTCAAGAGTCAGACTTAAGACTTACTATACTCGAGAGGCAACTAACATATAAAGTTAGGCTACATGTTTGGAGTGTGGTGCTAGTATATACCTATGTCATATCTGGGTTATCATTGGGTGCCAATCATCGTTGTGTTGATATATGGAATCATGAATTTTAAAATTTTGAACGAAAACTTTCATTATGGAAAAGGAGATTGCTGTCTAAGGGTGGGCATTCACATTGGTGAAGAGTACTTTATCCAGCCTACTAATTTATTTTATGTTACTATTTCTTATTATGGTTTCCCTGACACGAAGAAGGCATGAGAGATTGTTTCGTAATTTCATTTGGGATGGGACAAATGGTAAAAGGAAAACTCATTTACAAAGACGGGAATTTGTTTGCCTAAGGGTGGGCATTCACATTGGTGAAGAGTACTTTATCCAGCCTACTAATTTATTTTATGTTACTATTTCTTATTATGGTTTCCCTGACACGAAGAAGGCATGAGAGATTGTTTCGTAATTTCATTTGGGATGGGACAAATGGTAAAAGGAAAACTCATTTACAAAGACGGGAATTTGTTTGCCTCCAGAAGACGGAAGACAAAAGGAGGCTCGGGGTTGAGCTTTATCAAAGAAATGAAGTAGGATGGGACAAATGGTAAAAGGAAAACTCATTTACAAAGACGGGAATTTGTTTGCCTCCAGAAGACGGAAGACAAAAGGAGGCTCGGGGCTGAGCTTTATCAAAGAAATGAAGTAGGCATTGTTGGGTAAGTGGCTTTGTTGATTTCTACACGAGCTTGGTTGCCAAGAGCGACTTTCATTCTTTATAAACCTGGTTTCTGCAAATACATAAAGCTTATACTCACCAATCATAAGTGAGATATGTTCTCGCATAATATTTGGTGTGATGTTGTTTCGTTCGTTGAACGATTTCCGGATATTTATAGGATATGTTGTCGAAAGTATTGGTATGTGTCTAAGTTTGAATTCCAATCGGCAATTAGTTTATAATTAGAAAGTGGATGAGAGAGTTGTTATTTCTCGTAAAATCAAATCGGCAACGTTAACTATGGTTTCGGATCATTGAAATTAAAGTGGACCAATGACTAATGATTTTCAGTAAAATATTTTGGTGGACAATTAGGATTATCAAAAGACGGAATGGTGGAGGCAATATTTAAAGAGTTTCCAATCAAGATTGCATGACGTAAAGAACTCCCTTCTAATGCATTTTCTTATAGGGAGGTGCTTAATGAAGAACTCTAGGAAAAAATAAATTGTGACGGGAGGTTTTGGATGTGCCTAATATATGTATTCTTTGCTTGAATAGAATAGTTCATATAAACACATCTTTTTCTTCATTGCGCCATTGCACATTACAATTGGTGTAATTTTTTCCCCTTTTCGGTGTGAGGTGGGTGATGCCTTGATCAAAGGAATTGTGCGCTCAAACACAAAGTAACACGAAATTTGTAAATTCTTCTTTCATGCTACTGAATGGATTATAAAGTGATACATTGTTTTATACAAAAAGTTACAACACACGAGAGATAAATAATAGATAAACTTAGGACTTTATCTTATTGGACTATTAGAACTCCAGCTTTTAGAAAATTGGCAACTTTGTAGTTAATTGGGATGGTCTAATTTCAATGCAATCCTTTTGGGTTGTTATCTACTCTGCTTGTAATGTATTCCTTTCTTCTATTGGAATTATTGCAAAAAATTCTATCAAAGGGCTTATTACCCTTTCTTCTATTGGAATTATTGCATTTGAACATTTTCTCCACGCAACATCCCTGATACAGTGAGCAAGTGAGGACAATCCTCATCTTCTACAAAATTTGGGCATGTACAAAAATTTAGGTGGAGCCTCTTTCTGATACCTCTATGTAACCCAAGTATGACATACTCTTGATCTCGGTAAAATGATCCATAAATAATAGTTGCCTCCCCTCCATTTCCAAACCTGCCCTTCTCCCAGTACCTGGCAGCTTTCAGCAATATCTCACTCGTCCAAGTAACTGCCTCAAAGCTCGAAACATCCTTGAAGACACCGATTTGAATATGATCTAACAAAACAGTGTAGGACTTCCTTTGATCAACAAATCTTTTCCAGCTGTAAATTCCATCTTAGCTTAACTGCACATAGTCCTACAAGCTTTATTATGGTATATTTCCTATGATTTTTTTTAAACTACCTCTTTATACGAAGGTGGAACGCAATAGCATTCAATAGAATAATTTGGATTGACCTAAAAAGGCTTAAACAAACCCAAAAGTAAATCAATTTAGCAACAGAATTTCTACAAGAATATAAAAATATAAGAGCAAATAAGATAACATGCCTTCTCAATTTCCTTTCTAACAGATATTTCCTTTTCGAGCTTCTGTTTGTAATCACTTTCAACCTGGCTTAAATGAGTCTGTATAAAAAGTAGAAAGAACGAAATAAAGTCACAGATAAAGCATGCTAAAATATTCAGTTAATAGAAATGACAAAACAAGACAAGCTTAAGTAATCTTACTTCCAAAGCCTTAATCACACCCTCCAGATCTCCTGCCTTCCTAGACCATTCCTCAGAACTCTCTTTGTACAACTCAACAAGCTTAGTAACCTTTACCGAAAAAGAAGAATATATGCATGTTATGAAATAATAATAAATCACCTGATCTACTAGCACGAGATTCAACAGACAATAACAAAAGGTACTTGGTAAACAAACTTTACTAATATAAACGTGAGACAAACCACAAAATTGATTTTACTAGAATACAAAAGATGCAGAATACAACAATATCTTTCAGATGAAATCCAGCTATTTCAAGTGAATCTGCTTTCTAATGTGGAAGCAACGATAGCATGAATTCAAATTTAAATATTTCCAGTTTGACTCACAGTAGAAATCTCAGCAGACAAATGTTCTTCATTAGCAGCAGCAGCGTCTTTGCTCGAGCAAAATTCCTTCATCAAAGATACGAACAAAATTGGGCGAGAATAAATAAAATGTCCACAGATTCAAATATATATATGTATATATATATATATATATATATTTGAATAATATATATAGATAGATAGATAATTAAGCGTACCTCCTGTACAGAAGTCAATTTTGTTTCTAGCTCTACTACACGATCTTTGCTCCACTTTAAAGAGCTTGAGCACTCTTCGAATTGCCTCTCAACCTAAGAAAAAATAAGTTTGAAAAAAAAGGCACGAACGTATATACCATATGACCAATAAGACTGACAGGAAAGAGTGTTATTACATTTGCAAGCTTAGCTGATATATCTGTCTCGAGATCAGTATGTGTTCTCCGCAGTTGGAAAATATCGTCAACTTTGGCTGTTAACTCTTCATTAAGCCAAACATTATGCCTTTCAATGAGCTCTTTCTCCTGGTTCAAATATGAAGAAAAAAATCAGTGTATTTTTTTGCAGGGAAATGTGAAGAAGTGAGCATTGTAACAGATAGCAGTGTGAAGTTGTTAGTATTACTACTTAGCTACTACACTCCTGCAATAAAGTTACACCAACCACCACCACAGACTCATATGAATATGGGATTACAATGTGACTATTTTTTAGAAATTGAAGCCAAATCAACTAGCGAGACAATCAAGTGTGATAAATGAAGCTAGGGGAATTTAGAACACTATTGCAAACCTCTTTAGTTTGAGCAATGAATGCAGAAACTATACTTGATACTGAAATCGGTAAGAGAAGTGAATTATCTAGAGAAAATGAGGATTGATAAAGTAGATACATTAGGGTTACGGATCGGGTCAGGATCTCTATTTTTCTTAACGGATCGGAATAGGATCAACCATGATCCTAGCCTGATCCAGTCCATTGACCGCCCTAGTTACAAGACTCAATTCCCTAACATCAAGAAACGTAAAAAGAGCGCAGGGGAAGCAAATAAAACTATGAATACTCAAAAATGGATGATATATGGTTGATAAATTAAATCAAGGATAAAATGTACGATAGAGAGGAAAGAATGAAGCTTGATTTAATAATTGAAAATTGATTTGTTCCAGCAATGGAGTGCTTGAATAGAAGTGCTATATCAATCTAAACATAAGGAAAACTAGCCTTGGAAGGTTTATTTTGCCTTAGGACAAAAAACAAAAACAAAAACAAAAAATAAAGATAAGAAATAAATCTTGCCTTAGGACACGTGCCGCTTTCTGCAATAAATTTGATCTTTAAATCGGCTAGACGATCAAAAATTGTGTTGGCTTCATCTCAACGAAAAATTGAATTGAAGAAAAAAAATTTGTTTAACCTCAATAAACGTATCTTTATTTTTGTTTTTTCCTTTGCACCTTCTTCTCCAAGAATAACATGAGTTCGTGGATCATTAATGTTTCTATTGAAGCGATATTCCAATATGATCCAAGTTCATCACATCTTGCACTGAAGACTCATGATTATCTTATAAGGTGACTAACAAAGAGCATAAATATGTAAGCAATAAGTCAATGAGTCATCGATTCGCACAAAATCTTACGTAACTACCAACGCCAAGTCTAATCCTCGTTCTTTTTCTCACTGATCATTATAGCTCCTCTCTACAACCCACATCCAAAGGTCTCAACAACTACCTTATCCACCATAACTCCGCCAAACCCAATCTCGATATAAAAACGGTTTTCCACATCCCTTCTTTTTCTTACATGAATCTCTACAACTATTTATCTAACAAAGCCTCATTTATCACGATCTAAACTTTGATTTAATTTAATTTAATTTAGCAAACCTTGGACCGAGTTGCAAAACATAGTTTTTTCGCATTCACCCCTACATCATTGTGCTCTCGGCCACTTTTTTCCTATACTTTGATCCCAATTTCTTTGCTCTATCTTATATGTTCTCAAGTCTCAACCATAATTTTAGTTTCTTCGAAATTTGGTTTTAATGCAAAAGGCGGTTATAACCAAATCAGGGTTTCATCTCTTATCCTCCACTAATTCTCCTAACAAATTTGAAATGAAGAAGAATATTAAGAAAGAGGATTATAATAAGTAAGCATCAACCATTGGCTTGTCTTTAAATAAAGACATTCATGGCTCCATTAACCAAGTTCCTATGTTTGTCAATGTCGAGGGGGGTGGGGGGGGGGGTCAATTTGGAGGACCTAGCTAAGTTGCTTTAATCGCTCCCCCTCCACCTCTCCAAATCAAACTGGAGCTTTCACCAACAAAGTATGGTAATTTCCCTCGCTAGAAATACTGCTTCACCAAAGGGCGAACGAACCCCCTTGAAAAAAATGAGGTTTTTCAAATCAAGAGGTCGAGTGGATTTCTCTGCCCTTGTGGGTGGGATTACAGCACAGTTGACACAGTCAAAGTGCCCATCACACCAGCTTAAGTATCGTGCTCGGAGTTCGTCTTCATTTCTTGATGACCAGAGGAGACAAGTTGGTTCGGAAATAATTGCCAAAGTTGCTTTGTTTGGAGTCACAGGCACGTCTGGAACCATAGATGGAGTGCCATTTATACTTGTATTTTGTGGAATCTTGGCTGTAGTTTTTGGAAGTTTATATCCAATATGTTGTTAAGGCAAGTGTGTAAATATATGTAAGGGACTGTTTGTGGAAACTTTTGTTTGTACAACTATAAGGGACTGTTTTCAATGGTATCCTCCCCTGTGAGGTTGTAGTGTAATATAAAGCTTTCTTATAAAAGAAGAAGAAAAATATCATCATGGACAACTTCTTGATCTTTAACCCTCCTCCCTCTATAGTCTAATAGACATCCATCCAACAGTTCCATCCAAGTGCAACCTATGAATCTTTATGGACCTTAAACGTATCCGTCAAAAGAAGACTTTTCATCATAGATATCAGAGTCTTTTTTACGCCTTAATGAGAGTAACCAAAGACAATAAATTGGAAGGCTTGGAAAAGAACTTCTCAAAAGAGTTAACCTTACATACTTAGCTTTCCAACCACTAAATCTCTCATAAATCAGATCCCAGAATGCTTTCGACATTTATTTCGCCCTCAATAGGAGACCCAAATAAGTGGATGGAAGAATGTAACTACCACGAGCCAAGGTCTATGCTAACACAGTGAAATTAGGACTTCCACCACCCCATAACTCACTTCTTACTAATACTAACGCAAAGGCCAGACACAACCTCAAAAACAAGAAAAGACCACAAAGGAACCTCAATTAATGCATGGATGCTACAAGGTATCATCTGGGAATTGATGGTGCCTCACCTCCACCTGGTCACGGTCCACCTCAAATCCATCCATATCTCCCATGTAACATAGCTCTATTGAGCATTATACTGCCAGGGCCGGCTGGGCATAGGCCGGAGAGGTGGCCGCCTAGGGCTCCCAAAATTCAGTCCAAAATAGGGGCCCCAAAACTCTAAAGACCTATATATAAAAGGGCCCAATAAAATCAAAAAAATTAGTTGGTGCACTGGTTCTACTGAATTTTCTTAATCAAAAGGACAAAGGTTCAAAGTTTTACATTTGCATAACAAAACTTCAAAATTTTTTACAAAAATATCCACTACAAAAACAAACAAAAATCCACCTATGGAGGGCCTCATTGTCGGACCTCGCCTTGAGTCCCCTAAACCTCAGGGTCGGCCCTGCATACTGCTACCACAACAAAAGAAAGAAAGAACATCATTGGGATATCCACCTTGTAAATATCCCGCCTGGGAACAGTTTATCACTGTAGAAAAGATTGTTGAAGATATAAACATGTTCAATCACCCTCTCCCATGGGAGTGGCGGTTGGCGGCCCATACAAGAATAGAAATGTAAAACATCTCTCCAAATAAAGAGAAGGAAAGGAAGAAGAAAAAATAGGAGTGGTCCGACACACCAAAGCTACCTTTCCTTTCACAGAATTATTCTACAAAATACTTATAACTTTAACATATGTGATAAACAAAAAGCCTACACTGAAAATATCTGCTAGAGTGAGCATTTCATAGAGTTGGTCCATATTGAAGGACCGCGGCTCGCGGCTGAAACATACAGGATGGCCTTTGAAAGGGTCAAGGTTGAGCTTTATATTACCATTACAACCATTGAAGACCTTTCTAATTCATTAGGAATAGGCTCTAATTTAAGATGAACGTGTTTGTGAAATTTCGTATTCATTGGAAGTATTTAGCTTATACGGGCAAAGTGTGCAAACAAAGATTATAGGAGATAGGCCAGAGAATTCCAATTCATTGTATATATCATAACAGATGATTATGCCCTTCTGCAGCATTGCAGGCCCATTTCTAAAGACATAGAATACGGCTATCAATAGTTTTCAAGCAGCTATAAGTAACAAATACCTTTTTATTTAGCAGCATAATACAAAAGAGAAATTTAAGAATATAAGATCATAAACTAGCTTTGGTAATCATATTTTAAGTCAACCATATCTAAACGCCTATGACACATCATATTTTAATTCAAATAGGCTGTCAGGGAAAAACAATAAGTCAAGAGCATATTTACAATAAATGATGTTACGTATGAAAATATTTCACACAGATAATTTCAGTTGACCTGTAAGAAACGGGTGCAAGCAGTTTGAGAACGTGCCAGCTCTGCTTCACTGTCATGCAAACGAGCCTCTCTAACAGCAGCATTTTCTGTCAAGTTGACCTAGACAAGTAAGGAAAGAGACGAGGAAACATTAGGGATTAGAATAAATCAGCTTGTACTAAGTGTACTAAACTACTAATCAGTCGTAGTAATTGAACTTGTAAGCTAGCACGGAATTTTATAACATTTTCGATTTAACCACTAAGTTGACCTTGGTCCTATACTTTGTGTTGTACATGTCTCATTCAATGATTATCATGGCCTTATCTTGTTGCATCTTGGTGGGGAATAAATGTATTTGCAAATGCCATTGCGCAATATTTTTGAGGCGAACGGGTAAAACAGCCTTGCCGGTAGAGAGCAACATCAAGTTGGACTCGCTTGAATTGGAGTGCGTTACTCGTTTGGTCATATTATTTCCATCTATCTGTTTTAGTATTTTCGCTGCATAATTTGATGATGTGATGGATGTATATATGATTTATATTTAAAATTGTATCACAACTGTTGATTTATCCGTGGAATACCCAACTTGTTACACCATGGATTTTGTGTTCTGATTAGATAATCACAAAGCGGATGTTGGGGGCGTGACAAAATCAGTTAGAACTACAGCATGTTTCAAGACTAAGTGAACTTCTAGAAAATAACAATAAATTTGCTATTTTCTTACGACCCTGAAAAGTCCCTAAGAAATCGTGACATTCCTAGCCTAAGCATCGGCTCCTCAAGCAACACAGCTATACCTGGTGCTGGCCTTGACCTGCTACTCCACTTGCTCCTCAGTAAGACTGAAATTCGCCATGAACTTCCCGATGTTCTTATCATATGGCATTAAGGACAAATGTAAGAAACTTTGGCGAACTGTGTCTTGTATTTTGGGTGGTTTCAATTTCATGATACCTCCTTTTGCAGTGGTAGTAAGAAGGCAAAAAACATTCAGAGAAGAGACTTGGCAAAATATGATGAAGAGCTCTTGCTGTGTCAATAGCAATTAAATAAGAATGAAATCCTCTCTTCACAACTTAGCGAGGAACCATGGTTGGAGTTTGCATTTGCGGATAGACTAGAATTATAATAACTTGGGTGTTAGCAATTAGATTTGAGTATTCTGCATCTAGCAATGACCCGAATTTTCATACCCTCCGCTTATTCTAAATGATGTACCCATCTAAAACGACATACCAATCATCAAAAGGTTCCTAAACTTTGTCCGTCCTCACTAATGCTACTACACATATTACTTAAAACATCAACAAAATGGATAAATATAAAAATGAGAGACTTACGATTTTATCCATGAAGCTCTTAATCGTACTATCTTTCTCACTAATCTCTGAATCTTTCTTCTCCAACAAATCAAGAACCTGCCTCTTCGACTTCTGAAGCTCGGAAACTCGAATAGACAACAACTCCATCTCCGAATCTTTGCTAATCTAAACATCACAATACACGATTACACAATCGAAGCTAATCAACTTAAATCGAAATCAAAACTAAAAGTCTTACATCTTTGAGGTGAAGCTGGTGCTTCTCAGCCTGAACTGCAGCGAGTTCGGATAAGTGTTTTTCGATAGAGCCATTGAGTTGGGCGTTTCGTGACTCGAGCCTGGCGAAGTCGGAGGAGAGTGAGATGTACCTCTGCTCAAGGAGAGCGCAAGTTTGCTCCGCGGTGATCGACGCGGCATCGGCTTGAGCTCTTACGGTCTCGAGTTGGCGTTGGAGATCTCTGATGAAGGAATCGGCTTTTTCTGCAACGAGAGAAACGTTGTTTGAGCATCGCTCGAAGTCCTCATCAGAGAGGAACAATGGCATCGTGTTTGTGCCCTAATTTGGAGACTGGGAGAAATTTGGGGAAATCAGAGAGGGGAGATGAGATATTGTGCCCTAGTACAACATTTGCTCTTCTTCCCTCTCAAAATGTTTTGGGGGAGATGAAATATATTGGAAGGGCGGTGAAGTTGCAGGATCTCAACTCAAGCATAATGAGTTTAGGGTCAACCCGGCCCTAGAGAGATAAGGCCGCTATGAACCCGATCCTCAGCTATGTAAGGGTTGGACCGGGGCGGCCCGGGCCTGCCCTGCGCTGCCCTGCGCTGCCCTGTAATACTAACATTTACCCAGCTATTGGCCTTAGTGTTAGGGCTAAGATCTTAGGGGCGAGCCTGGTCGGACCGACTTTAGTGACTATATAGAATATTATTCATATATTTGACAAAAACACTCATTGGTTTATTATATATAGTGAAAACCATGAGAGAGAGAGAGAGAGAGAGAGAGAGAGTATATATGCCTTACTTTTCCACGGTGTTGTGGGGTTTAGTGTGGCCGGGTTTAATGCAGGCTAGATTAAGTGCGAAATGGTTGGGCAAAGGGTCGGTATAAGGGCTGGAAACATTAAACTTTGACCATATTCTACCAGTTGCAAGGGACAAGTCAGCCCAGCCTTCAGATATTCAAAGTAGGGATTTAAATGGCTCAAGCCCTAATTTGTAAAGGTCGAGTTGGGTTCGGTCGGGCCAATGCTTAAATGGTTGTTTTCGCATAACCAAAGCCCAAGCCCAAAGTTTAATTGACAAGTGGGCGAGAAACGGCGTCTATGTACGACAAAGGGAGGATGTGTTGTTCATCGAACGATGTTCTAAAATGACACACCAAAGTAGTTTATATGATTTGTACGACCATTATCACTAATATACCGCAAGACACTGCAAAAAATGACTAAACTTCTTTTAATCAATTCATGTAACAAAGTATCACTTATATCAACTATTGATAATTCCATAACTTACACATAGGCACCAAACCAATTCAACTAGCCAACTACAAGAAAGAAAATCATAACATAACAACAACAACAAAAAAACTAACGACGAAATAATACAAGTACCAATAATCAATTTGTTGGTGATATCAGTCCATAGACACCAATAACAACACAATCAAAAATGTAAAATATAACCCATAAACCGTGACCCATATCAAATATTATACTTTACAATTCACCCACTTTTTCTCCTACGAGACCTAAAAGTCGTCAAAACCTTCTTCCCCAAAACCCCAAAACCCTCCTTCCCAAAATGAGATTTCTTACTCTCATAAGGAGGACCAAATTCATCAGACCCCTATCTCCATATCTCATCTCATCTCCATTTTGCCATCGCTCTCCTTCTCTCATCTCACCCCGAACCCTCCACCCTCATTTGTTTTTCTCTCTCACACCCTCACTTCCTCTATTTTTGTCACTGTTTCTCATCGAACTCCGGAGGCAACGAGTCCTCCGATGTGAGGAAACAGAAAGTAGAGGATGTTAAGAACGTGAATGAGGATATCATGTACAAATAAATAAGAGGATAAACTTTATTCACTCTTAAATTGATTATAGATTATAACATCTTTATAAAATAGGGGCTCCCTAAACTACTTTAATTTTTACCCAATGTGAGACTAAAGTAGTATATGTGTAGTTACACACATATAACTCCAACATATCAATCTCCTTAAAAAGCTTTTAGAGTTGATGATTGATAAAAATGTTGTTATCAAGCAACATCTTGAGAAGCTTTTATACAAGTAATTTGTTATCGGGTTCTATGCGATCAATTAGTCGAATACAAATAGTAGTACTAAATGAGGAATTTATAAAGACGGAGGCCTTAAATGACAGTTATGTGGTTATTGTACTTACTTGTATGGCAAACTTGTAGATTCTGGATGAGATTATGATAATCTTTGAAAATATGAAAGAAATACAAAAATTACTTGTATGACAGTTGATTAGTCGTTGTTGTTGTTGTAGACTCCGGCACATGATGATTACCTCACATATGTTGTCAAATCGGGTATTATGAAGAACATTCTTTAGCTTCTATTTGTCGCAGTGCTTTATATCGGACTGAAGTAAGTTTTTATTTCATTTTTTATTTTTTATAAATAATTTGTAATATATACATACTTATATATTTAATATATAGAGGTTAAAGTTTCACATAAATGAGATTTTTCCTTATATGGGCATTCTTATAGGAATGATGTAGTTTCGCAGGATACTATACCTTGTGATGTTAGATCTTTGCAAGGCGGTGACTCGTCAGAGTCGGGAAGTGACTCGTCAAAGTCGGGAAGGCGACATAACATTAAAGTTGGGAGGCGATGGGACATCCGAGGATACATAGAGGTTCGATGAAGAGATTATTTGCATGAAGAAGCTTATTGAGGAATTCATCATGTCACAAAAATCGATAAACGAATATAATTTTTGATCAGACAGTAACTTTCTAAGCTACTATAAGGAATTGATGTTAGGAACCAATCGGTTGGGGCCTACCCGAACTAGGGTTTGTGGTGTTCCAAAGATTCCTAATCCAAGCCTATAAGCCTAGGGTTTATGAGATAAAGTTTTAAAATTATATATATATATATATATATATACCAATGAGATACTTACCTGTAATATAACCTTTTGGTTTTCATCTAATAAAAAGGTTCTCCCTCTTTTTCTCTATCTTTTTCTTTATATTACTGCGATATTGTAATTGTGGGTGCTAGACTAGGGAGAACCAATTTGGTATTCACATGTTATCAACACACTTAAGAGCAATTTAGGGCGATCTCCTAGTTACTTGCATATTTTGGATTATCTCTCTTATTATTGGATTATTAATCTTCGCGGAGAGGTACGATTTAATATTTTTTATTTTTAACATGTTTGATATTCATGATCTCATGCCTAGGGTTCAGATCGACTATTTATGTGTGCAAAAACAAATTTTTGATGAAAAAAAAAATTTACCTTGTTTTTTACCTGATTTTTACCCTTGTAAAGGGCTGTTTTGAACGAGATTCTTAGGGACAATTTTTACATTGGATTCGTAATCTAGTATTGTTCTTGTGATCCTCACAGTCCCACCTTTCCGGTGGTATATTATACGTCGTTTGGAAATGAATGGATCGTCGTCGACGAAACGACGAAGTTGGGCAGCTCATCACCGTTTTGGACAACAGTCATACCCAATTTTTAACCCTACGTCATGAAGACGTCATCGTTAGGGTTAGCTCCGATGACGTCATCTCACGTAACTGACCCTAGAACTGGCAAACATGTCAGGTTTGGGTTACACGGGTCGGTGGTCATAGCGGGTTCACGGGTCAAATAGGGAAACCCAAGCCCGACCTGTTTAACTAAACGTGTTAGATATGCAAACCCAAACCCGACCCTGATTTAAATGGGTCAATCCGACCTGACCTGTTTAACTAAATGGGTCGGGTTTGGGTTGACCTGTTTAAAGACTTATAAAATAGCAGTTGAGTAAAACAATTCATCAAATTCAGACAACAGTTCAGAAACTTCAGATTCAGACAATAGTTCAGATTTAGACAGTAAAATAGACAACAGATAGATAACAGACAACAGTTCAAATTCTGAACAGTAAAACAGACAGACAACAGTTCAGATTCAAAGCAGTTTAGTATTCATAATATAAAATATAACAGATTCAGTTTAGTATTCAGAGCAGTAAAACACAACAATTTAGTATTCAAAGCAATTTAGTATTCAATTTAGTTTCAGAGCAGTTCAGATAACAGTTCAAAGCAGTTTAACAGATAAAAGTTCAACGAATAACATTTCAACAGATAACAGTTCAAAGTAGTTTAACATATAACACTAAAACTGTTCAAAACAGATAACAGTTCAAAAATTAAAACAATATCACAAATAACAGTTCAAAGAGTTCGGCAGTTCAGAAGTTTGGCAGTCCAGAAAGTAAAAGCAACAATAACACAATAAAACAACAGCAACAACATAAAAACAACAAGCCAACACAGCAACAACAGTAAAACAACAACAACAACAATGTTCTCCTCTGACCTATCATGCTATCCTATGGATTGTGGGGCTCCACTACCACTTGCAATGCTTTCCTCTTGACTTATGCAAGTAAAATAAAGAACATAAGTGCATAATGTTGTAAAACACCACAATAAATAAACTTGATAAAAACAACTTAATTAACTTATCAATTATAATAGCAAATTACTTACGATCAATGTTTAACAATACCATATCCTCGGCTAAATCTTCAAGTATTGAATCATCCATGAAAGATGAATCACCTAAAATATCAAAAAAATACTTGTAAATTATTTATATACAAATGATTCAAATTAGTTATCCAAAAAAAAATTAAACAATTTTAAATATATTACCTTTTGAATATAACCAATCTCGAGTACAAATCAAAGCCTCGGTATTATCCAGCTTTAGGGTACTACGGAAAGGATCAAGCACGCTACCACCAATGGAAAACGCCGACTCCGAGGCAACCGTATATATGGGAATTGAAAGAGTATCACGAGCCATCAAGAAGAGCTCTGGATATCAGATTTGGTTATCCTTCCAAAAGTCATGAATGTCTAAATTAAAAATCATCTTTAATTTGGGTTCCTCTTAATACAATTGCAATTGAGATTTGCTAAGAAAATGTCCATCTCCTCATCATCAAAGGCCTAACAATTAATAAGAGAGTAAGAACTATAATTAAGCTAAACAAATATGAAAACAAATCTTTAAAAATTAATATACCTTCAAGGCATCCATTCCCCTCTTAGAACTTGAATTGCCAACTCGTAAACTTGCTCCTCCCGAAGGATTCAAACTAGAACATCCCATATTTGCATATATTGAGTAATAGGTCTCGAAAAGAGTAAACAATTTATCCTAAACTAGTGCCATCTCAAAAGAATCAACTCCATAGATTTGCATGTAGGAATACTCTACAAATTGGAGCTTGTAGCGAGGATCTAAGACCACAGCAAGAACAAATTTGAGATTTTGCTTGGACCAATATTTCTTAAATTTTACCTTCATTTGTAAACATATTTTCTTTAGATAAGTATCTGAACCATCAATTGCTTTAGATAAAGCATGTTGCACCAAAAAGACTTGTGGAAAATATAAGTTGGAGGTAGCATACTTTGTCCCAGAAAACATACAAGTTACTTCATTGAAAATACTCATAAACTCTCAAAAAAAAATTACCTTGACCCATTCTTCATATGAGGGTCAATTCTTGTAGTTTGAATCAAGCATTTGGAGACGGGTAAATGCTCGGCGATAGTGTAATGCACTGTCAAGCATAAGAAATGTCGAATTTCACCTAGTTAGAACATCTTGTCTCTGCCCCTTACTAGAAGGAAGAGTTAGATTCCTCACACATTCCTTACATGATTATTTCCTCCCTTGAGAACCCCTAAAGTACCTCACACTCTCCCTTATCTTCTCCACAGCTTCATCCATCTCTTTCAAACCATCTTGTACTATCAAGTTTATAATGTGAGTACAACATCTTATATGGAAAAAATCCCCATTAGAAAAAAGAACACTCCTCAAATTCAATTGGGTCTTAAGTAGCCCAACGAAAGAATCATTTGAGGATGCATTATCCAAGGTAATTGAAAATAACTTCTTTTCAATCTCCCACTCATACAAAAGAGTATAAATCTTTTCGCAAATCAAAACCCCGTTGTGTGGAGAAGGCATATTAGAGTAATTGAGCACTTTCTTCTCCAACTTCCACTCTTTATAAGCAAAGTGGGTTGTCAACGAGATATAACCATCTCTTGTGACCGAGCTCCACAAGTTTGAGGTTAAGCTTATTTTTTAGGAACTTCAAGCAACATCTTCCTAATCAACCCCTTCTCTCTTTTATACATTTTAAGAATGTCAGCTTTCGAAGTATTTTATGAAACTAGCTTGATATCGCGATTTGCATATGTTACATAGTTAAAACACATTTCTTACTCCCTCATATTTAATAAAACTAAAAGGAAAGGTGTGCCTAATAATAACAGCATTCACTAACTCACAAAAAAAATTGGGATCAAACTTAGATGACATCAACGACATATTAGACTCGGATTGGGACAACACCCATTTGTCCCACATCATGACTAGTTCTTGCACTGCAAGCTTTTATATGTCGTTTTATGTTACCCGTCCCACTTATCAAGTATGTGTGTAGGCATTGCATTTATATTTTTTGATACCATCATCCCTTACAGGTAGTTCAGTAAAGAAATTCTAGACATGAGAAGTATTTTGCCTTTTTTGTTTACCCTTAATATGAGGTTTTGAAACAACACCACTTCCTCCACCAACAAGATCATCATCACCACCAAAGCCAAACACTTCATTAAGCGAATCGCTATCAACATCTTTAGCAATGTTTACTACATTCTCCATTTATAAAAGCCAATTAAGATTGAAAGAGATTAGGATATAATATTACCAAAATGTGTACAAAACAAAAAAAAATCATATTAAAGCTATTAAAAACTTAGACCATTGGTACTGGATCATTTTAAAGTACACAATATCACAACATGGACATGAGCAAACAAACCCAATACCATTTTGAGGTTTTCATAGTAACGTGTTCCAAACAAATCAAATCAAACAATTTTACATAACATGGGAATTGGGAACCATTACATAGAAACAAGTCTATACATCTAATACGCAATTCATGAAATTAAAGAATACTAGTAAATTAACATATGAAGTTATTTCTCTCAACTCAAGAAAACATGCATAAGCTTCTTCTAAAAGAAATTTATTAACCAACTAAATGTAGTTCTAACGCACTAATCAAAACATATGACAAAGCCCTATTGTTTACATTGGCACAAGATAAATCATAAATGTCATTCATTATTCTCTATGTCTTCGTTAAGTATTAACCATGCGTTAACTGAACTTCTCCTGGTAACTCAATGTTATAATATTGTTCTGAGGACATTACAATAACTGTAAATTGTTTACAATAACTAAACTTCTTCTGGTAACCCACTGTTATAATATTGTTCTAGATAAGAAAATTGCAATTTAACCTTATCTATAACTACTAAAGAAAAGCCTTATTATTTTTAACTTTATCTTTGTAGGTTTGGAGCAAACACCAGGAAATCAAAAATAGATGATTACAAGTTATGCAATCATAATTTAAGGCACATAACCATTAAAAATTTCAAATCAAAATTTAAGTTATGATTACAAGTTATGCAATTAGAATTTAAGGCACACAATCAAAAACACCAGCAAATCAAAAATAGATGTAGGTTATTAAGAATTTCAGATGTTCATATAAGATCTACCATTACTCTAAACTTTGCTGCATCATCAGTACCAAATGTACCATTAAGAAGAAAGATTTCATTTACTAACAATATAAGCATATACAAACAGAGATTTACACTCCAAAATAAGAAAATACAAAATTAAAAAGAGATTTACAACAAAATAAGCAGATACAAACAACAAGATTTACAGCAACAAGAAGAAACCTACGGTGAACAGATTTATACTTTAAAATTAAAAAGAGAGGAGACTGACAAGAAGAATCAACAACTTCATAGAATCAACAGATTTATACTTCACATAATCAACAACTGAACAAATTTATACTTCATAGAATCATAGATTAACCTTATTTTTACAGTAACAAGAAGAAACCCAAAAACAATACAACAAAGCCAACAACCAAAAAAAAATTTACAATTGTGAAGTAGAGAATTTACAACCAACACCCAAAATCAACAGTGAAGGATTTGTAATTGTGATTCGTGAAGTATAAATCTATGATTTACAACAGTGAGGAGTGGAAGATTGTGGTGAGGAGAGAAGTACTGAGTCGGTGGGGAAGTGGAGGCGTGAAAGAGTGAAGAGTGAGGAGTGAAGCCCTAGAGGCATGGAGGAGGAGAGAAGACCTCACCGAGTGGAGGAGTGGATTGGAGTGGAGGCTGAGTTAGGAGTGATGACTTGTTGTTGTTAGTTGTTACCCTAAAGTTAACTGGTAAAAGACTTAAAATGGTAGTTAAATATATAACATTACATTTAAACCAAATCATTTAAACAGGTCACGACTTAGGCTAAACCCTAACCCGACCTATTTATTAAATGGGTTAGACGGTTCGGGTCAAATGGCCCGCGACCTATTAAGGCCAAACCCTAACCCACCAAAAATAAGGTTGGGTCGGATTGGGTTGGCATGTCGTGGGTCACTTTGCCAGCTCTAACTGACCTAAATATGATTTTTTTTAACCTGATTCGGTTTGATTTAACAAAAAAAATATTTTAAAAGAAATTCAAATCAGGCACTTGGCATTACTTATCCACTGACACGTGGCAGGACTAGAGTCAGTAAAGACGTTATCAGTAGCCTCACTCACTGACACGTGGCAGGTCTAGAGTCAGTATTGATGTCATAAGTGGGGCCCACTCATAGACACGTGTTAAGATTCCACGTACTGATGTGTCAGGCTTCACAGTGACATGTGTTAGGGTCCCACGTACTGATATAGGTAGGGACCCCACATATTAACATAACATGGATTACATGTTGGCATAACATGTAGACCTCACGTATTGACGTGGCATAGACCTGCGATGACGCATGTTAGACACGTAGCCCACCTACATAATGACACGTAGTAGGTCGAGGAACTAACACATGTCTGTTTCACGCTGCAATACGTGGCAGTTCTAGGAGTCACCACGTATTGGTCCATGACTCGGTCCATACCTAGTTAGACTAGTCTAGACCATGAACCAAACCTAGTTTTGACTTGGTCAAACCAATCCAGACTCTTTAAAAGGTTCATTTTGGTTTGTTTTTTTTTAACAAATATAAATTGGATTTATTATATATATATATATATATATTTATAATATATATACGATATATTAGAAAAATATTTTATACTATCTAGATTCTTACGAAAGCTAATAGTACAGTTAAACCTTGTATACCCCTAAAATACTAGGAAATTTTGACCGAGGGTCAAAAGTATTACGAAACACAAACTTTTTCAGATACGACTGGGAATCTAAACAACTCTGATGCCTAGGACATTATTGAGTACTAAATTTGGAATTGATAAAGTCTTTTTATAAAAAACTAGGGTTTTAGGAAACCAGTTTTTCGTATTTACGTGCAATTAGATGTTACCTAATAGCATCTAAAAGTATACCGATCATTATAGCAACCTCATATACTCATATATGGTTAGTTTGTAGATATGATCTATTTATCTATCTTGGGAACTCAACAGAATTCAGGGATAAAATTACTCATCTATTAAATATATAATATCCTCACATATTCATAGTAAATGGGTCATTTGGCTAGAATATGCAAACCTTAAAGAACTACGGGACTCATAACACCCTGTATAGTTGAATAAGTCCGTAACATCAAGTGGTTTTGAATAAGCTATCTTGGATAAAACTTATTAAAACACATCTTTCATATTAAGATCCCTAAATTTACTAAGTAAAATAAGCGATTTAATAGAACATCATGAAAATTATAATATGAACCAAGTTTACATTTTAATTTGATTTAGAATCATTTATTTTATATATTTTTCTAATTTACTTTAATATTCATATATGCATGAGAAAGTTTATCTTTAAGCTGTCACTAGCTCAATATTTAAATGCTACATTACAGATGGTTATAAAACTCAAGAATGTCAATTTTCCCGCGTTGCTACTTTCCGGAGCCAATTACCTTACTTGGTGTTCGGACACTGCATTGCATCTCAAAGCTCTAGGACATTAGAATACAATTATTGACAAGAACACCAAGACTTTTGTTGACAAGGCCAAAGCTTTAGTCACTCTCCGTCACCACATTCAGGAGGACCTGAAGATGGAGTATGTCAGTAAGATTAACCCCAGTGACATGTGGGCTAACTTAGAGGAACGTTTTGGTGAACATAAAATCATTATGCTCCCCATAGCAAAACATTAATGAAATACTTTTAGATTCCAAGATTTTAGGAATGTGTATAACTATAACTTAACAGTCCACAAAATCACTTCTACACTCAGATTGTGTAAAGT
Source organism: Kingdonia uniflora (assembly GCA_014058105.1). NCBI lineage: Eukaryota > Viridiplantae > Streptophyta > Magnoliopsida > Ranunculales > Circaeasteraceae > Kingdonia > Kingdonia uniflora. The sequence goes on along the minus strand of JACGCM010002686.1, from coordinate 2,011,869 downwards.
ACCGGTCACTGATACAGATATGTAGAAAAGACTTTATCTACTTTCCACGCATCAAACATTGCCCTTCAAAGGTAATACAAGTAAGAAGAATTCAAGATGCACTTTGTTGTTATCCAAGTTCTGCTACTTTCTAATCAAAATGATGAACTCTTTATGAGGAATCATGAGATGAGACCAGCTGGGAGTGAGTCGGTGCCCCGAGGTACACAATGTCAGAACACAGGATAATACCAATTACATGTAGGGATGCGGTCATGGTTGTGGTCATGGACAGACTCGTAGAGGAAACAACGGAAGAAAGGGCACGAATCAGAATTCTCTTACCCCGCAGATAAGATAGGGGAATAAGGGGAATAACAAGAAAGGGGATGGGAAAAACAAACAACCTGACAAAGGCTCTTCGTGTTTTTACTGTGGAGGAGTCGAACATTGAGCGCGGGATTATAGATCACCAAGGGTGCCTAAGGTTGACCGTGTTCAAGCTCACCACATGGTTGTCAGCGTCAATTCTACGACAATAGAATTCTCAGCCATGGACTTCTATAAGGATACTGACGCAGCGATGGATCAGACTCAAGAGTAGTCGGTAACATTTTCTCATAGGATGAGTGATGTCACCTTGGATAACACATTAGTAGTTTCTTAACTTTGTTACTGGTAGTATATTTACTTTCTTTAGTACTTTCCTAGTTTTGTTTGGAACATATCTGTTGATATAGTTTATATAAGTGTTGTGACATACAGTTCAGTATCATCATCTATGAGATTTGATTATTTTTCTATTTTATAGATATACTTGTTAGAATTATTGCTTACGATAGTTGATAATTATGTTTGTATGATAGTATAATCTGCTATATACAGGTTGCCTTAATGGATCTTTCTGCTCATCAAGCATTTCTCGATAATCAAATGAGTAACAACAACTATCTGGTAGACAGTGGTACTACGCACTTTATTCTGCGAGAAATGAAATATTTTTCATCTTTTATACCAGGATGTCACAACTATCATGGGCTCGTCCAACATAATAGAAGGCACTGGTAGTGCCATGCTATTACTACCCAACGATACGATACTAGGTATCCAGTCCGCTCTATATGTGAGTATTTATACCAGGAACTTACTCAGCTTTCGGGGAATACATGATAACAGTTATCAAGTATAAACTAGGGGCGAAGACAAAAACTAGGTTTTGCATATCACTTCTACTGCCCCTCAAGGTCAAAAAATAGTATTGGAAAACCTTCAAGCTATGACATGATCGTATTGGACATCAAGGCTCTCGGATGATGAGGAAGATTATCAATAGTTCCTCCAGACATTCTTTGACTGGAGAAAAAATCTGCGTACTACGAGATTGTCCTTACAACGCATGCTCTTAGGGAAAGTTCATTACCCATCCTAGTATAACCAAGGTAGAGTCAGAGTCTCCAGCTTTTCTCCAACGCATCCATGGCGACATATGTGAACCTATCCATCCACATAGTGGCCTATTTCAGTATTTTATGGTCATAATTTATGCATCTTTTATAGGGTCATGCGTTTGCCTTTTATCATCTAGGAATACGACGTTTGCATGACTTCTTGCACAAATTATTTGGTTACGGGCTCATTTCTCGTAACACCTGATCAGATCGATCCAACTTGATAACGCATGTGTGTTTACCTCCCGCGCATCAGATGATTATTATACCGCTAATGGGATAGATGTAGAGCATTCGGTACCTCATGTCCACATCTAGAATGGTATGGCGGAGAACCTAATCAAGCGATTGTAGCTAATTGTTTGGCCACTGTTATTAAGATCATAGCTTCTAGTAACTGCTTGGGGCCATACAATTTTGCACGCCGGAGCACCAATTAGAATTCGTCCGAGCATAAATAATCAGTTTTCCCTAAAGCAACTAGTCACTGGGTTGGAACCCAACGTCGCTCATTTGTACACTTTTAGATGTACCACGTAAGTGGCAGTCACACCTCTACAATGCACAAAAATGGGACCCCAACGTTGCCTTGGTATCTATATGGGTTATGATTCACCATCTATTATTCGATACTTGGAACCCACTACAGGCGATGTCTTTACTGCGCGATTCGTAGATTGTTAATTCGATGAGACGATTTTCCTGGCATTAAGGGAAGATAAAACAAATAATGTTGTAAAGGTTCCTAAGATAACTTGGAAAATACTATCGTTGTCTCATCTAGATTTATCTACTAAACAAAGTGACAGCCAAGTTCAACGGATACTCCACTTACATCAAGTCGTCAATAAACTGCCTGATATATTCAATGACGCTGTTAAAGTAACCAACGGGGATGTACCTACAAGAAATGAACTACCGTGCCTTCCGTAAATGAATCAAATATTAAAAGCCCATGTGGACAATTTCCTAAGGATAAAAACTGGCTTAGAGGAAGTGACAGAAATACAAACTAGATATGACTAATGGTATCGTAGGTTCATCGAGGATAGAACCACCCATGGACAGGGCTATTGTAGCTACATGACGAGTTGATACATTACCAGACATACTCGATGAGGCATATAGCTATGATAACAGAAAGATATTGATCAATCATGTCTCTAATGGTACAACTCGGGACCGTTCTAAAGCAGTTGTCGACAACGTATTCATATTCGTTGTTGCGCTCGCCATTGAGGATAACGATCCAGAACCCCTTGTAGTTGACGAGTGTCGTAAACATAAGGATTGGCTAAAGTAGGAATCTACGATCCAAGCTGAGCTCAGCTCACTAGTAAAATACATGTTCGCGTTAATTGAACAAAATGTTCTTTCATATTTTCAGCTTACATTTTGTGTACACAATATTCAAGGTAAAGAAAATATATCTTTGTGTACCACTTTAAAAATTAACAAATAAAAGCTTTTGGTTCGACATAACAATATAAACACAGAACTGTGGTCATTAATATTAAAATTAAAGGTATTTAGGTTTTCATCACTGTCAGGCTCCAATGAGCAATTGAGCACATGAAACAAAAGATAAAATTACTTCAACTAAAAGGGGCTATTAATTTATAGTAATCTAGAAATGATCGAATGTCATATTTTACCAGCTAAGCTACCTAGCACCTGCAGTATTTTATTTTCTTACTTAAGTTTTCTACTTTATTTAATGAACATGATGTTTCGCTAATAAAAAGAAGTCGTCAAGTAACAATTATCAGAAGACAAGTAATACAAGATTTTATAGACGTCTACTGCCTGTAACAGACCCTGAAGCTCTCTTTGCTTGTATCTGGAGCTGTGTATTTAATAACATTCTCATCCTTTGTATATTTTATGAGCACCAATGGAAGTGTTTAGCTGGACATCTTGTGGATATTCTTAACTGATGCAGCAACTCCACCGTTACCAGTATCAGTGATGGTTTTTGTTTTTTTGTTTTTTTTTCCAGATATGAATTCAAAACAAATCATGAAGAATGGGTTAGAACAACCAAGCCCAAGTTAGGACCTCATATTTATGCTCGTGTTCTTGCGGCCATTAATACAACCCATGATAACATTAAAACTTTCTATGAAGTTCGGACCGAGAATCCAGCTGCCCTGAACAGTCTCCTAAAGGTACCATTTTTTTCATGATATATGTTCTAATCCAGTGAGATTTTAGACACACTAAGGCTAATTTTATGCTTAGATAATGTAGGGTAGCATTTTTCTTACCCAAAACAATGATTCATTATGTACATATTATCACGAGCAATAAAATCAATAACTAGTTAATCAGGTATATTACTTAATGTATAAACTTATGTATTTTGGAATGTCTAGTTCATTAGGAACCTTAAGACTCGGTATTTTAGGATACCCCTCTTCTTAAAAAACACGTGAACTAGAGAATGTCAGTCATTAATGTATATCAGAATGAGGAGCTCTATATTAATGTCGGAGACCTAAGAATATTTCTTGAATGGGACTATCTGCATCAAATAAGTGGTCCTCATGATGAGTTATAAAGAGCACTTATACTAGGTAGGGTCGCAGGAAGATGATGCCGCCCTCTCCCCTACCCACCCTCACCAACCCCCCCCCCCCCCCCCCCCCCCCCCAATGTATGGAAGATGATACCCAATATAAAATTTTGTTACTCGAGTTAAATTCTTATTCATCCTTCAACACCCCACTTCGTACTCCACTAGTGTACTTACGTGTTGGAGCCTTACTGTGCTTTCACTACACCTCCCTAAAACCCAGATATTTTACATTCCTACTTGCCCCGTCCTCTCCTTTTCCCTATACTTACATGTTATCACCTTATGCCACAGACTTAAGCCTAATGCTGCTTTTACTTGCTTTATAACTCTTTTATCTACTGTCATATTTCAATGCCATTTATTTAACTAAATTGTTCAATTTTTTTTCTTTTCCTCTTTCAGGATGTTGGGATACTAGTAATTCCAATAATTCCAAATATTCCATTAAAGCTTAATTCTAACAAAAATCACTCTACTAAGTTCCATGATAGAACATTTGCATTATTAAGCATTGAGAATGTCTGGCTGTTGTCAGGTATTTTAGTCTCAGATTCCAGTTGATTACACAAATTCTTATTACTATTGAAAAAGTTCTCCGCGGGCCACCTATCATGTTCATGTTCCTATAAAATGGCACTTGGCTAATATTTCCAACAAGGGATGAAAATATATCCGTACAATTACTTGATCCCAACAACTGCCAATTTACAGGAGTGGGGTGATGAATGGCCACTCAATACTTAATTTCGTTTTCCTCTGATATGGTAAGGAGTAGTTAACGTATTTAACTTTAAAGGCTGGTTCTCGTGGTTGTCAGCTAAAGCAAGCCTGGTTAGCCTTCCCTCATTGTTGACAGCTATGTTGTTATAGGCAAATACTAGCTAGATTGTCATCTAAGCAGTTAATTTTCTTATCAACTATAAAAACATGATTAATGTGTGTTACCCCCTTTATTGGATATTTGGACGTTTTGGATTCTTTAGTTTGTCGGCCCTGGTAACAGCATTATTGATAAAGAAACTAATATACTTCTAATTATTATCACAACATATGGTTTAGAGTAGCTGTTGTGGGTGCTTTAGCTGATGTTTTTTTTATTAATGTTAATGCTTGGCTGGTGTAGCTGTGGTCAGGTTCAGACTGGATCATTTTTAGATGGTGCGGCTCCCAATGGACTATTTGGCCTTTGGATGGAAAACATATCAGTTCCTAGCATCCTATCGAGTGTCGGTTTCACTGCAAATTCATTTTCTATATTTTTTGGATATGATGGTACTAGAAGAATCAGCTTTGGAGACAAAGGTAGCCTAGACCAGAAGGAAACCCCATTCAGTGTTAATAATTTTTAGGGAGTTTTTCTTGTTTAGGGCTTTCGTGATAGTTTGGGAATTTATATCATTATATGTAAGGATTGGTATTATGACATAACAAAAACAGACATACAAAACGACATCACACCTTCGAGCACAAAGAAGATGGTTGTAGGCGGGGTTTTTTTATACATAATAGGCGGTTTTGTGTGTTTGAAGTTTCTTCTGAGTCACAAAATCTTGTTATGTATTTCTAGAGTAGCAAAAACAAAGGCATTTTTTTTTTTTTTATAGTTTTATTTTTCCTTGATTGACATTCTACGTCAATCAGAACGAGGAACACTTGTTTTCATGTCTATAGAAATGTGCAAGTAGCTCCTTGATTTACTAATTGTAATGTTGTGCTTCTTTGCAGTTCAATTCACAGGCTCAAGATTAAAGGGGTCCATCCAATTCCAGGATTCCTTTTAAATTTTATTATAATATTAGGTAATTCATCTGAAACCTTACCTATTAAATGATTATTTATCCTTTCAACACTCAAATTACAACTCCTTCTTATTTTACAGCTAAAATAAAAGTGAAATTTTGTTACCGAATGTGACTTTAACCATGAAAGGTGGGAGCGAGTTCCCTTTCTTGGATCCGGTCGCTCTTGTCTCTAATGAGGTAAAGTCTATTCTTCTATTATGACTGTCGGATGCCCCTTCCTCTTCTCTTACAACCAATAATGTGTTTTTGTTACATAACATGCAGGCGGGACTTATGTATTGTTTGTGTATTATTAAGAGTTCAAATATAAACATTATTGGGCGTAAGTATTCCATTTCAAACATCTCATATTTTGGATAGTTTATTATTTTTTGCTTAACTTGAGAACGGTTGACATTTAATAATTTGTTTAGTATGTATTTTCTATAATATTATTATTGTCTCATATCTTATACTAGTCAGAACATTGGCTTATGCTGCTTTCTCATTCATATCATTCGCATCCTTGAATAAATTTTTTATAGTATAAGCTCATGTTGCTTTCTCCTTCATATCATTCGCATCCTTAAATAAAAAATTTATAGTATAAGACACCCTCAGATTCTCCCTGACGATGTTGGAGTACAATCTGTGTGAATTAACACAGAATAAATCCTCGATTTATTCTATGTAACAATCTGTCTCAATACAGACTGTATATGTTGTATAATAATGTAAAGTCTAGAAAAGACTTAGAATTGTCACTGTAATCTTACTGTTTTACAGTATGATTAAGTAGAAATAAGAGAAAAGTACAGTCTTGTAATGGAAATAAAATATGAATTAACTAATGAACTACACTTACTGTTTACTGAAAGTTAAATACGAATTAGGATTAAGGAGGATGACTGAGGCTTGCTAGGCAATCTCCTTAAGACAATATAGCTGCCTGTTTACGTACAAACAGATCTTTGGCAAGTAGTCTCCCAAGATACAACAGTTGGTACAGATGTAACTTGCACTGGAATACGCTGTCTCTGGCAAACAATATGTGAACTGCTCTTCAATAGTTTAAGAGGAGGAGGAGATTCGAGGGTAAGCCACACAAAAATTGAGTGAGTGAATTGATCAGATTCAACGCTAATTTATAGGCTAAACACACCTGTTCACAACAGGTACAAATACTTGAAAATGCACCTTTACAATAGTTATATTTGTTTAAATAGTTGTATTTATTTAAAACTAACGGAAGGAAAAAACACGCACCTTTTCACGAACAGTTTTCAAGTAGCTGACTTTGGAGACAAATTACTCATTAATCTGACAACCGTTTTGGTCGCTTGAATATACCGTTGGAAAGCCCTCGGAGAGAGCTTCACAGTGGTACTGACAAATATGCATTTTGGACATCGGGTCCTACCTCAAAGTGAGCCTGAACATGCCATGTCAGACCTGTTAGAAATCTTACTGTTTTACAAAACTGTTGTTCAACAGACGATTCTTCTATCACTATGTTGTGGTTCTTAAAAATTCTATTTCTTTCCATAAACTCCATTTTTTTTTTTTTTTTTAACATTTTTGTTAGGCAATATGGGGTTAGGCAAGGACCCCCAACCAAATGCAGAACAAGAAAAAGAGAACATACTACTGAACTCCAAAATTCTTACATGTGTCAGGTGCTAAATCGCACATTTGTGCACCTGTTGCCAAAATAACTTGATAAATTATTTATTTTGTGAATGAGAGAAGCCATGTTTGTCGAATGTTTGAGTGTTGATAAAAAATACCCCCTAGGATTTAGTAATTTTGAATGTGCACTTGAGTGTTTTTATTATTTTTTATGTGTTTTCCTCATACCTGTAATGGTATCATTTTTTCATTTCACTTTTGATGTCCTTGTCACCTCACTTCATATCCCAGTTGATTTCTTAGAGGTGATACTCGGTAACAAAAACTTAAGTATGTGTGTTTGCACACCAAAACCTTACTCCAAACAAGCTAAGCTTAGATTTTTATCACTAACTGTATCCATAATGGTTGGAGTCACAAGAGGCTGTTGAAGCCAGACTATTTGGGATAGTTTGGGCAGTACGGTTCTTTTTTTAATTGCATTTATATACATTGTTTGGCTGTTGTAGATATTTTAATAGTATCTTGGTAGTTGATTAAGCCAATGCATGTACATTTTGCTTACACTCGGTTCATTTGTACTGCATAAAATTTCATGACTGGTAATCAGATAGTGTTTAATCGTGAGAAACTAGTATTAGGTTGAAAGTAGTCTAACTGTGAGTAATGTTGTATTTATCTTCTATGCTTATTTAATTATAGAAGCATTTCTAATCTTTACATATATAGTTATAGTATGTAAACCTCTTACCTTTTTAACATTTTGGTAGAGGGACATGTAAATCATTTGGATTATCCAAGGGGACCAATGATTTTACTGGAAAAAATTACACCTTAAAAATGTGATGTCATGGTAGAGGAAGAACGCTGGTTTGTCCTTATTGCATCACACTCCGTCTGGGAGTTCCAACAGATTCCATCCATGAATTCCTTAACTTTCCATAGATAATTAAGTGACCTAGATTTGTTGAGTGTCTATATACATTCTCCTAAACTCTTCGTGTTCTAATAGTTGTTGATTGGAGATGTTATATAGTAAAGGAGTTTCGTATTCTTTCATTCTACAGGTGATAGTGATTAAGCTTCTACTATAATAAGCACTGCACCATCTAAGGCAGTACTTCCTACCACTGCCATTGGGGAAGCCACAAAAGAGACTGGGAACGTTTTCCATCCTTCAGCTGGTACTTCATGTTTGAACCTTCTCCGTTGCACGTTTTTTTATTATGTTCCTTTTAGTTTTAGCCATTGTCTAACTATTATATAGATTTTAAAGTTACTTCTACAGCCTTAAGTTTATTTTGTGTATGATGATATGCGAATTATCGGTAAGAAACATGCTTATAATTTATCTCCTTTTATGTATATTTTGGATATATATATATATATATATTTTTTTTTTTTTGAAATAACTTTTTATTTTTATTTTTATTATATGTTTTTACCACGAATCCTGTAGTGGTGAAAGTAGGTTTTTGCCACGGATTTTATAATAGTGAAAGTAGGTTTTTGCCATGGATTTTGTAGTAGTGAAAGTAGGCTTTTGCCATGGATTCAATCATTGTGAAAGCAGGCTTTCGCCACTGATTCTGTAATGGTGAATGTAGGCTTTTGCCACGAATTCTGCCGTGGTGAAATCAGGCTTTGCCACTGATTTTGTAGTGGTGAAAGCAGGCTTTTGCCATGGATTCTGTAGTCGTGAAAGCAAGCATTTGCCACAGATTCTGTAGTGATGAAAGCAGACTTTTGTCATGGATTTTTCAATGGCAAATTTTTATCATTTGCCACTGTAAAAGTCGTGGCAATTGAGAAACTTTTTGCCACAGTAAAAATTGTGCCAAAGCTTTAGCCACCCCATCTACGGCTACGACCCTTGCCACGGTAAAAATTGTGGCAAAAACATTTTTGCCACAGATTTTTCGGTGGCTAATACCCTTTATTCTTGTAGTGTTTAGTTTGAGTTTGAGCTTCGGTGGTAAAAATTGTGGACCTCCTGGATCGGGATGGGATCCATTTCCTATTGGTGATGGCTAAATCAAAGTGCACCTCCTAAGTAATTGCCTTTTGGAGGAGGTCATATTCTATCACGAACAGAGAATCGTGAGCCTTCAAATTGTACGGCTATGTTCTTCTGGGTGGCGATCTGCTGACCCTATAGAACCTTCAGCGCGTCATGTACACTTGTTAGTTGTTGCTCCAGAGCGGCACGTCTTTCTATTTCAAAATTTAAAGTGGCCCGCAGATCTGTTAGTGCAGCATTTTCTTCTACTGGACTGATCGATGTGACCTGATCTGGAGGTGTCATTCTTAGAGAAGATTATCAGCAGTTTATGAGATAATGGGTTTGAGAATTTGGTTCCCATAGACGGCGGCAAATGTAATAGCCTAATCCTGGGATTCTGACTTAGCCTTTACACCAAATGTGTTTAGAACGCTCAAGAACAGTAAGTAATAGTTAAGAAGATAATTTAGCGTAAAAAACTTTTAAATAGGTTAAAAACTACGAACTCTCTTGAAGATTTTGAGAAAGAGATATGACATTATTGAGATTGTTAGCTTATTGTAATCAGTATTTTGAGTATATGGAATGTTAGAGTGAGAATTCCTCTGTCCTTAATCTCGAATTCTCTGGTCATATTTATAAGTCTTATAATATGACCGTTTGACGACCATTAAGATTCTTAATGATGGACATTACAAAATATATGTTTGATATTCTTTGACCAGATTGTATAACGGTCTGACTCTGCTTATTCTCGTAATGGCTTTATTGATAATGTTGTGTTTGTTGACTCGAATTGTTGATGTAGAGGTCGAATAGTGATGACTCGAACTTAGGGATAGTAAATATATCTTAAGTAGTGCATCATGTATATTGATGAGTTCGAGGATGATGTATGTGTCCGAGATGCGAAATAAGCCCATTACAAGACGACTCTCAACCAAGAGCGCAGGCAGTATCATGAACGAGTGGTGTTGGTTGAAAACTTTGTTTTGTTGCCTATTTTATGGCGTTGCTGTCTTGATTCCGATGTTGCCACGTGCTCTGTTGATGAGATCGAAAGTTCGTATGTTGTTCGAAGATGAAGCGTGAGTTTGAGATGCGGAATAAGCCACTACACACGTGTAACATTATTATTGAATGGAGGGACCGCCAGAAAGAGGGACGGCGAATCGCAAACACTATAAGGGCAATCGGCTTAATAGTATAGATAGATAGATAGATAGTCATGACTTCTAAAGTTTGGAATATATATAGTTTGGTGGAAAAAAAACAAAAATCAAAAACTGAGGGAGGTCAATTTTATCAAATAGTACCTTAAACTTAAGTTTTGAGTTCACCATAAGAAGTGTAATGTTTATATGTCCCAACTCCCAAACATCCCAGTCTCGGGCGCATCTGTCTTTTCACAAACTAATAGGCACACAATATTTAGGCGCATAAATATTTTCCCAGCTCCTCAATTCTTCATCATCTTTTCCACCTCAAATCTATCAGAGTTGTAGAGATGGCGTTTGATCTATAAATCAATACCTGGACCTGCAAACTTAATTGAAATCAAACTCCCAAAAGTACTAGTCGTATATAATTTTCTCTACATCATGTAATCAACCAATGTCAATATTTCTCAGTTTAACTGCTCTCAAACTCTTCAAATTAATGCTTTCGTGAAACCCAAAACTCTCTCTCTTTGGTTGGTGAGATTTGATTTAACAATAGCGACTCCTCCAACAACACCAATGAAAATTTTGATCACGTCCAATGGCGATGATATTTCAATCAACACTACTTACCATTTAGCCCATTGTGTTTGCAGATAACGTTCATATATTAGGCGCCTCTATTTTCTTTCCTTTTTTTAAGAGAGACACGCATAATGTTTAGGTGCTTTATGTTTAAAACGCAATTCAAACATTGAACATTGTTGATCGGCACTCTCATATACCTTCAAAAGTTCAAGCATTGAGTAGGAAAAACAAAACCAAACCTTCTTGGAGGTGCTCCTAGAGCTAAAAAAAACAACACCTTCTCTTGAACGGTCGTTCCCACCGTCGTACGGTACATTAACTTTACTCACTTGAACAACCATTTTTTTTCTCTCTCTCAACGCCTCACAGATAGCCCTCGATGTCTCCCTCGAGTAATTCAGAGACAAACCGAGTAAATAGGGAGACTGTAGTCGCACATCAAACCACGCCCAAAGAAGTGCCTTAATTTTGTAATTTCTCAATTAATTTGTATACTTGAGTTACTTTTATTTGGGTTTTTTGATTTTTGCCAAAAGGGTTTATTGATTTTGCATTTTTGAAGTAATTCGTTTGATACATGTATAGATTTGTCGGAATAAACGACAAATTAATGGGATACCCCTAATTCAAAATTTAATAGGGTTTAACCTAAACCTTTTTTGTGTGCTAAAACTTGCAATTGGTATCAGAGCAATAGTAGTGAGGGAATGTTTATCTCAGTTAAGTTGCCCGTTTTTGTTTTGAACCTTGAAATGATTGCAATTTTTTTAGAGGGACAGGGGAGAGAGAGAAAAAAAGAAAGAAAGAGAGAGACAAAGGGGAAGGCATAACTCTCTTAATAGTAGGATTTGGTTGCGTATTTTTCAAAAAGTTCCCATGTTGTTGCGGTATAATACCAAACCATGAAAACATTGTAATTTTTATATGGAGGTGTGTAAGGAATGTCGCGGTTAAAATACGGTATGAGGGAAAATATTCATTTTTTGAAACTTATATCAGAGTAAGTTCTCAATGAGTTCACAGATACCACTTTGCTGAAGAGTTCCCAGAAGGTCATCTGCAAAAAACTAAACTTAAACTCTTCAAAACTGATTATGGGAAGATTGTATTATCCTCTGCGATTGAGTCTGAATATTTATTGATCGTACATATTTTTATAGTCAAGGCGCTAACAAGTATTGCCATAAGTAATAATGATATTCACATATGAAGTAAATATATATAAGTATTAAGGTGATCTTGTGTTATGTAGTGTTCGTTTCAGTTTGTATCTTTCTTATTCGTCGTGGAATCATAACTCTATTAAGAAACCTTTCTAACGACCATAACGTAAAATGTTCTTTCATATTTTCCATCCTAATAGTAGTCGTTAATTGAACATTTTTGAGGATTTTATCGTGGCACACCCCTATTTCTCTACTTTTATGTTTGGGCTAATTATTTCTAATATTTATCTCTAAGTTACCTTCATAGAAACTTGAGGCGTGTGTATGGGCGTAATCTTCCTCTATACTCCATTCTAAATGGCTTCTAAGTCATATTTGGATACTAAAACTTGAATTAGGGATACTTAAGTGTGAGAAATAGAGGTAGAAGCAGCACATACATCTCGACGAGGGTAACTTGAAGGATTTTGCCATGGATTTTGTCATGGTAAAAGTAGGCTTTTGCCATGGATTATGTCGTGATGAAAGCAGGCTTTTGCCACTGATTATGTAGTGGTGAAAGTAGGCTTTTGCCATGGATACTGTAGTGATGAAAACATGTTTTTGCCACGGAATTTTCAATGGCAAAATATTTATCATTTGCCACGGTAAAAGTCGTGGCAATTGAGAAACTTTTTGCCACGGTAAAAACTATGCCAAAGCTTTAACCACCCCATCTATGGCCACGACCCTTGTCACGGTATATGCCGTGGCAAAAACGTTTTTGCCACAGATTTTTTGGTGGCTAATACTCTTTATTCTTGTAGTGTTTAGTTTGAGTCTGACGTTCGAACAGTTCTTTGATTCGCTTTTCAATATGTTGTCGAGCTGTAGTGGCTGGGCGTGTGACGCGTCCTTCACCAGGATTGTGGTCGTCACTCCCTTCACTTAGACGTTCATTTGCTGGAACTCGAACTCTTCGAGGTAGATTTTCAGTCTGTCTGAATTCTACAAGGCCGTCATATACTTCTTGGTGGACCTCTTGGATCAGGATGGGCTCCTTTTCTTGTTGGTGTGATTGCCTTTTGGAGGAGGTCATATTCTGTCATGAACAGAGATTTTCGAGCCTTCAGGTTGTACAACTTTGTTCTTCTGGGTTGCGATCTGCTGACCCTGTAGAACCATTAGTGCATCTTGTACACTTGCTAGTTGTTGCTCTAGAGCGGCACGTCTTTCTGTTTTAGAATTTAAAGTGGCACGCATATCTGCTAGTATAGAATTTCTTCTACTGGACTGATCGGTGTGACCTGACCTGAAGGTATTATTCTAAGAGAAGATAATCAGCAGTTTCTGAGATAATGGGTTTGAGAATTCAGTTCCCACAGGGCGACGCCAAATGTAATGGCCTAATTCTAGGATTTGGACTTTACCTTTACACCAAATTCTTTTAGAATGCTCAAGAACAATAAGTAATAACTAACAAGATGATTTAGCGTAAAAAACTTTTTAATTGGTTAAAAACCATGACCTCTCTTGAGGATTTTGAGAAAGAGATATGATATTATTGAGATTACTAGCTTATTGCAATGAGTGTTTTGAGTATAGAGAATGTTAGAGTGAGAATTTCTCTATCCTTAATCACGAATTCTCTGGTCCGATTTATAGGTCTTATAATATAACCGTTTGACGACCATTAAGATTCTTAATGATGGACATTAATACATATATGTTTGATATTCTTTGACCAGATTGTATAATGGGTTGACTCTACTTATTCTCGTAACGATTTTATTGATGATACTGTGTCTGTTGACTCGAACTGTTAATATAGAGGTCGAATAGTGATGACTCGAACTTAGGGATATTGAATATATCTTAAGTAGTGCTTCATGTATGTTGATGAGTTCGAGGATGAGGTATGAGTCTGAGATACGAAATAAGCCTATTATAAGACGGTTCTTAACCAAGAGCGCGAACAGTATTATGAGCTAGTGGCGTTGGTTGAAAACTTTATGTTGTTACCTGCTTTATGACGTTACTATCTTGATTCTGATTCTGATTCTGCCACGTACTCTGTTGATGATATCAAAAATTCGTATGTAGTTCGAATATGAAGCGTGAGTTCGAGATGCGGAATAAGCTACTACATACGTGTCACATTATTATTGAATGGAGGGACCACCAAAAAGAGAGACGGCGAATCGCAAACACTACAAGGGCAATCGGCTTAATAGTATAATAGATAGATAGTTATGACTTATAAAGTTTGGAATATATATAGTTTGGTAGAAAAAAATCCAAAACTTAAGGAGGTCAATTTTATCCAATAGTACCTCTATTGATTTTCTTAACAGTCTGCTAAATGTTGGGCGCCCATCTAACTCCTTAAAAAAATATAAAAAATTCAATCAAGCTTATAAGTGTTAGGCGACCAATTTGATTGATTGATTTATTAAAACAATTGGGCTCGCAAACATTAGGCGCCCGATTGCGACGTAAAAAAACAAGGTTGGGCCTTGCCTTTTGATGATGAAAACTAAGTAAGTATTACGAAAATCTTACATTACACCTCAAAAGCCAAGTGAATGAGGTACTTTAGAAGATGCTCTAAGCATTGGGAAAACCATTCCTGCTCAACAATGCCTAACTTAGTAAGCTTTGAATTTTTAGCCTTAAACTTAAGTTTTGAGTTCACCATGGAAGTTTAATGTTTATATGTCCCAACTCTTAAACATCCCAACCTCGGGCGCCTCTGTCTTTTCACAAACTAATAGGCACAAAATATTTAGGCGCATAGATATTTTCCCAACTCCTCAATTCTTCTTCATCTTTTCAACCTCAAATCTATCAGAGTTGTAGAGATGGCGTTTGATACATAAATCAATGCATGGACTCACGAACTTAATTGAAATCAATCTCCCAAAAGCACTAGTCGCATATAATTTTCTCTGCATCAAGTAATCAACCAATGTCAATTTTTCTCAGTTCAACTGCTCTCAAACTCTTCAAATTAATGCTTCCGTAAAACCAAAACTCTCTATCTCTTTGGTTGGTTAGATTTGATTTAACAATAGCGACTCCTCCAACAACACCAAATAACGTTTTGATCACGTCCAATGGCGATGATATCTCAATCAACACCACTTACCATTTAGCCCATTGTGTTTGCAGATAACGTTCCTATATTAGGCGCCTCTATTTTCTTTCCTTTTTTTAAGAGTGACACGCATAATGTTTAGGTGCTTTATGTTCAAAATGCAATTCAAACATTGAACCTTGTTGATCGACACTCTCATATGCCTTCAAAAGTTCAAGCATTGAGTAGGAAAAAGAAAACCAAACCTTCTTGGAGGTGCTCCTAGAGCTAAAAAAACAAACACTTTCTCTTTAACGGTTGTTCCCACCGTCGTGCGGTACATTAACTTTACTCTCTTGAAAAGTCATTCTCCCGTTCTCTCTATTTCTCTCTCTTATCGCCTCACAGATAGCCCTCGGTATCTCCCTCGAATAATTTAGAGACAAACCGAGTAAATGGGGAGACTGTAGTCGCACATCAAACCACGCCCAAGGAGGTACCTTAATTTTGCGATTTCTCAGTTAATTTTTATACTAGAGTTACTTTAATTTGGGTTTTTTTATTTTTTCCAAAAGGGTTTCTTGATTTTGAATTTTGTAGTAATTTGTTTGATCCATGTATAGATTTGTAGGAATCAATGACAAATTAATTGGATACCCCTAATTCAAAATTTAATGGGGTTGAACCTAACCTCTTTTTTTTTTGTTAAAACTAGCAATTGGTATCCGAGCAATAGTAGGAAGGGAATGTTTATCTCAGTTATGTTACCCATTTTAGTTTTGGACCTTGAAATCATTACAATTTTTTTAGAGAGATAGGGGAGAGAGAAAAAAAAAGAGAAGAGTCAAACGGGTAGGCAGAACTCCCTTAATAGTAGGATTTGGTTGCGTATTTTTTGAAAAATTCCCATGTTGTTGCGGTATAATACCAAACCATGAAAATATTCTGATTTTCTTATGGAGGTGTCTAAGGAATGCCGCGGTTAAAATGCAGCAGGATGGAAATGATTCATTTTTTGAAACTTATGTTGGAGTAAGTTCTCAATGAGTTCACAGATACCACTTCGTTGAAGAGTTCCCAGAAGGTCATCTGCAAAAAACTAAACTTAAACTCTTTAAAACTGATTATGGGAAGATCGTTTTATCCTTTGCAATTGAGTTTGAATATTTATTGATCGTACATACTTTTTGTAATCAAGGCGCTAACAAGTATTGCCATAAGTAAAAATGATATTCACATGTGAAGTAAATATATATAAGTATTAAGGTGATCTTGTGTTATGTAGTGTTCGTTTTAGTTTGTAACTTTCTTATTCGTCGTAGAATCATAACTCTATTAAGAAACCTTTCTAGTGGCTATAACGTAAAAAGTTCTTTCATATTTTCCATCCTAATAGTAGTCGTTAATTGAACATTTTTGAGGAGTTTATCGTGGCACATCCCCCATTTCTCTACTTTTATGTTTGGGCTAATTATTCCTAATATTTCTCTCTAAGTTACCTTAATGGAAACTTGAGACGCGTGTATGGGTGTAATCTTCTTCTATACTCTGTTCTAAATAGGTTCCAAGTCATATTTAGATACTGAAACTTTAATTAGGGATACTTATAAGTATGAGAAATAGAGGTGGAAGCAGTGCATACATCTCGGCGAGAGTAACTTGAAGGATTTTGCCACAGATTATGTCATGGTGAAAGTATGCTTTTGCCACTGATTTTTTAGTGGTAAAAGTAAGTTTTTGCCATGGATTTTGTCGTGATGAAAGTAGGCTTTTGCCACTAATTCTTTAGTGGTGAAAGTTGGCTTTTGCCACAGTTTCTGTAGTGGTGAAAATAGGCTTTTGCCACAGATTCTGTTGTGATGAAAGTAGGCTTTTGCTACGGATTTTTCAATGGTAAAAAAATTATCATTTGCCACGGTAAAAGTCGCGACAATTGAGACACTTTTTACCATGGTAAAAATTGTGCCAAAGCTTTAGCCACCCCATCTACGACCACGACCTTTGCCACAGTAAAAACCGTGGCAAACATATTTTTTCCACAAATATTTCGGCGGCTAATACTCTTTATTCTTGTAGCGTTTAGCTTGAGTATGAGCTTGGAGCAGTTCTTTGATTCACTTTTCAACATGTTTTTGAGCTGTAGTGGTTGGGCGTGCGACGGTCCTTCTCCAGGATTGTGGTCGCCACTCCCTTCCCTTAGACGTTCTTTTGCTGGAACTCGGACTCTTCGAGGTAGATTTTTAGTCTGTTTGACTCCTGCAAGGCCGTAATCTACTTCTTTGTGGACCTCCTGGATCAGTATGGGCTTCATTTCTTGTTGATGATAATTATATCGAAGTACACCTCATAAGTGATTGCCTTTCAGAGGAGGTCCTATTTTGTCATGAACAAGATTCGCGAGCCTTTAGGTTGTATGGCTTTGTTCTTTTGGGAAGCGATCTGCTGACCCTGCAGAACCTTCAGCGTGTCCTGTACACTTGCTAGCTGTTGCTTCAGAGTGTCACGTCTTTATGTTTCCAATTTAAAGTGGCCCGCAGATCTGCTAGTGTGGCATTTTCTTCTGGACCTATCGGCGTGACCTGACATGGAGGTGTCATTTTAAGAGAAGATAATCAATAGTTTCTGCCTTCGTTTTACTTCTGCGTTTGGTTTTGGAGAAATTATGCCTTGGTCGCGAATTAGATTCTCCCGACATTTTTAAGTGATTAACGGATGAAAAATCTTAGGTTGGGAAACTTGTGGAGTAAGGGTTGGGTATGTAAAACTTAATGCCTTGGATATGCTTAATGCCCTAGGATATGCCAAGCTTAATGCCTTAGTTGATGTTCAAATAACACTTGAAAGGAAGTATATGAATTAAGCCTAAAAGATGCAGCGTTATGCTGCGCGGTTCTGAACTACGCGACTAAATATATAAAAAAAAACTCTACGTGTCATTTTCTTATTGGCATGAACTTGCCGCGCGGTTTAGAAGTGCGCTGAGAGTTGGAAGGCTGAGATGTTGCCACGTGGACATATTTAGGATGTTGGTTCTTGTGTGCTGTTTAGAACTGCGTTTGGCAAATTCACCTTAGTTTTTGTACACAACTACTATGGGTGGATTTGGGGTGGATTGGATTCACCCTACTTTTGGGCGAATCCACCCACCTAAGTACAACTGTTGTGGATGCTCTATAGGGTTTGGTCCATTCGCATTTCTTCCCTTTTCACTTTCACCCAAAGTTCTCTCTCTGCATGAAACGTCTCCCTCTTCTCTGTAAACTTTGAAGGAAATGACAAAGACAATAGGTATGCTCTCTATTTATGATACGATAGGCATTGATCTAAAGTTTTATTATTGTCTCCATTGTTTGATTCTGAGAACAAATGTGAATAGAAGAACACTAGAGGAGAAGCGAAGAAAAACAAAGGTGAAGCCGTGAAGGCAAGGAGAAGGAGACGCTCGGACTCACTGTGTCTGCTAAGAATCTCTGCCTGCAACTTCTAGATTCTTTATGGTTTTCGTTCCAAAGCTTTGCTTATTTTCCAATATCGTTTAATTTTGTTTATCTTCGTCGAAGAAGAGGAACCGAACAATCAAAGTTGGGTGTTCTTACAAAATTAAAAGTTTCAGTCTAATCACTATAAGATTTACATCTTTGTGATTCTTTCTTTTTCTCTCTCTCAAGTCCTGTGAATTTCTACTTATCAGGTATTTCTTAAATTACACTTTCCAACTATACTTTTATTTGGTGCTCTTAGAATCGTAATCATCCCCAATTTTTTATGTTTTCAGCGGTCGAGTTTTTACGAATTAATAAATATTCGTCTTTAATCGTGCGCAAGAAAGAAAATTTGGAGGCAGAAGAAGTTCTGAAGCAACCATTAATGGTGTGCAAGGTCTAAAGACCAACAAGCCCTAAAACTTAAATTTAATCTACTTCAACATCGTCTACTTCGCGGTGAGTTGCTGCTTGGTTTGTTTCATACATACTTAATTTGTGTGTTTGAGTTGATTTTAAATTGACTCTCTTGATGTTTGGTAGAAGTTTAATTAATTAAAGGGGTGTAGGTGTTTTTGTTTAAAACCCATTATAAAATTTGTTGTTTACCATAAACCCATTAGAAGACTTATAAGCTAGTAATAATAATTAAAAGTAGTATGTTTTACTTTTGGCTTAATTAGTTTTTATATTATAACCAAAACTAGCCTAAAACAAACATACAACTTTCATTTAATTGTTGGAGTATATAGTGTGTCTACACATATACTCCTCCTTTAGTCCCACATTGGTTAGTAATAAAAGCAGTTTAATGACTCCACGTTATATAAAGAGCAGGAAATTTGTAATAATTAGAATCTTGGAATATAAATTATTTTCTTCTCCTTATTTCTACATGGTATAAGAGCTTATTCGATTGTGCAGATGACTTAAAGGTTTTACGCTTCCGCTGGCTGTGGTTTTTGTCGTCGTTGAACAACTAAAGTATATTTTATTTTATTTTTATTTTTTTCCATCTTTCCAGCTTTTGGATTTTTTGTAGGTTTGCTTTTTAGTTAGCAAAACCCTAAGGTTATTTCGCTTCACAATGGCGGCCATGCCGCTTGAAGTCGACCTAACATTATTTTATTTTTCCGTTTTGTTTTACCCATCAACTTAGTTTAACTTGATTGACTAGTTAAGCTCTTTCTCAAGCGATTTTTATTTTCTCAAGTGATTTTCTCTTTTCCTTTAGTGATTATCTTATTTCTTTTCTGCCTAGTTCACAAGTTGTAGTTCAAAAATTATGGTTTTTTTAAGAGATAATTGACAAGCCTTAGTGATTTTTATTGCTTTCTCTAGTGATTTCTCTTTAAATCACTATAATTTTTTTACTTCTTTCATCGCTAATGTAGTTTGAGGTATATATTCCTATCACTAGATATGATATTTTTTATCATATTCTGTTGTGAGCTGCGATTTCTTCTGTGGACCGGGTGAAGATGTTGAATTCATTTTACCACGGTCATCTCTTTCTCGAGTGCGTCTCTATTCCTTGAGCAATTTGTTCTTCATCGAGTGATTATCTATTATTTGAGTATTTTTTTTTCTTTCCCTCTCTCGAGTGATCATCTCTACCTCTAGTAATTCTCTCTTCCTCGACTGATCCTTTCTTTTATGGTTTTTTCACTTTTACCTGGGTGTTTCTATTTTCTAAGTATGTGTTCAAGATATTTATGTTATTCTTACGTGAGAAAATGGGCAAGTCGGTAGCTGCTGCCGATTTCATAACTTTTGGTTACGAAACCACGTGTTGGAAAAATAGCAAGTCGGATATTACTGTCGCCGATTTCACGGGTGATGTGTGAAGCTTTGAAATATTTATGCTATTGCAAAATGAAAGAATGGAAGAAGGTTTATCAGGGGGAGCTTCAAATTTTTATTAGTGACGGAGTGATTGTATCTTTATGAGGGACTATTTATTTGTTCTCTTATTGTCATTCACCTTGATACGAGCATGTTCGTATCAAAGTGAGAGGGAGTGTTGGAGTATATAGTGTGTCTACACATAAACTCCTCATTTAGTTCCACATTGGTTTGTAATAGAAGTAATTTAATGACCTTTGTTATATAAAGAACAGTAAAGCTTGTAATAATTAGAATCTTGGAATATCAATATTTTCTTCCCCTTCTTATTTATACATTAACTTCCAGAAATAATCAGTAGGCCTCGACTATAATATGAAGTTCACATTTCACCTTTTTTTCTTCTTCAGATTTCACTCATGTTCAAGTAATTCATTTTTTATTTGACTTTTCTACTTGATGTGTTTTAAGGACTTTGTGATCCTTTTCGTGAGAGCTCCCGATTTTATAAAGACTATAAATATTAAATATGGGTGTAAGCCGTCTTACTTTCAAATGGAACTATATTAATTCTTTGCTTATTAACTTTCCATTATTAATTTATTTATCTATGATATCTTGTTTATTGAAGCAGGTTACCTATTCGGGTTAATCAACTCATATTTTAAGCTTTTTCACCCGCAATGTATTACCCAGATCGAGTATTTATTGGTGGAGTAAACATGCTTATTGAGGACAGTCGCATCATACACAACTACCCACTGAGCTCTTACAACTGATATCCCAGGAAGACGACCCCCCTTACTTGCTGCTCCACTTTGAAATTAAATCAAATTTACAGAGAAAATGAAAGAGGAGACAGTAGATAAGCTCCGAGGAGTGGTGAGAGATTGTGTGAGTAAACACCTCTATTCTTCTGCTATCTTCTTTGCCGATAAGGTTGCTGCCTTTAACCCAGCTGACATCACTACCCCGCGCTTTCCACCTTCTCAATGCTTCCCAGATCGTTCTTCGCGACCTCCGATTCCGATACCTAGCAGCTAAATGCCTGGAAGAACTGAAGGGGTGAGGCCAAAATTGATGAACATGGGAATATTCTCGGGAAGACCATGAAATCAATATTTCTTCTCCAATATTCTTTCTACGTGGAAAGGCTTATGAAGCTTTGGAAAACCGTACCTAGGCTCTCTATGCCTAGGCTCTCCAATGGTATAAAGCTGCTGTGAAGGCCGATCCTTTATGTTATGAGGCTTTGGAATGCCTCATTGACAATCATATGCTTACGTGCGAGGAAGAAGTAAGTCTCATATCATCATTGCAATTTTCTTCTGAAGACGGATGACTCTCTTCATTTTATGCATGTTTGATAAAGAAGTACGACCATGGGAGTGTTGCAGAGTCAAAGTTTAGAGAACTGGAAAAAAAAAACGTCGCCATAGTGAACTTTTCAGATCCATCTTTCTCACACACCCTTCAAAACAACATTGATCTGTTGGCCTGCAAAGCTGAATACTACCATCAGTGTGGTGAATACCAAAAGTGCTTTGAGCTAACTTCTGGGCTACTTGAAAGAGACCCTTTTCACTTGAAGTTCACTTTGGTGCATCTTGCACATGCGTTAAGAAAGCTAAAGAGGTACAATGAGGCGATACAATACTACGAGAGAGCAATTGACTTGTCGGCTAAAAGTTTCAGCACTGGCTTACACTTAACCATTTAAAGGGTAACTTCAATTCTGCAATTACATATTACCACAAGGCCTTGTGGATAAAGCCAGATGATAAGTTTTGCACAGATATGTTAACAGAGGCTTTAGTGGATGAATGCCGGAATGGCCTTGATGACTGAAAATGCAGTCCCTATTTTATGACGCTGTAGTAAATTAGGCATCACACTTGTTGTAATATTTCGGTCAGTAGTATGTAGACCCTTCCCTGTCATTTTTTGAGCCCTTGAAGTAACATTACAGTTTTAAGTTATGAGAATAATTATGGGAAGCTTAGAATATAGTGTTCTTTTACATTTTGTGTTTGTTAAAAAACTGAGATTGCTGTAATATTAACAGCGTTTAAAATTTACTAGATTTATGCTTACAATAGACATTAGCTCTCAAAAGCTATCCTCCTAAAATATAAATCCTGCCATTGCCGATGGAATCTCAGTTTTTTTACCAAAAGGTTTGAAACTATGATGGATATTAGTAAGAAGGGGCCTGCGCTCCGCAGGGGATTTACGCACTCTCTTAGAGGTTTTTATAAGATTCATATGAGTCACACGTTTTCGTGTGAGAAACATATCAAACGATGTGATGGTCCTCTGGTATGGCAAATCTGCTAGGCTTCATCACATCATGTTGTAAAAGTCTCTCTCTAACACACACACACACACACACACAGTCTCACACTCATTGTTTCATTGTGATACAGTTTATCCTCTCTCACCACAACAAACTTTCAGAGAGAGTTTCAGAACTCCAGAATAAAATATTCTGAAAACTCCAACAATACTACACTCTCACTCTTACTTCTTTGCGGCATTTCTTCAAACACACTCTCTGCAACTCAAATCTCCAAATCCCTATTGCTAGAAATGCAAGTTTTATCATGCAACTCGATAGTTCACTCTCAGAATTTTAGAGTCGCGAAACGTTTCGGTCGTAGGGAGGTCTGTTTTGATGGAGTCTCATCGGTTTACTCTCACAGGAAACCCGACTCTCTTGACACTCTCCCCTCTCAACCCATCACTGTTCAAAGGTTTATCTCACTTAACTCAGCTGCATTTCATCACATTAGTCAGATTTTATTGAGCTTTTATATATATATTTTGATTTGGTATGTTTCTCTATATTGGGGCTGAGTTTTTTTTGGGAGGGTGTTAATGCTTATTTACTGACAGTTGGTTGTGGGATTATAGGCGTGTCAATGATGATGATCAAACCAAAGATTTGCATGAAATATTGTGCAATGACATTCCTTTGATTAAACGGCGGATATTGTTTGCGAGTTCGTTAGTGTATTTATGGTCTAATCCTCCTTCAAGGTACTTCTCAGGTTCGCACCATGCCGTTTCTTTATGATTTAGAATGGGTTTGTAGAGTGTCTTGATTACAATTTGGTTCATGTTAGCATACCGGGGGATTTTAACACTATTCACCATTTCCGATATTTATGTAATTAGTAGTTTAGGTGAGAGTGTTCAATTAGGCTGCAATGGTATTGCACACAATTCTGCCAGCATCACGGATTGGAGTATGAGCTACAATATATCTATATATATATATCCAGACCATCGCCAATCACCATTATGGACTATATCACTGTCTTAATAGAAGATTCCTGACCTTCAAAAGTTGACCAATTCCTAGTTCTCCAGTAACACAAAGCAAAAAAGAAAGAAAGATAAAGAGACGGATTATCCTTAAGAATTTTATTAGAATTAATTGTTGTTCAAGAAGAAAATTCTGAAATGTCAAATAAAAGGAATGAAGGTGCTAGTTAGTATGTATTAAGCAAAATTTGGAAGCAGACGAAAACTCGTGAACTTACTTATGGAGCAATTAACTTCTGGTGAAATATGTCTTATTGTGTTGTGTTTTAGTATGCAAAAGGTTCTTATGGATTCTCTAAGTTACATTTTTTGCTTTAATGGGGAAAATGTTCTTAAGAAGCTTCCAAGTGAAAGTTATGATTTTGTGAGTTACGTGAAGCTTCAAAATGAGCTTTTACCATTAAAAACATTTTTATAGAAAGGTCACCTCTTAAATCCTGTTCCATCCACTCAAATTTAGTACATTGAGGATTATTAATAATAAGAATTACTTGGACCTCAAAAGCAAGAGAAGAATTTTCAAACACTTCATTTTTCACTGGTAAGTGAAAAAGTTGAGATGCCCATTGTGCCTCATAGTACTTCCGGATGGGCCTAATAAAGGTAAATTATATAGGTATTAATCCTCTTATATATATTTTTTACTTCCATTTCATATCAAATACTTCTTTTCTTTTACAAAATAGCATATCTCTTCAACCTTGTTCCAACACTCAAACATTAGAAAGTACAAACTCTAGTACATAAACAAAAGTGGATGCAATTGAATATATATTAATTAGATGGATTTGTTTTTGTTACAAAGTGTTTGTGGTAAGAAAATCAAGAATAAATTCCTTCAAATTCTGGGTTGGTCCTTACTTGATCCCATATCAATATAAAAATTGATTATCGTTTTATACCTTTGATGATCTTTAGTGATATATCTCATTTGAGTGCATACACTTTCCAAAAGAATGTTCTTTCTTTTGCGTCGCACATTGCTTACACCTATAAAAACCTGAAGCATATAAAATCATTGAACTGAAGTTTGGCTTTGGGGATATCATTTAACGTGATACTCCAAGAAGTGTACTAATGGGGTAGAATGCGATTCATGAATGTGCGATAGTATATTAATCAAGCCAAAAAGCGTTAAAAAAATAGATATAAAGCCATTTAATAATATTAATCAAGCCAAAAGTATATTATATCTATTTCAAACTTTCTTGGGGGGGGGGGGGGGGGGGGGGGGGGGGGGTAATTACTTTGAAATCATCCAGGGGTATCCAACGAATATCAAATTCTACAGATGGTATTGAGTTAGAGGATTAACCCGAAATTCAAAGTACTCAAGATTATTCTTGGCTTTTCTTACTTTGGACACTCAGTAAGTAACAAATAGAGATTCATCTAATTTATAGATTTCATCTATTTTGTTCATGTATTTGAATGTCTTTTAAAATGCTTGAACATTGGATCAAGGTTGGATGGCTGTAGTATTATGTAAACGAAAAATATTATTTGACTTGAAAATTATGGAATGGAAATTAATTTCTACCATGTAATCTTGTAACTTATTAGGCTTATTCGGAAGAACTGGGAGATAAAATGAGTGTGCCAACTTTTATTGATACTCAAAAGGAATTTTCTTACGCAGAAAGTTGCTGTATACTGTAGTAGATTAATGTTAAAAATATCTTTTTTGAAAATTATATTAGTAAATATATGTACAACTTACAATAGCACGGTGAAACTTTCCAATGTAAAAACACAACTAATTCATGAGCACATTAAATTTGTAGTCCTGCTCCCCTTGGTAACTAGAGAGAATCATGCATGTCGTATAAAAGACTTCCACACATTAGGAACACGTATGCACATTAGTATTGTTAATGGACGAAGTACCTAACAAAAGTTCTAGTTCCAGTGGTAAGATGGGTGGGCATTTTGTTTGTTATGTAGGTATAAAATGATGTGCAACACGATTTTTTTCCCTTCAAACATGAAGTATCCTTGTTATGTTGCTTTTAGGTACCAGACTACTACTACCTATAATTGGAAGATCGCCTAGATGATTAGGATAGCGTCCTATAATTTTGGACAAAGTTCTCGCTTTCCTTGGTCGATTTACGTATTCCCAGTTGTTCTGCACTTTCTTGGTTTGATATTTATAAACAATGCATTGATCCTGTTATACTATTTCGCCTTAGTTTGTAATTTTTGACTTACAGCCCTTGCTCTGGGGGATCCATCTGTGACAATTGAAGAAGTAACTCCACATGTTTTTCCATCTGGGCCACTCTTCCCTTACGAGGTTTATTCTTAATCAAATCAACCATCAGTCCACAATTTTCCATACCTTGAATAATTTTAGCTTACACATGCTGTTCTACTGTACATGGGCTGGGTGTTTATTGGCAGGTAAATTTGATTTATATCTATTTTGACAGGAAAGAGTTGTCAAATTGTTTGAGAAGAACACTTACTCTGTTGTGAACATCTTTGATGTAACACTGCGCCCTCAACTTAATGTAACAGGTGTAGTTGAGGTAATTCTTTCCATCTGCTGTTTGATTACTCTAGACATGTTAAGTACGCTTCAGTAACTTTATGTTTGCTCTGACGATATGTCAACTGGGCCAGATACCAGAAGGAAACGGTACTGGAGTTGTTTGGGATGGTCAGGGGCACATAGTGACGAACTATCATGGTAAGTGTTACTCCCCCCCCCCACACACACATACACACCATACCTCCGTATTTGAACGATGGGGATACTTTTGTTTGGTTATTCTATTCGTCAATTGTAGATTCTGTGTTGTAGCTTGTTACTTAACTAGCCCATATCCGCCTTGTATAGTTGTTGGCAATGCGCTTTCAAGGAATCCTAGTCCTGGCCAAGTTGTTGCTCGGGTTAATATTCTTACTTCTGAAGGGTGAGTACTTGCTATTGTTGAATTTGGGACTTAGATAATCCATCTTTAAGATATATATTGATTTTAAAACCAACTATGCTACACACACACACACGGCATTGCCAATATATTGGAGTACCTTTTTATTTGTACTTTTGGTCCCCATTGTCATATAAAGTTGAACTTGCATGCCCATAAGTTTACCAGATGAGGGTTAGTCAAAAGTTGCAAACTTAGGAGTGTCAAAGTCTAATATTCTTTAAGTTAAAGAGTGTACACAGTTTCTTTAGTTGGTTATCATTTCAAGTTCAATTGATTTTGTTTTTCCTGAAAGGGTGCAAAAGAATTTTGAAGGTAAGCTGGTTGGTGCAGATCGTGATAAAGATCTTGCTGTCTTGAAGGTATAAGGTTGTCTATATAATTATCATGTTTGTTTTTCCAACTTAGAAATTTATATATTAAGCGAACAAGAAGTTTTGCAAAAATTTGGAACAAAGAGGCCCTTGATTGTGAATGTACAACCACATTTTCTTCGTGTCGTATTTCATGTTATACGTTTATAATTGTTCTAATGATATACAGGTGGAAGCTTCTGAAGATCTGCTGAGGCCAATCAGCGTAGGCCAGTCTTCTGCTCTTAGAGTAGGCCAGCAATGTTTAGCAATTGGTAATCCGTTCGGCTTTGACCACACTCTAACAGTTGGTGTTGTTAGTGGACTTAATCGTGATATTTTTAGCCGAACTGGAGTAACAATTGGTGGGGGTATTCAAACAGATGCAGCCATCAATCCGGGTAATAGGTTAGTCCTAGAGTTCTTGCTTTTCTAGACCTATAGTCACAAATGTGGTCTGCATTTCATTTTTGTCAAAATTGGAGAAAAAAGAGAGCTTATTTTTACTCAGATATGTACATATGCATGAAATTAATATTATTTACTTGTTCTTATGGTGATACGAGTCTGTAGAATTTCATATTGGACTGTAGGCATAAAAAATCAATCAAATTAGATGATGAAGTAATAGTAATATGTGAAAGATACCGTAAATAAATAATAATAACAATCACAAATCAAAACAGAAGGAATTTCATGGAAATCTACAACTTAGGAGGGAAAATCAGTGGCGAAGACTATTGAGGATCTCACTATGAAAAAGAAACTAAAATTACACCATACTTTCTCTTTAAGGCTAAGCATTTTATAAAACCTTCAAAATTTAATTAGTTATTAACAGTTCAGTACTAAAGATAAAAATCCCAATATCACTTTCTCCTTTAGTAAGCATTGTCAATTTTGCTTAACTGAGATCAGTTCTCTGCTTGAGGTTAATGTCTGTTCTTCATCATCTGGATTTCGTCATCCAATTAAATTACTCTTTCTTCATTATCCTTGGGTTGTTAGACTTGGGAACTATTCTTATTTTGCATCATTGTATAAATCCACTTATTTTTCGACTTTAGTCTACCTTCTAGCATTGTCAACTTTGCTAAACAAGATCAATTCTCTGCTTGAGGTTTTTGACTGTTCTGCATCTGGATTTCGTCATCCAATAGACTAATCTTTCTTCAGTATCTTTGGGTTGTTGGACTCGGAAACTATTCTTGTTTGCAGTCACTGAATAAATACTTATTTTTTGAGCACACTTTAGTCTATTTTATAACTTCTCATAATAACTTTTGCAGTGGAGGCCCCCTTCTTGACTCCAAGGGAAATTTGATTGGAATAAACACAGCAATATTTACTCAAACAGGTAAAGGAAAATTTGATATCAGTTCTGTACCTTTTTGTCAATTGCACCAAATTTTATTTTCCTAGTTAAATAGAGTAAAGGAGAAAGTGCAGCAACTGTTTGGCCTATTGAAATTTGAGATAAGAAATTTAACTTGGGCTAGTGAATCCTTTACATCTGAACTTGAATGATACGTCATCTTTTATCTTCAAATCCATATTGTCATAACAGGGGCGGAAACCCCGAGAAGACATGTTATGGTTTTGAGGGGCATTTTTTGGGTTTTCGAAGGGCAAATATTTTGAAGGTTGGGTGGGCAAAAGAGAATGTTTCTGTTATTAAGAAACTGAGGGTGGGCAAAATCCAAATTCTTACGAAAGCATCTGCAATGCCTCCCTTATTCATGTGCTTAAAATATATAAAAAAAGAACTTTTTCTCGAGAGTGTAAAAATAGACTAGTTTACTGCATGATGGTGTGACCGACCCATCAATTATTTTCTTGCATTTTTTTGTTCCAGTGGCAAAATTATATGTTGGTATGATTTTTGGTTTTAAAGTTGCAGAGTTTAGGGAACAATTGGTTTTAAGGGAGATACAGTTTTGCATTGACATATGGAGTTTATTGTGTGTATGTGTGTGTGTGTGGGGGGGGGGGGGGGGGGGGGGGGGGGGGGGAGAGAGAGAGAGAAACATGGAGAGTAGAAGAAGAGAGATATTTTCATTTACTGAAAATGCCCTATAACTTTCACTTAATCATTTCCTACAACAAGTATAGAGTGTAAATAGAAGAAAAACATGGGTTGATCCCCCAACTTTCTTTGCAAGAAAGTGTAAATAGAAGAAAAACATAAGGGTAATTAGGGGATAAACAAAACTTCAGTCGTTTACCATAACTATCCATGTAACATTTTGCAACCAAGTTGAAGAAAAATAGACCTCCCAATAAGTCGGTCTGATTAATGATGATCTCAATGTTAACTTTCTAAGGTGGAAAGATAAAGAATACAACGCAAATGCGAAATGAGAAGAAAAGTATGAATACTTAAAATCATGTCGGGTCCGCTATAATTAAATCCCTCAATAATCTTCCATAACATCACAAGTAGGGTGCATGACATCGACATGCCAAACTAGGCATGCCCATGCCGCATGACGCCGGCATGCCATTTGGCCAGTTGGCATGCCTTTTGACCGAGGTTAAATTCGTAATTATTATAAGTTTTGTAGTATGTTATATGTATCATGTATGATCATAGAAGTTTCAAAATAGCATTTCTCTTCTCCACCGTACTCTAAAGAGTAAAAGACTAAAGAGAAGAAAACATTATAAATATTCTAGAAGTCAAAGAGTCATCCTTACTCATAGTCATAGTCATTGTTCTTCCCCCTTTAAGTTTGATGCTTATTTATTGCTTAATTATATTTGATCTTGTAAACATTAATCTTATAATAGGTAGTTTTAGTCACATAAATTTTGTGGTGAATTCCTTCAAGAATATGAGCCATTTACCAATACCTTATGATTTTTGTAAGCCACTAAGTATTCAAGGTGCAAAATGGAATCACTTCTATCGATGCAAAGAGAAAGTAACCAGCAACCGTTACATTTCCATGTGTAGATTGTATAGTGTTTTAGGGGAGGCCAGATTAACTTAAAGGGGGAACCATGCTCTATATTGTAAAAGTTGGGTCGAGAAAGTAATCGTGTCCTATGTTGTACGTAAAAGTTGGCTCGTTGAGGAAAAAAACAACTTAGTTGCTAAAAAAGGGGAAAAAACATGTTTTTTGGCATGCTTTTTGGGTTCGGCATGCTATGGCTTGGCATGCCGAAAAAAATGCGTGCCGGATACCCTAATCGCAAGGTCTTCAAACTTCACTCCCACTCCTACTCCCACAAATACAAATCGTCGCGTTTAGGTCAAAAATGACTGTGAGTTATAATGGCCTTGGATTGTTACCGGGGATAAGCTTAAACCCGATTTGGTTGTTGGGCCCTGATTTGGATTTTGGGTTGAATGTCGTCATATCCCTGTGGTTGAAGAACCTTACAAACCAATAGTGTTGTATTTATAAGCGATGCATAATCCCCAATGTGCTACATTGGGGATTGTCTTTCTTGTGTTAAATTGGATTTTCCATTTTTGCTATCAGTCCTCCACCTTTTGTGTTGATTTTTTTTTCTCCACGCTTTTTTCAATCAACACTTCCACTTTATTGTCTGACTCTTCCGCCAGCTTGTTCTTGGACTTTACCTCCTTCGACGAATCTTGAAACTTCATTAATGGCAGAAAAAGAAACAACTGCGGCTTATGTTGCAAGGAACCTCCATGAAAGCATCGTTTTATTCGAACGAGATTTTGTCTACTTCAACCGAAATATATGCGATTGAAATCTCTTCTCCTTCAATCGAGTAATTTTCTTTGATCGAAGTTTTTCTTCTTCTTTGATCAGCATCTTGTATTATTGTATCCAATCGGGAAAATAATATTTTAAACAATCAAGTTTTTCTTCGACTAGGTTTAATACTCCGTGCTCTGCACGACTCGAATAAAGAAATCTTGTTAGTGTTTCGTAAAAAAAATACAATGTAAAATTTAGCTCAATTATACGCAAAATTTATTTTGGAAGAAAAATAGATATTGAAGAAGATGGATGATTTTTTTTTTGATTTGGGAAGGTGGTTTTAAGTGTAGATTTATCTCATGTAAAAACTATCAATTTGCATTAATTTCGGATGGAAAAAATGCCCTCTTTATTTGCAAAAATTACTACACATTAACTATTGCCACGTGGTGCTCTCTTCTTTGAGAATTCTATGAGGAGAGTTCTCCATTCTTCAAATTCCTTACATTTCATATAGAAGTATAGATTGGATATGTACGTCTTCATTATTGTCAACTATGAGTGGTTTACAATTTAATTTTGCGAGTTCTATGGAAAGTTTTCAAATACTTTTATAGATATTTGAAAGAACTCTAATTTTGCCTTCAAATATTGATTGTTTCAAGGATTTGAATAGCTTTTTTACCAATTTTATGAATTAACAATCTCTTAGGAGCAATTCAGATCAAAATAATCAATAAACAACTCAAAGTAGTTGCTCAAATTTAATTCTAATTTATTAAATCGGAAATCACACATATATCTACTAAATTTACTCATATTAACCTAATAATCTAAACTATGGTTTTTTGCAGAATAAGCCTTACTAAGAACTTATCACTTCCGCCTATGCCTTAAACCTTGGATGATAGCTATGATAAACCACATGGTGTATCTAAAATGAATTTAGTTAATTACCACGTCATACTCAAATATCATAATTAAAACTTTTTACCATTAAACTCCAATTATCATTAATACTTCATATTGATACAAATAGTTTGTATCATAAGATGACGCAACATTCAATGATTAAAACAACACACACAGACGCAAACGTAAACACAAACACAAACACAAACACTGATACAAATACAGACACACGCAACATAGTCATAATCAGTTAGTTGGCATCTCAAAATCACATAAAGGACACAAGTTACTTCCTCCCAACCATCGAGCAATGCAATCTCCATGAAATATATGCGAGCACGACATCTTTGTCAGAGTCATTCTAGTAAAAAAGTTTCGAGAACATATCGCACAGTCTTCGGTCATGTTTGTAGCATCAAATCTTACCTTCTCCAATGCCTCAATAGAAGATCTTGTTGCAGGCACAAGTTTTCGTCTATTTTGTAGATCACGTTTTTCCTCCTCGGTGAAGCCAAAATTGATCTTATCGTCCTCGGACTCCTCTGCGCTTATGCTATCATTGATAACTTCACCATCCTTATCCTCTTCATCTTTTTCATCCTCTTCATCGTCCTCTTCCTCGTCAGTATCTGTCTCTTCGTCGTTTTCATATGGAACAAATTTTACGACTTTGATCTCAAAAACCAAAGGAAGTATAACTTGCAGTTTGTAGTACTGAATGACCTTCAGAAGAGCGAAAGAATGAAAATACATAATCATGTCATCCCGAACCTTTATTTCGACGCCCATCGAATGTAGCATATGACAAATAGCCTCGTCGGAAGATCCAGAATTAGATGCGAGGGACAGTGGATCCACCATAAACGTCTTTGCATTTGCAGGAGCTTCAACTATGTCAATGGGTTCTCCATAATTTATCCAGTGATACTTGCGTCTCACACGCATTTCGATGCGAAACCAAAGACCAATTCCTTGGGGGGCTTGATCAAAAGAATCTTGCTGCCATGCTTGAAAGGAGAGATGCCTTCGATGCAACATTGGTGAAGAAATGTGCTATGTTTACCTATAAACTTCGATGTAAAACGAGAGGTCCTATGATGCCCCTTTTATAGACGGCTTATTGATAATCTGGAAGAAGGGTGCATTAATTGTCATTTTGTAATCTTCTATCTAAAAGATTTTCAGAATCTTAACAATTTTTCTTCTTCTATCCACTGCCATAAATAGAAATTTGGAGTTTTCGCAAAATCTAAAAGTATCATTAAAACCAAGATTATAAAGTGTGTTTTTTTTTTCAGATTCTCATTGATTTTTATGATTGTGTACACCGTCCTAACCTAAAGTATTGAAAGCGGTCGATGACCTCGTGTCCTATTTGTTGAGTTCGTGTCATTCAAGGGTGTTAGGCGTAATGTGAAAAAATCCGTAATTTCTTAAAAAGGCTAGGGTAAAATTAATTTTGGATTTTTTTTAATATAATTGGTTTAATAGCCTCTAATGCAAATTTTATTATTTATTTTTTTCTTTTTATATTTAGTTGTGTGGTAAGGTTTTGCTCCTGTCATAATTATTCTTATTATTTTTGGCAAAATGTAAGAGTATTCTATAAATGAGAAGAGATTGCAATATGTTTGTTTTTTTGTTTTGTGTGTGTGTGTGTGTGTGGGGGGGGGGGGGGGGGGGGGGGGGGGGGGGGGGGTGTTCGGTTTAATATTAGTTTCCATTGCATAACTAAATCCCTCAATAATATTTCCACTGCATCACAATGTCTTCATACCTCACTCGCAAAAATGAACAAAGAGGACTAATACAAAATGCCTATCTTTTCTCTTCAACAAAAATAAAGAAACTACACATATTTATTCCAGTGATTGAGATTGTAAAGTTGCCAAATAGTGGGGAAAATTGCATAAAATAACCAAAAAAAGAGTAGTATAAATGACAGTCTAGATCTGTTGTTCTCTTAATTTTCTTTTATTGCGGTAGACACCATTCCAAATTGACTAGAAGTCCATTCAGAATGACACTCCTTTTCTAGGTAATTGAGAGCACGAACTCTGAAATTCACTGTTTTTCACTTTTATTTTTGTAATTTTCGGTATAAGAATTTGAGATCAATGATTGAACCCCTTTTTCGTAAGAACTTAAGTTCCGCCACTGGAGATGACCAGGATGTGTTAAAGAGCTTCCAATGACTTCTTGCATGTAAAACTCGTATTCTCTTAAAAAACAAAACACTAACGTTTGGAACTTTCTTGTTGTTATTATCACAGGAACGTCTGCAGGTGTAGGATTTGCTATCCCATCATCTACAGTACTCAAAATTGTACCTCAGTTAATTCAATTTGGCAAAGTAAATTCCTTCTCAATATTACTCATCTCTTTTTGCTAAATATTCATCAACCCGATGCAGTCCCCACCTTCAACCCCAACCCCCAGTTTGTTAATTTTTTTTGCCTTTGGGTCAATAAAAATATTTGAGACGTACGAAGAGCATTCCTGAACTAAATCGCCCCAAATTTATCAGGGATTGGTCTTCTAATCTTAGAGGTTAGTAAATGTCTAAATGAAGGTTTGGGGAAATTCAGTGGCGTACTAGATGCATTTTTTCAGTATGTGGTAGAACTTTTTCTCTCTGATCTTTCCCGCTATCTTGACGTAGGCATCAAGATAGGAACATGCATCTTCATCCATTCTTCCCTTTATCTGTTTCTGAGACTGTGTTTCCCCATCTCATTCTTTTATGTTCTGTTCGGGATTTTCTTGATGTATGGTATACCGTTTCTAATTAGATTTTGGTAGTTTGCATACTTCAGCTGATTGTTCTACTAATTCTTTTGGTTTTTACACCTTTAGTTAGTGGTTCGGTCTTGATTTCATTTGCATTACTTATATTTCTTCGGTCTTGATCCAATAAAAGTTCGAATACATTATCTCATCATATCTGTGTCTGAATATTCTAGGTAAAGCTAAATTCTCAAATTCCCAAATCACTGTCCTAAATTTGTCTTGAACCAAATTATTGCCGAAAATAAACTTGATTAGAATTTTAGAGACCAATTCAATATCACCTGAATAATTTGTAACAGACTGATATCTATGAAACTGATTTTTGTGCTCATCATATTGTAGGTTGTTCGAGCTGGTTTAAATCTAGAGATAGCTCCAGATCTGGTTGCAAATCAACTCAACGTTCGAAATGGAGCCCTTGTCCTTCAGGTTATATCCATATTTTATTTTTTTCTGTTACCGCCATTTTTTTTTTCTGCACAGAGTTATATTACGAGTTCGAGTAGTTAACCTTTAATTAGTGAAGAATTGGTGCTAACCATTCCTAACTTCTGGGATCTACTATTTACATTTGTAGGTTCCTGGGAATAGTCTTGCAGCCAAGGCTGGAATACTTCCCACCACCAGAGGGTTTGCTGGTAACATAGTACTTGGAGATGTCATTGTTGCAGTTGACAAAAAACAGGTAAGTTTGTCTTACTGGGATCATATTATCATGATATTGTAAAGTCAAGCTTATGATATTGTTTTTATCAAATATATTTGTGCAATATCGTGACATTGCAAATGGTAGTTTGTACTCCAGCTGCTATAAAGTGATTAATTGGTGGTTAAAATATTAATGCTCTCGAGTCTTGCCTTATGTAGTTACACAACACCTAGTTAAATTCCAAATTACCAATGATCAAATTCTGACGGTTTAAAGCACCGGCCTGAGCTGTTTTTTACCCTTTTAAATATGAAGGGAAAACACAGTTTCTAATGTAGTTTTTTTGTTTTTGTAATCTTGTAAAGAAGATCTTTATCTTTACTATCCCTTTTCATCGGGCAGGTGAAAAACAAAGCGGAGCTATCAAAGATTTTAGATGACTACACTGTGGGGGATAAAGTCTTGTTGCAGATTCAGAGAGGCAGTGAAAACTTTGAGCTGCCTCTAATTCTAGAGGAAACAAGCTCGTAATATTTGGTATCAGAGTACATTTAAAAGATGTACCGTGAAGTTTCATTGTTCTTACCATCAAGTCATTTACCCATTTAGTAACAAAATTAATGTGTTCTTCCATATATGCACTTCTGGAATGTTAACAGTTAAAAAGTATCATTGGAAAAAGTATGTGTATCTGTATGATGATTAAGGGTTTGATATAGGGCCTCTTATAGATAAGGATCCGCATGGACTTGTTTTATACACGTATGAGACCACTGAGAATTGTGGACCCCCAAGAGCGGTGAGATCCGAACCAAGAGAGTGTTGGATACGGTGATATGTGTAGCTTTTACTGTAATTAGTGGGTGGGTGTAGTTCAGATATTTTCTAGTTGTTGCAAACATCGTATGAGTACAATCCATGAGTTCAACAATACTTCAGTTAGCCTTAACGATAACGATTGGTCGATTATACGTAAGAGAATATTGCTAAGGAAATGGTTTCTAGAATAATATCGAGGATTTGGGAAATCCTAATGGGATTGGTTTAAATTGTATATGATGGCATTAGTTTGGCAGACCTCGATCATCTCTTTGGAAGGTAAACTGAATCATATATGGAAAACATTGGCTTTTGATATGCATCGCTTGTGTAATTATCCCGAGATGCATCGCTTGTGTAATTAGATTTTGATATGCATCGCTTTTGATATGCATCGCTTGTAGTTAGGGGTGGAGTAGTTAAGATTTTGTCAGAGGTAGAGAATACGGTGATTGGAGGGCACTATTGTGCTGCGGGGCAGAGTCTGTTGGTGACTGAGTTTAGGGCATCTCCTTGGGATAACCTACATATCTATATCTATTTGGGATCCAGCCTTGGAAGTGGCATAATTGATAAGTTTGAGAAACTTGTAAGATCTTTCAAGCTTGACAAAAGCGGCCTAGTCAAGTCCAATTTTGTGAAATGAGACACTGCTTGCCTCTCTAAGGTCAAGGAGGCTTTCATTAAGTTAGCTTTTGATGAGGAAAGCATTGCGATTTGAGTTAAATTTTGAATATATTAAAATGGTTTTAAGGGTTTTTCTGTGAGGATATCCTCCCCCCTAGAAAACGGATTCTCTTGAAACTGAAATCGGAATTCCTTCTCCCTAGAAAATTGATTCTCCTATGTTAATGTTTGATTACAAACTTGATCTATCTGATATTTATCCCATCAAGTTGATGTCCTACATTTGGATGCGCTTTTTGCATACAATTGGCCTTTCGAGATTTATGATAGGATTATTATCCCAGGTTGATGGTTTCTTTTAGTGAACCATCATTCTGTTTGTAGCCATATGACGAATTGGGAATAATACTATTTAACAGGAAATCGATCTGTGTTTTATTTTATTATGTTTACAATATTCGGTCTCTTCTAAAACTTGTTTTATGTTTAATTAATTGTTTCACGCTCTAACATTGCATAACATAACTTATCAACAATATCATTTGTGTTTTATTATTCTTTTCTATTGACTTATGTTGGTTTTATCCAAGTATTTGGTACTAATTTTTCATATTGCATATCTTGTATTGTTGGTATCTAATATTTGGCTGAATTGGTTGGACCAGCTTTTCGAATACCAGTACAACATGGGGCTCCTCTTCATTGAAAAGAAAGACTGGACTCACCGAAACACAAGATTTGCTCAAGCGAGAACAAGCTGCGCACTTGGCTGTAATATCTGATTTAGAGAGAAGAGGCGAGAATTTGAGGAAGGCGTTTGGCGTGGAAAAGCAGTGTGTTATTTACATCTTTTATTATCTATATCTATACTACTACCGATACATACTTTCTGCTAACGTCTGATCTCTCATTTCTCGTGCGTCGAGGACGTTTTAAAAGACTCGGATAGGTTTCAGCAGTTAAGTTTAAAACTCAGCCGTCGGATCTGGATTAAATTTTTTGTCTTCTATCTTAAATTTCAGTCTCTCTTTTTGGCAAATCATTTGGCAAAATTCGCCCCCCACAAATCTCTATCTCCTCCTGCGATCTCTCTCTTCTCATACGATCTCTCTCTTCCAATTTTAATCTTCATCTTCGATTTCTTAACGATTCAGCTGCGATTCTCGGCGTTTGATTTATGTGCTCGATTTTCTCTGAGGTTAGTTCAATCTCTTTATTTGCTACTTTTAATGTCGATTTTGCTACTTTTAGCTTAATTTGATTCATTGATTGGTGTATTTGGTTGTGGTTGTGGTTGTGGTTATGGTTTATTAGGGTTTGAGTTTGTAATTTATTGCTAATTTATTAGATTTTGGAAGAGTCGATGTTGTCTTAGTTGTGTTGAGGTTGATTTGAACTTGCAGAGGGACATTAGGCTTCACGCTCTACCATGAATTCACCTAAACCTAATTTGATTGAAGATTAGATCTCAGGTAACCCTAATTTGAATCAATGTTTGATTTAATTGGATAAAATTTTGAGGTTGAATCAATCAGATACTAGTTTCCATGGCCAAAGGATCACTCTACAACACTTTCAGAGCATGGCCAAAAGATCACTCTACAACACTTTCAGAGAAAAAACAATGTTAAAGCAGCAAATCCCATATTTTGTCTGTGCAGGTATGTTGGATTCACTCTTCAAAATCAAAATTTTAATATTATTGAGATTTCCTTCTAACTTTTGGTAACTCAGTATTTTTACAGTTTGTTATTCTCCAACTTTTCATGTCATGATTACATATTTGTTATTGTCATGAACACAAGTTTTCCCTGGTTACAGTGTTTCATAATTATTAATGGTTGAAATTGGATCTGCAATATTCCCTAAATGATCAAGTTTTTACTTGAGCACTCTGAATGTTTATTCGCTATTTTTGAATTTTTCTTATCCAGTGGTAATCATACTGTACTATCTTAACGTATTACCCGTGTTTACAAAAAAAAACTGCTTACCTGTTTGGAAAGTGACGAAGTTGAGTCATTTAAATTTTTGCAGGACACTGCAGCTGTTCATTCAGAGCCTTGGAGGATAGGGATAATATTCTCACAATCAATAAAAAATATGGCTAGCAATATACATTGCAGTTGAGATATTCTCTTAATTGTGTGGTACTTCAAACGTTCAAACACTTTCCAATTTCAGTTGTCAATATTGTGTCTCATCACTTGTTATTCGATTATTTATGTTCATGGATCTGTCTTAGTGCAACTTTAACATTGTCCTTTGCGGTAATCTTCAGGACACGGGGTGTTATATTAGGCCAAGTTCATATCATTTGCGTCGTCTCTCTGAATCTCCAGGTACATGAATCTATAATCTATATTACCAAGCTTACAAGTGTAGGGGAGAACTAAAACTTTATACTGCCATGGATCACAAAAAAAACCCCATCCCTGAATTAAGAAAGCAATGTTGATGATAACATCAGTGAGTTGTCGAATGCTTTTTACCACATTTTTTCCTTTCATATTTAGTCATAGTCGTCTTTGTTTTTATTTCAAACTTCTGTGTGACACCATTCAGAATGTCTTCCACCATTGGGCCGCTAATATAATTTTTAAATAGCTTTTGCCTTTTTATAAGTGATTAAGAGCATGTCATCACGGCCTTTCTAGGATTTTTGTCCAAAATTAGAATTGTACAACGCAATTTATTTCAAGAGCACCATTGGACATGCTCTAGTCAGTTTCTTAATAGTTAATACTTTTCTTCATATTTCATAGCTACCTTTTTCTGGATTTGATTCACCTTATTGGATGATTCTAATAGGTTTTCAGAAAGGGCGTAGTATTCCTTGTTGATATAAGTTTAAGTATGCAGGGGAAACCTCATGAGATTGCAAAAAGTGCGCTATCTTCAGCCCTATCAAATCTCAACCCAGAGGACTCCTTTAGCATAATAGCTTTCAATGGGGAGACTTACTTATTCTCATCATCGCTGGAGCCGGCAACCAAGGAAACAATTGAAAAGGCCATTGAATGGATAAGCATGAACTTCATAGCAGGAGGTGGTACAAACATTTTGCTTCCTCTGAATCAGGTAGTCTCCTTTTCAATGACTTGTACCTTAACAATTTCATCACTCACTTTCCTTTTTGTATTTCACGTGAGTAGGTTATATGCACTATACTTCTATGCATCTTTACTAGTTATATAAACAACATCTTTACTACTTATGAGAAAAGAAGGGTCTTTGGAAAAAAAAATGGCACCTATTTTCCAGACTCAGACATAACTTTCATTTATATAAAACAGATACATGGACAACATCCAATGCCATGCCTGTCTTTTCAGTCCAGACCAAATTTTTTCTTTAATTTCTCATGTGTGAACCAGAGTATGAAATCATTTGCGTTGATTAGGTGCATATTTTTGTTGTGTCCTTTTTGCTCTTGTGTAATATGTTGTGAGGGTTTACTCCCGCATTGTCTGACAACATGTTTACTAGGTATTTCCCCTGCTGATATAAAAAGGATTAGTCATAAGCTTTAGTATTCAAGCCTATTACAACATATCTTTCACCTCAAGAGCTCCTCAGCTTTCTTTATAACTAACATACAGTAATTTTTGTTTTCTACTTTGATATCCAAGGAACTGTAATAGGGCTAATTATCCTTTATCTTTCATGCAGGTATACTTTATATGCATTAGTAATAACCCTTTTCTCATCTTATGGGTTTCCTTGACACTCCACACCACTATAGTCTCTAGGTATTAAAAGAATTATTTCCCCATGGAAGTTAAGTCCTATGTTTACAACATCCGGACAATTTTCCATGCAATAAGGGTTCATGAAGTTCTATGTAATGGTTTGACACCCGATTCAAGTTATCTTCAACTATAAACTCAATGAGACTTGGTACTGAACTACTTGTTGGAGTGTATCCAACACTACTGTCGCAATGAACTTAGTCCTGACAAATATCTACCTTAAATGTCCTATTATACATATGTTCCTTTGGCATTCGACTTCATTCCTGTGAGAGTATTCCTCCTCTGGCAGCCATTCCACCAATGCCTCCTTTTTGGTCAGCAGTCAGTTAGACAATATTGATTTGCATAGTTTAGTTAGTTCAGCACATCTGGGGGTAAATATACTTAGAGATCTTGAGAAATATTCCTGGAACTCACATTCTTTGTTGGACTCTTAACTACTGATATCCTTAGTCTTAACATTCATAACACACAAATGATTATCAAGGTTCCTTAGAAAACTGGCATCATATTTTCCTTTGGCTTTTGTTCTGCTTAGGGAGAAATGGGACTAGTGGAAGCCAAACAGGAGGTCACATGAAACCAGCATTGTCTCTGGGAACTTCAGATATCGTCTTCCCTCAACAAGTTGAGTACGGTCAGCTAATGGTAAGTATGTCACATATGTGTTTACTATAAGCGTTCCTGCGAATCTATATTATTTTTCATCAACTTGCAAGAATAAAATGGTTTTCATCATTTACATTTCAGGCTCGGATCCCGTATCCACATGCTGTTCCGTATTTTGGTGGGATGTGGGCTGCTTATGGGCGACAAGCTATTGTAAGTACAACTTTAATTTTGATTGCTTGCCTTACTTCATCCATATTGTTGTTTCATTTCAATCATATTGAGTGGAAACTAGTTAAATATAATTTTATTAGTGGGTGGCGGAAATTCATATCCTAGTTCAGGAGAGAGATTTGCACGTCTCGGCACTTAAGACATTAAAACAAGAGACATTTGTGTTTTTACATCTCCCAATACATTAAAACTTCTTCTTGCTCATTATGGAAGTTACCCTACTACCATTTAATTAACTTGGTTCTCCATACATGTCTTTTTTTAGGGCAAGCTGGGGGACCAACCCCCGTGAACTACACATGAACAAAATCCAGGAGATATACAAATGGGGACTAACTCCCCTACCGTACAAGTAGGGCAGGGGAGGGCCTTACACCAAAAGAATGAACAGAAAATACAGACAACAAGGTTTACTTTGAGCAAAAGGCCAACAAGTTCTCCACACATGCCATTTCTTTCTTCCTCTGTACTCATTCTTTTTTGTTATATCCTATATCTTCTGTTGTCCATTTTGTCTATTCGACTTTTATTAATGAAATTTCTTCCTCTATCAGAAAGAAAATAAATATATTAGTCTTTGTTTCTTGATATGAGTTTAAGTATCAAATAATTCATTGTGATCTTCATTTAAGATATTTTACTGAAGCAGGGCGAGTTTTGGTTTTGAAAATGTTATAATTACTGTATGTTCATTTTGGAAATAAACCAGATGCACCCCCAAATTG
Organism: Kingdonia uniflora; assembly: GCA_014058105.1. Taxonomy (NCBI): domain Eukaryota; kingdom Viridiplantae; phylum Streptophyta; class Magnoliopsida; order Ranunculales; family Circaeasteraceae; genus Kingdonia; species Kingdonia uniflora. The sequence goes on along the minus strand of JACGCM010002686.1, from coordinate 1,969,740 downwards.
TTGGTATGACGATGTCTGCATGAGTTGCACTGCCTCTTGATCCTCCAGAAGTTGGACCTGGACCTAAACCCGTCTATGTTAATGCAAAACAGAACCGTGTGATCCTCAAGCGGAGAGAATCACGTGCCAAGCTTGAGGCTAAAAAGAAAGTTACTAAGGATCGAAAAGTACGCATTTTCTCTAATCTTTATTTATCAATAGATTCGACTTTTCATTTGAAATCTTGCATATCTAAGCTGTCTCTTGCTTCATTAGCTATGTATCCTATGATCCACAATTAATAATCAGCATCTGCAATTTTATCTAATAAGTCTAAACCTGATTTATGCCTTAATGATGCAAATGGTGCTTGCTTTTTTAAATCGGCCTGTATTATAGAGTTATACACATGTTTCAGTTGTATTTTCCAGATTTTCTTTTACTTTCTTTGTTGTATTCTAGCTTTGTTTTTATTATTACTAACTAGATTTTTGCATGACATATCTCCACAAATCTCGGCATCTGCATGCACTGAAGAGGGTGAGGGGATCCGGTGGACGTTTTGTTAATACAAAGAAGATGGAGGAATCCAATGATCAAAATGCCTCTAATGTTGGTTTTCTTCAAAGGGGTCATGAAAACCGTACTGGATCAGAGCATCTTCAGTCAGAAGTCAGTAATGCCTTTGCTTCTGCTACATCCTGCTCTGACGTCAATAGTGTCTCCACTGGTGACGCTGATTTACTCCGGCAGTCAGATTTAAGGTTCAGGGGTTACCCTCCCCAAGAGTGGGATGGGTCCCACCATCGAGTTCGTGTCGTACAGTAACCAGAACAATGACCACATGGTTGTCCAATGATGAATCGTTATTTTGTCTTGGGGTTGGTGAATTTGGGTGTGGTTCTATTGGCAATTCATCCTTGGCTTTGTTACTTTGGTTTAACTTCTTGATGTTTCATTCAATGTTTTGGTTAAGTGTAAGTACTACTTGTGAAATACAATGAAGCAGCTTCCTCTTCTCTCCAATCTCGAAAATAATTTTTGTAGTTCTACTTCTTCTTTTTCTTTTTCTTTTTTTATATATGCATGATATCTTTGGTCTTATGTTGTCGACTTGATCGAACATGTGTTCGTTTTCAAAAACTGAGAACAAGATTTTATTTATATCTGTGTGCATTGGACTTCAGCTTTACCTAATGTGAACTAATTATTTGTGTAGCGATATGACTCTTTTCTTGCCTTTGATGCCTAGGAGTTGCATGTTATAGCAGTCATTAGAGGGTTCCAATGCAAGCTGCCTCAGATTCAAGATTAATGAAATTTTCATCTTCTCGGTTTGTCGGCATTAATCGATTGATTCTCTAAGGATGCAAGAATGTATTTTTATGTGATTATAGACATAATATTAACCCTAGGCACAAATTTAAAATAGAGAGCTATTGGCAAAAACTTTAGGAGCAAAATTTAAATGCACAAGCATGACATGTGATGCCCAATAGATAAAGTGTTTGCCATTTCAGATCTCATGCACTTATATTTGCCCAAAGGTTGATGTCGACTATATCTTTAATATATAGAATTAAGTTAATGGATGGCACCTAAGGTCAGAAGGTATCGGTGTAAGCTGAAATTGTAGTTGACTCTAAAGTTCTATAGCGTTATTAGTGCAATAAATAATTTACTGGAAATTTGTTGTAATTGAGTGTAAAATTTTGGAACCAAATTGAATGACCCCTTATTATGATTTTTAGGGTGGCGTAACGAAAAATCAAATGCTGAAATTCATGGGAGCAAACATCAGCGTATCCTTAATGCAGGCAATTGAACATCTAGAGGTCAGTTTAGTGAGGATGATGCCTGCTAAGTAGAGCAAAAGTTTCTTAACGTGAAGAGTGCATTAACAAAAATGAAGAGTATGATCTTGTAGTAGTAATAGTAGTACGATCTTCTTATCTTCAAGATGTTGGCACATTGGTACAGTTTTGGTTTGTACACTTTATCAATTGTTGTTGGTTTTCTTCTTTTATCTTTTTTCTGACGTTTCTTCTTTGTTTGAGCCAAATTTCTTTGTGACGACATATTGTTGCAATAGATACATTACTGTGAAACTCTATAAAGAGTTGTACATTGTCGTTCAATCAAAATGCTTTGTGGCACATCAACTACGGTGTGAGCCTATAGAGGACGATATCTAATGCTGATATTATAGGGGTTGTAGTGTGGAATTGCCCATGATCGTTGAATTGAAGATGATGATCTTGCAGAAATTGAGACCGAATTTTGAAGTGTCATATATTTCTTTATGGTGCTATACAATTGGGTGCCCAAACATTAGGCACACAATTAGAGGATGAAAACCAAGTGATTTGTAATTTATTAGACAAACAAGGGCACATGCCTCATTGACTGAACTGTCGGGCTAGCACGCGCGTTAACGCGTGCCTTCGTGCTCGTTATTATTATTAATCTATATCATTTTAATGGAGAAATGACATTGCTATGATATCAGCTTATCTTTTTACACATCTTGTAGGCCCCGTTTCCTTTCTTACATCTATTTAGATTTAGTGGGAAGTTTTTTTCTTATAATTTTTGTCTCAGAAAATATTGATAGGACATGCTTAAGTTTTGGGACATAGAAAGATGTGTTTGTTTGATTATCCTTTTATTTTTGTAAACATTTAGTTGGTAGACTTAGCTCCACAAAAAGGTATCTAGCATTAAGGTATAAACGTTTAGAATTAGTCCAGATGGTTCCTCTTTTGAAAATTAGCTAAAGAATGGGGAATCGCATTTTCATGCGATGACAGGTTAAAGCTAGCTAATTAAAACAGTAGTCAGTTTCTCACGAAGCAACCGATTTTCTCAAAACTGGCTTCATCGCATTTATCTATATATACTTGAAGCAGATAGCCCATAGAGTAACTATACAATTTTTAGTCGGTGGTCTATCTGCTCCCCTTTAAAATAACTAGTCGCCTGAGACTAACCAATTTCGATTGTTTTAGGTCTAAATCAATAGGTCATAATTCCTTTGAATTAATGGTCTACGCTTAACCTAGTTCAAGTCGATATGATTATCTAATGTCAAGCAAGCAATAGAAATTAAAGACAAAGCAAAGAATTTTAACCCTGTGGGAAACCTTTCTCAGGAGATTAACCCACAGGTCGCTATCGAATCACTCGATAGCTAAACAATCCACTATTGAAAAAGAATTTCAAAAATTTAATCACTTACAGACTCGATAAGCACTTCCCATGGTTATCTCTATTCCAATTAATCTTCTTGTAATTAATTCCGCGTTCTTGCAACGCCTCGCTCCTAATCTTGAATCGCTCAAGTTCTTCAATCCAGTTCTTCAATGTATGAATAAAGTTTCTTGATCAATTGATTGATTCAAGATTTGAGTGATTTGATTATCTCTTGAATCTATCAAAGATAGATCTCTCTTCACTTTAAAAGACAATCCCTCAAAAGATAGGTTTTTTTTAAAGAAGTGAGTCTTTGAAAAAAGGTAAGTATGTCTTAATAAGAAAAACAGAAAACACGGGCTCTGTTCGAATAAAAATTAATCTATTCGAACAGGAATCAAACTGATGAAAGTTATTCGAGCAATAATTACTCGATTCGAATAGAGATACAACTGTTGAAAGTTATTCGAACAACTATTAATCTATTCGAATAGAAATGCAACTATTGAAAGTTATTCGAACAAAAATAATTTTATTCGAATACAATCCAAACTGTTGTAAAATATTCGAACAACATTAAAAGTTATTCGAATAAAACTTCTGTTTTCTTTAAGGAGACATTCTTATTACTTTTTCATACTTTGTAAAATATATAGGCTTAACCTTTTAGAAGAAAGAGTTAGAAGCCCACTTACCTGTTCAGAGTCAGTCAGTCCAGTTGTAGTTGTTCTACGTGCATTCACTGACGTCGGATAGCCACGAGATAATACTGACGCCTACTCTAGACATTAAATGAAACAAACTCCAAAATTGGATGTTTCAATCTCCCCCTTTAGTTTATTTTGTGTCAAACCTAGAACTAGATATAATGACTGAAAGAATACAAACTCGATGGACTGACTCACTCACAGAACATCCATACTCAAGAGCCTAGCCTCTGAAATCCCTGCACACTAAACAAGCTATATCACGTAACTGTTCATATTTAAAATAAGGAATTCAGAAGACAAAAAAGAACTTACTTGACTTACCTGTCAAAAACATCTCTCCCCCTTTTTGACATAAAAGAACAATGGGTAAACAAGCAAAAAGAGAGGGAAAAATAACACTATATTAGACATGGCAAAGTATATAACAGTTATGAACAAATAAATATCATAGAATAGTAAAATCATATAGCAAATTATCCATTCAAAAATAAACTATTAATACAGAGCAAAGTTAAATAGAGCATCTACATAAAATATACATGCAATAAAGGGAGCAGAAGCAAAAATAGTCACTGAAAAGACAAAAACATAGAGCTAACACTCTAAAGTGCAAAAGTGAAACCCAAAGTCACACACGACCTAAGACCCCTCATCTGTATCTACGGCAGGAGGACCACTCGACGAGCCTTATACTATACTGCTCAAGCCGTCCACAGAAGTCTGGAGTCGACCGATATCCGCCCTGAATAGCCGAAACTGAGTCTGTATCTGAGTGTCCAAGCTAACAAAATGAGTTTCCATCTGAGTGTCCAGCCTACTAAAACGAGACTCCATATAGGTGTACATAGAGGCAAAGTCATGTGGGACCAATCCAGTAGGAGCAGATGTAAAAGTACCAGGTACAGAGGTAGTACCAATCCTGGAAGTAGAAGGTCTCGCAACTCATCTAGCAGATGCAGTTTCAGTCCCTGAGTCCTCTGCATCCCCTTCGGTCTCAAACGCCATCTCTACGATCATATGCGTTCTGCTCTTCTCCCAATACCGAGAGTTAATAACCTCGTTCTTTGCATCAACCTCCTCATCTAGGCGAATAACATACCCCATATCAATAAGAAGCTGAGAGATGAATCCGCTGTAAGGCAAAGTTTGTATTCGATGATCTGGGTTTGCCGTGGTAAGCATCTCATGCATGATAATGAGGACCAAGTCAACACTGAGCCCCTTAGCGTAAAGATATACCTGATACAACATATTGTCCACCAGAACATTCTTATTCCCCTTTTGGGGAATGATGTTCCTATGAGCCACCATATGGAAAAGACAGAGTGCTGGGCTCAGGTTCTTGCGCCTTAGATATGGACCGTTCTTCTTTCTAGTAACCAGAAGCTCTTGCTCCATCTCCTCCTTGGGAGGAAACTTACTAAGAGCCGGAGACCATGCCAAATAATCCACATCGGGATTGTCAGACTCTCCTAGGCCAAAAGCTTTCCGGATATCATCCGAATCTATATGAAACTCAGACCCATTTATGGAGACCCTGAACGTCTTATCAATTACCGTGCCTTGCACAACGTGTAAAGAAGCATAAAAGAGTCGCACTAATCGAGGGTAGCACGGCAGCTAAGGTTCCATAATCCCAGTCCAACCATGTATAACAAAGACATCAAAAATCGTAGAGATGTCTGGATATTTCACACCCAACTCCTCCCTATCTAGAGTCACCTCTTTCTGATATCCTCTAAACTTAAATCCTGATTTTGGGGTGGACCAATGGGGAAGATTAGGAACTCGTTCACCTGCATTAGACTCCCAGCTCCACTAACTCCTCCTCTTCGAGAACCTGGAGGGTTAGTGTGACGAGGGCATGTCCTAGTTCCTGGAGTCGTCCGTCTCCGTTTTACCGTACCACTCAATGTGTGAACAGGAGACCCCTCCTGAGGGCGTTTAACCCTTGCCATAACATACAATATAGTATATATAGAATCCTCTGTAAACAATATCAAACACAAACCCTAACAATCTCCTCACACAACCTGCAAGAAAATCACCAATTTCCCCAATAAACAAGCATACACTCCAATATCCCAATTCTCCACCAAGGAAACCCAGTAATTTCACAAAACAAGCATACAAAACTTCCCCCACACACCGGATTCTTCAAGCACAAATTGACAGTCCCAGTTCCAAATCTAATTCTAAATGATAGTTCCAATTTCAAGCACAAATTGACAAAGTCACATTAGGATAGACAAATTGAACAACAAACTTGAAGGAGAGAGAGTATAACAAGCTTACCAATTTGGAGGGTGAGTCCAAGACAAAACTAGGGCAAAACTGCCGAGATCAAACCGCCAATTTGGAATGCCAAGCTTCGAATTATGAAACCCAAACTCAAAGATGAACACAAGGTAAGAAGCATGATGAAATCGAGCAAGGATCAAAAAGTTGTAAGGATTCAAAAGAAAGAGAGAGATAACGCCAAGAAAAGTTTATCGTAAGACAGAGAGAGAGAATAAAAGAAAAAAAATTAGGTTTTGTAAAAAAACAAAATCGTCAAAATGTATTCGAACAAAAAATAAATTGTATTCGAATAAAAAAGAAACTGCTGGAAAATATTTGAATAATATAAAATTATTCGAATAACAATTTTGCTCTTAAAAAAAATAAACTGCAGAAAAATGTTCGAATAAACCAAGAAATTTATTCGAATAAAAATTGCACTGGGGCAAAATATTCGAATAAGAAAAAATTTATTTGAGCAAAAATCTTTTTTATTTTATTTTTATATTTCAAATAGAGATAAAACGTAACGAGACTCTACAAAAAAATCGAAGGAATAAACAATAAGTAATCAATACTCCCCCTGTCTACGCTAGATCAGAGACTAATCCCAGGCTATATGAATATCAGATAGGAAATCATTCAATAGAAAATTTAGACATAATAAATATTTACTCAGAGTGTGTGTGTGCGCAGTCAACGGAAAATAGTACCATACATTCAACAGACCCAACATTAAGAAATACGATACTATAAGGAAAGTTGTTTCAACTTAGGCCTCTCATCAGTGGTCACTCAAAATCACTGAGAATTGACTAGCTAACACTTTGTGTGAAATATGAATATGAATAATATACAGAGAAAAGCTCATATTTTGTCAAATAAGCAGCGCACTGTGAGCTGGAAGATCTCATGGACAGAAAATCAATTGTCATTGATGGTGTCAAGTTAATTAATATAAACTCCATATCTTTCATCTCCACTAAACTAACTATGCTAAAGTCAAGATCAAACAGGTCTTGAAAAGGTTATAATGTAGGCACGGGTAGGCATATGACGAAGTAGGTGTTTTGCTGGCATTCTGAGACTACAGTTGCACTAACTCCTCTTCTCACCTAAAACCAAATTCAACTTCTGTCATTCTTTTTCTTATTGAGTATACATAAAATAACATACCACTTCTCATCCTTTTTTTCTGTCTCTAATTTGAGATAATAAACATGTCATTTGGGGATACATTGTATTCTTCTATTCATCTTTCCCCCAAAAAGCACACCTACTTTTTTTTTTTTTTTTTTTTATTTTTTATATGACCCAAAGTTACATACTATCAAAGATATGGGGAAATACAATCTATTATTTCATTCAGCTTTTCTAACCCCCCCCCTTTTATATTTTTTCACTGAAAAGTCTCATAACAAACCGATAAATGAATAAAGGATTTGGGTAGAAAAATGAAAGACTTATTTTCAGGCACAAAGGGCTACAAGTGAATAAAAATATGGTTATGAATAACGAAAGCCAAAAATGTGCTGCAATAAAAAGCCTATTATGATATCTTCGGTCTTACATAGTATTTTTTATCTCAAATCAAGTATAGGGAATATTTTATTAGACTAACTTGAACTTGAAGTTACCATTTGACAATTGAGTAAAGAAATGAAATGAGATCACAAACAACAAGATCAAAGAGAGAGGTAAATGTCATAACACTCGAAGCTCATAAATAAGGTCAGATCCTTACATAACATTAGGTACGAAGTCTCTACATGTATCCTAAAGTATAATATCAATGAGTACCGATCTATCTAAGCATGCGATAGTTAACTGTCGTGAGAAAAATCAAATCTAAGTAAACACTATACTGACCTGTCCTAACATTAAATTAGAAAGCGTATCTAACCAAACATATATCACTGTGATAATCTAACAAAATAGTGTAAAGTGGAAGTAAAATACATGCCTAATCAATAGAGCAGACACCAATTGACCGTCGCAGAAGCTCAAACCTCATAGCATTTAACGGCTTGGTGAAAAAATCTGCTAATTGACTCTCTGTAGGAACATACTCAACACTGACTATCTTGCGCTCAACAAAATCACGGATGAAGTGGAATCGAAGGTCGATGTGCTTAGTTATGGAATGTTGTTCAGGATTCTTAGAGATATTGATTGTATTCGTATTATCACAAAAGACTGACATCGTCCCCTGGAATATTCCATAGTCATGCACCATCTGTTTCATCCAAATCAATTGAGTGCAACAACTACCCGCAACAATATACTCCGCTTCTGCTATGAATTGAGAAATACAATTCTGCTTCTTACTCTGCCAAACCACAAGATTATTTCCAATATAATAACATCCACCAGAAGTACTCTTCCTATCATCTGCATTACCTACCCAATCTGTATCAGAATACCTAATAACCGCGAAGGTTGTGTCATGTGAATACCATAAGCCAAAATTAGAAGTCCCACATACATAACGAATAATACGTTTAATAGCCTGTAAATGGGACTCTTTCGGACTACCTTGATAACGAGTACAAATACATACAATAAGCATAATATCAGGACGAGTAGCAATAAGATAAAGTAAACTACCTATCATACTTCTATATATCTTTTGATCAACATCCTTACCTGCCGAGTCCTTAGTTAACTTTGTAGTAGTACTTATGGGTGTCCCGACATGTTTTGCAGAAGAGAGACCAAACTTCTTCACAAGATCCCTGGCATACATAGATTGAGAAACAAACATTCCTTTCTCCACTTGACGTATTTGAAGACCTAAGAAATAAGTTAGTTCCCCAACCATGCTCATATCAAATTTACTTTTCATTAAAATTGCAAAAGAAGTGGTTAGTGAACTCGAAGTAGAGCCAAACACAATATCATCTACATATACCTGTACAACAAGTATCGCGCCTCCCTTCCGTTGGATAAATATGGTTTTATCAACTCCCCCTCGAACAAATCCCTTAGCTAAGAAAAAATTGGAGATTCGTTCATACCATCCTTGAAGAGCTTGCTTCAAACCGTAAAGAGTCTTCTTCAAGTAGAACACGCAATCTGGATGATGAGGATCCTCAAACCCTTTTGGTTGGGCCACATACCCCTCTTTCTCTAAGTGCCCGTTCAGAAAAGCACTCTTCACATCCATCTGATGTAACTTGAACTTTTGATGGAAAATAAGAGCAAGAGTAGGCAAATAGACTGAAGCCTTATTGTAATGACCCATATTTATATATATATATATTATTAATTATTAATATTATTGTTATTCATATATTAGTATTCCGTTATGCTTCCGCACATTGTTTCCTATTTGGCAGGTAGTGTGTTCTTCATTTCGGTAGTTGTTGGCAGAGGAGGTTCAGTTGTGATTATGTGGCTTCGGTGGTTATTTGGTGGAGAAGGTGAGTTGTGTTTGGGTGCCCGTAGTTGGCTTGGAGGTTTGTTGTTGTTATTGTGTTTGTGGTGGGGTGTGATCCGGAAGGGATCCGTGGCCTTTTTCTGAGTTTCTGTCAGTTTTTGTTGGGTAGAATCTTTTGTCAGCTTTATGCTCTTTTCTATTCGAACAAGCCTTATTCTGTTCGAATATGTATCTCCCTGATCATTTTTATTCAAACAACATCTTTTCTGTTTGAATAGATACCTACCTGCTTCATTTTATTCGAATATACTTTTTTCTGTTCGAATAGAATTGTATTTGCCTTGTTTTATTCGAATAAAACATTTTCTATTCGAATAAGATTCTTGGGTGAATAGTGTTTTATGCACTGATTTATTTTATTCGAGCAAGATGGTTTCTGTTCGAATAACTTCTGTTTTCTGTTCGAACAACTTGTTTTCTGTTCGAACAGAGACACATTTTGGCGACCAGGTTGGGTCTTTTCCTCGTGATCTTGGCCGTTGGTTTGCCTCGAGATGTGTGTGGGCCTTTAAGGTTTATATAACCCATTTCACCTCAGGTTTCATTTTTTTTTCTCTCTCTCGCTCGCTGATTAGTCGCAATTCCTTACCGAGTTCAGTCGTGCTTCTTTCGGTGAGTAATTCCCCTATCCCTCTCTCTGATTATCAATTTAATTTCACTGTGGTAGAACCTTGTGGTTTGGGTGTTATAGGGTTTGATATTGGGGTTTGATTTTAGGGTTTCACGATTGGGTTTTTACTGAGATTGGGAGTTGTGATTTCTTACAGATGTTGGGTTGTTGGTATTGGGTTGTTTTTGTTGGCTGCGGTGTTGGGTTGGTGGTTTTGGTTTGCCGTTGCCCTGTTGATTTGGTTTGGCGGTTTGCCTGTGGTGTAGTGGCTGGGTTGTCCTGTGATTCAGATGTATTGTCCGCGAGATGCCGTTGCTGGTGCATTGGGTTACTTTGCTTGGATTGGATTTCGTGAGCATTGTATCAGATGAGTTTTATCTTCCTGAGTAACTTGATTATTATGTTGATTCGTGAGTTATAGAAATGCATAGTTTAGTATATCTATATCTGTGATTAGGTTAGTATATAGGTTAATGGTTTAGAACATCTTTACGGGTTATCCGTTTAGCATACCTTAGGCGAGAGTACTTAAGGGTTTGATATGTAAGTAAAACCTGTGACAATGTAAGTTTAGCTACTAGATAGAACCTGTAGGTTATGGTTTGTCATAGGTAGTTGTTCTCAGTTGTCGTCGATGTGACAATAACTCATAAGATTCCTCTTAGACCAATTTCATTAAAGGTGGTTATCACAAATTTTTTCTTCGTTGAGGTTGAGAACAAAAGCATTTCTCAGTGTGTTACAACGATTCTGCGTCGCTAATTTACATATAATATATAGAGTATGAAATTGTTGGTTAGTTATTAAGGTGCCTAGCCTATTTCTTGGCACTAGTAATTAAGTTCGGATATTAGTAGATACACATGGACGACACGTGGTGTTGCCGCTATTCTTATTAGATAGTATAGTTTACAGATTATAGTTATCCCTTATAGTTATAACACCTTAGTTAGTTTAGTATGTGGTTATTGGTTCCTTGATTGTCTCTTGGGTGGTATAGCTTTCGTAAGACATAGTCCTTGGTTCGGGGATCATCCTCTTACTTGTTTTCATCTTGATTAGTTTTAGGATTATCCTAGGTGTGCTCTGTATTCTCGTGGCCTGGCCCATTAGAGATGTTGATTTGGAGGTTGTTTGGAATGTTAGATTCCATGTTGGAGTACGGTATCTCCTGGACAGTTTAGCTATTGGTGGTGGATAAACAGTTTGTCCTTAATAGTTGGTTGTGGTGTTGAGCATCTGATAGTTTGCTTTAGGATTATTTGCCTTATCGTGTTGTGACACTTATTGTCCTCATAATTCTTAGAGCTAGTAGAGCTTACTCGTTAAGCTTTCCTTTCCTTGGTGTGAGGCTTATAGGGCTGTGTTCCCTTCCGTTATCTAGGAAGCAGCAAGGCAGCATGGCGTTCATGAGTCTTCGACCTTGAAGCCAGGTGGTTTTGTAAAGTTGTACTGTCACCCGTGATGTTAGAATCTGATGGTCTCCCGTTACATCAGTTTGTGGAGACTGTCACCATTGATGTGTTCGTGGAGACTGTCACTATTGATGTTGTCGCCTGGTGGGTTCCTGTACATCCGACCTGGAGACTTATGTACATGGTTATTAGGGGATTGTGATGCAGCTTTGTTCTTGGGGATTGTAGACTACTTGTCAGACACTTGTAGGTTATCCCGTCTGTACTAGTCTGTGTTGACAGCTAGGATACACTAGCACTTGATGGTATTCATGTTGTGTTAGGAGATCTTAGAGACTGATGTTGTTTGGATGTTGTGACGATTGAGTCACTGTTTGCATCTGTGTTAGGATTTCTTGCCACTCTTTTTGGCAGGGGGTTATCCTATGTGTGTTTGCCCAGTCAGCGGCTATTGTGTTTTAGTCTCTTAGGATCTAGTTACTTCCGGATATCACAACTTATTCTTCTTATCTTGAGGAGGTCTGGATACATAAAAAAGCTCTACATCGGCTGACCCTCGATAGGACCTAGAATTCCTACATCGGGTTAAAATAGTAGGTGAAGTTATGACTGGACACTATCATATCTATTACCCTTCAGGAGTGTGGGATGATATTAGACAGTTTCCTTAGGTACCAGTCTTAGCCTTGAGGTTGAAATACCTTGGAATCATAAACATTGTTTCGGACATTCGCTCCGTGTGTAAATCCTAAGGGTGGTCGAGCTTGTAAACTAATTGTACCCATTGCATCCAACTAAGATCTCTTTAAGGTAAATTCCTTCTCTGGCAGTTGTCAGCCCACCTTAATTTTAGGGTCTAGTTTATCGGGTTGACATCTCCAAATTATTTTGCATCGCATCATATCATAGCACACATATCATGCATCTATGTATATTCTCTATTCATAGGTTCTTTTGTTATAAATCCTTAACCTATCTGCATTAGCAGTATTGTACAATCCTTAGTATTTGGGATAATTGTGGGATTATCCTTTTATCATATCATCATCATGGCATAACATTTGCATTTGGGATAATTATGGGATTATCCTAGTTCATCATATTCTTCTTCTCTTATCTAAATTCTTCTTCTCCTAATTGATTTACTGTAACCTTAGCTTTCCTCTTCTTTCTGCATCTATTCCTCTTTCTTCTGTATCTGATATTTTTATTAGGTTATTTAGTCTTGTTGGTTGCTGTGAGCTTTAGGCTGGTATCTGGTTGTGGGCAATCTCGTTTAGCTTGTTTTAGCTTCGGGGCTGTGCCTGGTTGGTGTTTGGATAACCCTGTTGGATTGTGGTTGCCCGAGGGTTGTTTACCCCCATGTGTTATTTGCATTTTTGAGGCAGGTTAGTTGCGTGTGGCGCTGAGGGCCACAGTAGTGATTGGGGCATAGTTATAATCTGTGTGATTGGAGTGTAGTTTATAGTCTTAGCACTCCTTCACACTATGCTTATATATATGCATATGGCTTAGTTTATTTAGATATATTAGACTAATTATATATATATATATATATATATATATATATATATATATATATATATATATTAGATATTTATTATACATCCTTGATATATCTATTACTTATCATTAGCGATTATTACATCTTAATATTATTATATTAATCTCATTAGTTGGTATAATTGTTTAGCTTATTTGGGGAGTTAGTGAGCCGTGGTTTGCTCACTCTCGCATAACAACATTCCAGGTTTAAAGCTGTTGCAGTGGTAATCTTTGGAGAGCTGGAGCTGAAGGCTTGTTACTCTATTATTATTTTTGGGTCCTTAGTTTGTGGTTCTAACCGGTTGAGGTTTGTAGAATCTTTCGTTTAGATATTGTTTTTTAGTCTTCCGCTGTTTTTGTTTTTCTTATTACTATGATATATTGCTAAGTGAATGACTGAGCCTGAATTTGTCTATGGCTCGGTTGTTTGTGGGGCGAATCGGTTAGATTCCCCGACCTGCACATCCTCGAATCTCAATAAATGGGTCTAGCTACCAATTATTAGATTTTGGGGCGTGACACTTACAGTAGGAGCAAACGTTTCAGCAACATCAACCCCTTTTACTTGATTGTACCCTTGAGCGGCCAATCTAGCTTTGTTTTGAATTGCATTCCCAAGTTTGTCATATTTACTCTTATAAACCCATTTAGTTCCAATGATATTTGTACTTGAAGGACGTGGAACCAAATCCCAAACATCTTGACGTTGAAACTGGCGAAGCTCATTTTGCATTGCATGTAGCCAATATTCATCTAGCAGATCTTCCTTTACCGTTATTGGTTCGATCACAAAAGCATAATAAACATAGTGCACCGTCTCATGGTATTGGCTTCTAGTCTGAACCCGGGAGGTAGAATCCCTGATGATATCGGCATGTGAGTGATCCTTACGAACTTGATGCCATCCAAGTTTCGGTACACTTGGGGCGGGAGGGAGTGGTGGAGCTGGAAGTGATGGAGTAGGCAAGGGAGAACCAACCTTTAATGTAGGGCTCGATGCAAGAATGTCACTCGAAGATGTTTCTGGATTTTCCGTTGCACTATCTTCTTCTCTCACATCTACAAAACCAATGGTGCAAATATCATCAACAACCACATTACAAGACTCCATCATCACATTGCTCCTCAAATTGTAGACTCAAAAAACTCTACCATTTGTTGAGTAGCCCAATAGAATACCTTCATTACTCCGAGAGTCAAATTTCCCAATGTTCTCCCGATCTCTAAAGATGAAACATTTACTCCCAAAAACCCAAAAATAGTTGACATTTAGTTTCTTTCCAAACCAAAGTTCATAGGGCGTGTTTAAAGTAAGTGGGCGTAGATACACTATATTAATAGTATAACACGCAGTATGGACGGCCTCCCCCCAAAAGTGTGCCGAAAGATTCTTGCTGTGAAGTAAGACTCGTCCCATTTCATGAAGAACTATATTCTTCCTTAATGCAATTCTATTTTATTGTGGAGTGATTGGAGCAGAGAATTCATGCTTAATCCCACTAGAAGTACAATACTCAACCACCCCAGTATCCTTAAATACTCCTCTACGATCACTTCGAATTTTATCAATAGAGCAGTCTTTCTCATTTTGGATTTGAAGCGATATATTGTGGAATTCTTTAAAAGTATTAGACTTCTCTCTCAAAAGTGCTATCCATGTATAACGAGAGAAATCATCCACCATTACCAAAATATACCTTTTACCTCCCAATGATGCCGTTCTCATAGGACTTATCAAGCCCAAGTGTATTAGCTCAAGAGTCTAAGTTGTAGCAATATTGTTGGACTTCTTGTGAGAGCTCTTTATTTGCTTGCCAATTTGACAAGGACCGCACACTACATTGCTCAATCCTCCCAGCTTCAGTACTCCCCGAATCAGCTCTTTACTTGTAATCTTGGATAAATCATTGTAGTTTATATGTCCCAATCTTTGATGCCATAAGTCCACATCACTCAGTTTCGCTTTGTTACACAGTATAGCTTCTTGTTGAATAGCATAACAGTTATCAATGGTTCTAGCAGCATGCATCACACGTTGTCCTTGAGAGTTCAAAACATCACATCCACCTCTGGAAAATGTAACAGTATGATATGTATCACATAGTTGACTGAAACTAAGAAGATTTGCCTTCAACCCCTCAACCAAGAGAACATTCTCAATTGCTGGAGTACCAAGTCCTTCGACCTTTCCCTTTCCTACCACAAAAGATGTGCTCCCATCACCAAAAATAATATCACTTCCCTGAATATTCTCAAGGTGACTCAGCTTGGACGCATCACCAGTCATATGATGGGAACACCCACTATCCATATACCATTGAACTGACTTGAGCACATTCAAAGCAGTTAATACAACATTGCACCTTATCTGAGGTGCCAACTCCAACTTTCGGACCCAAACACTTCGATAAGTTCTTCGACCTGTAGTTTCCTGTGCAAACAATCTATACATATTCTCACTTTTCACATTATTAGTAATCACATTAAAATTATATTTATATCCATTGACAGGGCAAACATATGGTTGATAAGGTCCAACAAATCTACAGAAAAATGCAATATGTCCCTTTCGACCACATAGACTACAATAATAAATTTTAGAGTAAGAGGCCCGTTTGGAGTGATTATGAGTAGTGGATATCACGTTATGTTTGGGCATAGAAGTAGATACAGTTGCTTTCATAAACTTTGTGATTTGAGGAGTCTTGGCCTTGGAAAGAGATTCCTCATATCCTAGACCCCTTTTGTCACTGTCCGTCTTTCCCATACATAATATTTTATCAATGTTCATGGCCCCATGACAAAACTTCTCAAGTTTTTGCTAAAATAGAACTACATCAAGCTTGGCCAAACGAAGTTCGTCCAAAGTTGATTTCATTTTCAGTTTTGTATCATTAACTTCTTTTTCTAAAAATACAACTTTGTCATGAAGGCCTTGTTTCTCATTCTAAAGAACCTCTATCTCGTGAATTGTACTCTCAGTTTTTCCTTGAAGTTCGCAGGTAAATGTATTAACTCAGTCTTTCAAGACTTTGTTAAGTTTACCGAGTTTTATACACTTGGCGAGAGTCTGAGCATACAAGTCCTCAAACTCCTCATACTTATTTTTTTTTTCTTAATTACACTGATTTTCATCAGAATTTTCAAGTTCAAAAACGTCAAAGTTATTATTACCACAATTAAAAATCGCAGGATATGTACAATATGGTCCATTGTCAACTACTTGGGGATTATTCTCATTGTTATCATGTTCATCATCACTGTCATCCCAAGAAACCCTGATATTCATAGCTTTATGATTCGTTCCAGATATTTTCATAGGACAGCTATGGGCATAAATGACCAAGCTTGTGACATTTATAATATTCCATTTGACTAAGGTCAGCATCACTGTTGGTCTGCCGGTTATAAGTTTTGACCCGATCATGAGGTTGTGGATTATAGTTTATTGATTGCCCTTGTTTTTGTTCTTGTTTTTGAAACTGACGTTTCTTCAAGACTTTTTGAAATTGTTGACTAATAAGAGCAATTGATGAATCTATATCCGAACCTTCATCATCTTCTGAGATATATGAGTGATCAACCTCATTGGAACCCTTGGAAGAAGTGGAGTAAGATGAAAAATTGAAAGCAACACTCTTATTCTTCTCATGGTTTTCCATTCTCATCTCAAGTTCGAACGTTTGCAATTTTCCAGCTAATGTATCGGGTTTCATTTTTTTAAGATCTTGAGCTTCCTCGATAGCATCACGTCTTTATCTGAAACTCTTAAGAAGAGACCTTAGGACTTTGCGAACAATTTGAACATCATAATAAGGAGCTCCTAATGCGATACTATTGTTTACAATATCACTTAGTCTCACATAGAACTCATCAAAAAGTTTGTTTTCACTCATTCTGATATTCTCAAATTGCGAAGTAAGCATTTGAAGCTTACTTTCTTTGACTGTATCATCACCTTCATGAGTTCGAACTAGGATGTCCTAAGCTTCTTTAGAAGTGGTACATGCAGAGATATGTCAAAACTCACTTTAACTCACAGCCGTAAAGATCGCATTGAGGCCTTAAAATTATAACCAACAATATCCTTTTCTTCTTTTGACCGTTAGTTCCTAGGTTTAAGGACCTCAATATCACTTCCTGGTTGACCTTGCATCACTGTAGGGGGTGTCCATCCATCCTCAACAATAATCCATACATCTTCTCCGATTGATTGTAAGTATGCAATCATTTGGACTTTCCAGTATGGGTATTCTTTGCCATCAAAGGCTGGAGGGCAATTTATAGGACCTCCAAACTTCTGTGAACTCATTATTCTCTAGTGAACTATCCGGGATCCATGCTTAGGTTGTTAAACCTCGAAGCGTGACCGCTCTGATACCAATTGAAATAGCTAGTCGCCTGAGACTAACCAATTTTGATTATTTTAGGTCTAAATCAATAGGTCATAATTCTTTTGAATTAATGGTCTACGCTTAACCTAATTTAAGTCGATACGATTATCTAATGTCAAGCAAGCAATAGAAATTAAAGACAAGGCAATTTTTTTTAACCCTGTGGGAATCCTTTCTCAGGAGAAAAACCCACAAGTCGCTATCGAATCACTCGATAGCTAAACAATCTACTATTGAAAATGAATTACAAGAATTTAATCACTTACAGACTCGATAAGCACTTCCCATGGTTATATCTCTTCCAATTAATCTTCTTGCAGTCAATTCCGCGTTCTCGCAACGCCTCGCTCCAATCTCACGTCGAAGTTCCTAATCTTGAATCGCTCAAGTTCTTCAATCCAGTTCTTCAATGCATGAATAAGGTTTCTTGATCAATTAATTGATTTAAGATTTGAGTGATTTGTTTCTTTCTTGAATCTATCAAAGATAGGTCTTTCTTCACTCTTAAAGACAAGCCCTCAAAAGATAGGGTTTTTTAAAGAAGTGAGTCTTTGAAAAAAGGTAAGTATGTCTTAAGAAGAAAAATAAAAAACACGGGTTCTGTTCGAATAGAAATTAAACTATTCAAATAAGAATCAAACTGATGAAAGTTATTCGAACAACAATTACTCTATTCGAATAGAGATGCAACTGTTGAAAGTTATTCGAACAACAATTAATCTATTCGAATAAAAATGTAACTGTCGAAAGTTATTCGAACAAAAATAATTTTATTCGAATACAATCCAAACTGTTGCAAAATATTCGAACAACATTAAAAGTTATTCGAATAAAACTTCTATTTTCTTTAAGGAGACATTCTTATTACTTTTTCATACTCTGTAAAATACATAGGCTTGACCTTTTAGAACATAGAGTTAGAAACCCACTTACCTGTTCAGAGTTAGTCAGTTCAGCTGTAGTCGCTCCACATGCATTCACTGGTGCCAGATAACCACGAGATAATGCTGACGCACACTATATGAAACAAACTCCAAAATTGAATGTTTCACCCTTCGGAGTCAAAATATTTCTTACAAACACTTGTAAATCCCGTCCTCTTTTATTGATTAGGAAATAGGGCTTATTTTAGTCGGAAGAGTTCAGAAATTTAAAGAAAATTGAAAGAGCTGGAGGCTCGTGAAAGTTCACTTCAAACTGAATGCCAGTCGTTAAGAGCATCTCCAACAATGCCTGACTAACTTGGATGCAAAAAAGGGAAATCCAAGTCAGTCAGACGTAATTTCCTCCAAGAGTGCCTGACTTGGATTTTAAACTAATTCAAATAGGCGCATAACACTTGGGCCCCTGTTTCTATTTTAAATAGGCGCATAAATATAAATATATTTATATTTATAAAAAAATCAGGCGCCTAAGTCTTAGGCGCCTGTTCCACTGAGTCAAAAGCTACGAACTATTGTTTCTCTTTATCTAATTTTTGCCCAACTAGAGCATCTCCTTTCTTCAGGTATCTCTCTCTCTCTCTCTACAAACATTTAATTTGAACTTTCTTGGTGTAATGCGCGTAAGATTATATCAAATCCAACACTTTGTTACTTGTTAATTTAGGGTATTCTTTGATTTTGTGATTCTTGGTGTATTTTAGGGTATTGTAATTTTTTCCCAAAATTGTGTTTTCTTGGTAGAGTATTGATTGAATTTGGCTGTCATTGTGTTGAAATCACCAATTTCCACTCCTCTTGCATCACAAAGTTTCACTCCAATGTGTTGAAAATAGGGAATTGTGTGGAAAATGAAGTTAAAAACGACGAACGCGCCTTGGTGCTTTAATAGAATTTGACATTATGTTGATAAGAATTTGACACCCTCTGATTGATTTAATACTTCTTATTACCTGAGTACTGTAATGGTATTTATATCAATTAATATGTATTTATTAATGCAGGATTTGACAATGTCGTAAGAAGAGGAAGAATATACCGAATCAAGCGATGAGGAGGAAGAATATGACGAATGTAAAGTTTCCCAATTGCGCTTTTTATCTGGCAAAAAATGGAAAGTCGGGTTTGAAGAAGTTCTGAATGTTTTCACTGAACCTCATCCACCTCTTCTGGAATATTATGAACCGCGTGATTTTCGGCAACTCACACAACCGGATGGGAATGGTCATTTGTCCACATCGACTGCCACTATATCGGTAAGTTGAAATAACGTAAATAACATAAATTATTGGTTTTATACTTATTTCAAATTATTTACTTCCGGTAGAATTTAATTTAGATATTCTTATTTGTGTTTATTAATGCCTTTACAGGCTCGAGTTGGATTTAAATGTCGATCCATTTTAGCCAAGCTCCGTGAAATCTACATGAGACTTATAGAGGTACCTCACTTGAAGCAGAAATTTTAGGTTACCAATTTGATGAGTGTATTTGATTATAAAATTAGGAATGGAGACAACCAAGTAGTTTTGGCGATGGTTGAGCGTTGGTGGCCAAACACTCACACATTTCACCTACCTTATGGAGAGTTAGGGATCACTCCTAAAGATTTTACTGTGCTTACCGGGATAGGTATCGGGATAGGAGAGCCGATAATATTTGAAGACTTTTACACGAAATACGGTAAGGCCTTAACAATTTTTCCAGCAATGGAGTTTAAAGATTATGAAAAAGGATGTGTTAGTTTTGCTCACCTCGAGACTTACCTTGACCATACAAGAGTAGACTTCAACGATAAGGGTAATACAGAAGTAATCTTTAGAGCATTTATGCTATTGTAATTTGGATATGTCTTATTTGGGAACTCGAAGAGCTGGGCTCGACTAGAGTTGATAGGTCCACTTGCCATCTTAGAAAACAAGACTTATACGATAGACTTTGGCTCTGCTATATTAGGGCATCTATACTACTGCCTTGACCAAGTATCGAAACAGGAGGTGAAATACATCGGCGGCATTTTCCAATTGATTGAGGTAGAATATTTTTATTTAATAGTTCTAGTTATTTATTTTTTTGGAATTCAAGATTATTTGGATAATTAATATTTATTTGTATCTGATGCAGTATCATTGCTACGAGTATTGTCAGATAGGCCATCATATCTTAATAGATAATAGGTTGGATGATTTTTACCCAAGGATGTTAGCCTGGCAAACTACAAGACGAAAATTTACGGGAAATAAGGTGAAACATCATCTAGCACTGATGAGGCAACAACTGGATTTGCGTACAATCAATAACATACAATGGGACCCTTTTAGAAATATAAAAGATGCACTAAAGCGGTAGGTAGTCATCGCCGGTAATATCAATCGTAAAAGAGTACTCCTGCAGTGCCCATTTGGTGGATACGAGTGGTATCTTGGGGACCGTTGTTGGGATCAACTAGAGCATCGTGCAGTACCGTACGAGCCTCCAAATAAACTCCATTGCTTTCCGACTAACAATTTGGTTACTTCCCTCTGAGAAGCGGGCTGGATCAAAGCACAACATTATATAGTGGGTTACCATGTCGACTATGTTGCCTATTGGAGGCATGTTTCACATGGTGCACTCATGTCAGATATTGCGAGGTGTGGAAACATTGACATCCCAGGCCCTGGTGCTTTGACAGGCGGAGTTACATTTCTACATGTTGAGTTTCCCACTACAAATTTTTTTACTCAGGAGACACAAATACCTACCCCACAGTTTGGTAATTACCTTGGATAGACTATGGAGTTAGGGTTGCCACATGGGACCACATGGCATTCCATTCCCTCTAGTGCTACGACCTCTATTATAAATGTGCCAACATGATATGATTTTTTCTCTATGACTGAGGGTATGAGGAGGCTTACACTTGATATGACATTAGATTTGCAGGCTCAACACCTTCATGACGAGAGTCGTATTACACCTTTGACGGCAAACTTGAGACGTGCAGAGGGCCGTCTTTCCTAATTGAATGAATATTTAGATGGACAAGTAAGTTGTTTACAGGAATCTTTTGATATATTTTCCGTTTTGTCCGTAATTAATATTCCCATTTTTTTATGTTTCAGGGGATTGAAGTCGAATGGGAAGATGACGAAGGTGAAGCGGGAACTTCTCAAGCGTGGACTTCAAATGTGAGGGGCTCGCGGGGAAGGACATATGAAGGTGGGGCCGCTCTTCCCCGACGATCAAGACGTACCCGGTGATATTTTATTTAGTGTTGTATGGGTGTTGACAAGGATCGTTTGTTTAGTATTGTTTAGTGTTGGATAGTGTGTTGTAAAGGAATCATTTAATTTTAATAGAATATTTTGTTTATTCTTATGCAATTTATACTTTATAAATTACAATATTGTGTTAATGGACATTGTCGTCTATCCCTCCTTGTTTTCATTGCAATTTACAAGATTCAAGGAAAACAAAATTTACTCAGCGCAACAGGCGCCTAAGACATAGGCGCCTGATTGTTTTTTTTTCAATCAGGCACCTAAGTCTTAGGCGCCTGTTGCGCTGAGTAAAATTTTTTCTTCTTCCAACGGCTATATTTGTTAGTAACGGCTATATTTTGTCCATGACGACTATAAATTGTGAAATACATCTATAAGCCAATCCCCACACCTCATATTATCCAAAAACCAATTTCGATATTCTATTAGTTACAATTTTAGTGTTGTGATGAATTTCGAGGCGACTCTTGATGTTTTCAGCGATTCTTCATCCGAAGATGAAGATTGATCTTCAACCGATTATAGTAATGATGAAGTTATTGATGAGATTAAGATGGAGATATTGATTCTTGAAGATGAAATTGAAGAATTATAAGAGGCAAAATCTTTGGAATAAGTCGGGCGTAAAACCATAAATCGCTCACGAGTTCTTTGGAATAAGTTGCACATGCACGACTACTTCCGTGATCAAAACACATTCGGAAGTGAGAAATTCCGTCGAAGATTTCGTATGAGCCGAGGACTTTTTGATCGTATTTTGGATGCGGTGGTTGCTTTTGACAAGTTTTTCGCTCGGAAGCGAAATTGTGCAAATGTTTTGGGTTTATCGCCTCATAAAAAACTTACGGCGGTATTTTGTATGTTTGCATATGGAGTGTCGGTAGACAGCTGTGATGAATATTCTTGGGTTGCAGAGAGCACGACCATCGAGTCCGTTAAGAGATTTTGCAATGCAATGATCGGGCAATTCGGTGCGGAGTATTTGAGATTGCCAACTCTGGAGGATATACAACGGTTGTTGTACGTTGCCAAGAAGCGTAAATTTCCCGGCATGCTAGGTAGTTTGGATTGCATGCATTGGGAGTGGAAAAATTGTCCCACGGCTTGGGCGGGTCAATACACGGGGCATAAGAAAATACCAACAATCATTTTGGAAGCGGTGACATCTTTTAATTTATGGATATGGCATTGTTTTTTTAGAATGCCTGGCTCCAACAACGACGTAAATGTTCTTGATCAATCACATCTCTTTCGAGATCTTTGTATTGGTCGTTCTCCACCTTGCAACTTTGAAGTCGATGGAAAACCATACGACATAGGCTAATACTTGGCGAATGGTATATATCTGAAATGTGCAACGCTTGTTCAAACCTTACGATTTCCCCAAGGTAATACAGAGAAATATTTTGCCAAGTAACAAGAGTCATATCGAAAAGATGTAGAATGAGCTTTCGGTGTGCTTCAATCTCGATTTGCAATTGTGAAAGGTCCGGCAAGATGTTGGTCACCCAAAACCTTGCGCAAAGTAATGCAAACATGTATAATTATGCATAACATGATCGTCGAGGAAGAACGCAATAGGTACGGAGTAAGCATATTGACCGAGCATTTTGTCGTAGACCCTCAGCCAATTGACTTGAATCAGGAAGAAGTCACTTTACAAGGATACATTGCGAAGTACGATAAGATGACAAGTTCGGACAGGTATAAGACACTTCGAAATGATCTCATTAAGCATTTGTGGAAGCATCAGGGAAACAACTAGCATTTTCAATTATTTGAAATTTATTTAAAAATTTTTATTTTTATTTCAATATAAATTCAAATAGCAAATAATTAAAAAACTAAAATTTTTCAAACATATTCTATTATTTAAAATTACCAAACTTCTTAAATCCAGATAAACTTCTTAAACAAGAATTTAAACAAAGTACAACCAAACTTTAACAAGGTTTTTAAACAAAGTACAACCAAACTTCTTAAACAAAAAACACTAAAATACTACCAAACTTCCAAAATAAGATTCTTCAGCTAGAACATCTTAGATATTATTATTAGCTTGAAACAATCTCGCCATAACCGCATTACGTTGTGCCTCCCAATAAATCTTTTGTGTGTCGTCCAAAGTAGACATGTCCATCGCCATCACTTTTTGATCGTTTTGAGCTTGAAATTGAGCTTCTAAATTTATCACAGCCTTTGTCTTCCTTTCTTTTAACTCCATTATACGGGCATCTCTTCCTTCTTTCTTCTTATCTCTCTCAGCAATATACTCTTCTTTCTTTTTATCCATTCGGTCAAGATGATTAATAAGTGCATTTTGGCATTCAATCAACCGATTTTGTCTTCTTTCATTCCTTTCCTTTTATTTAACACTTTTGACACCGCCGGGACGTTTCGTCTCCTCATCCGTGACAAGTACTAGGGAATCGTTATTGGAGCTAATGGGTGTATCGGGTGTTGCCGGAGTAGACGTTCTAGGGTAAGAATTTGATGTTTGCTTCATTCGCAATGTGCGAGCTAACGTGTCCGGGTGTTGGTCTTGCAATATTTTCCAACATTGATGAGCACTTAAAACTTCATAAACATCTTTATATGACCATTTGCCTTTGCCATGTGCTTCATACATCATTTTCGCGGCATCGTCCTATAAAATAGATTAAAATAATTATAAAATGTATAATTTTGGTAAAAATAGTTTATAATTCGTAAAGACAAATGTTAAATTACTTACCAAATTTTCTTGTTGCATACTGCTTATGGGACCTTGCATTACACTTTTCAAACAAGTCCCATAAACCTTGCAACCACGATTCATATCCGACCAATGATTTTTTAAAGATGAAACTATACGTTCAACCCGTTCACCATCCTCTTGACAAAATTCATGAAATGCATCCAAACCGACTCCCAAAAAAATCAAGTTGTTGGTTGTTGCTTTTGATTCTATCCTCCGAGACATAAACCCAAGCTTTTGTAAGATTTTTGTTTTGAATACCCGTCCATTTCAACAACTGAGATCCCCTCCCCCCTCCCTGCCCTGGTAGCTGTCTTGGTCGAGCGACGTCTACCTTTGCCTTTTTGTCTTTCAACAACCCCCACGTCTTCGGATTGAGATAAGTGAACCGGTTGAGTACCATATAATTGAGATGATTGAGGTTGTGAGAAATTTATAAATGAAGAAGGATGTTGGAATTGAGTGGGAATGGCGAATTGAGAGGGTTGTCCCCAATTATTGGGTGCTATAAAAGGTTGAGAGGGTTGTACCCAATTGTTGGGCGAGTTAAAAAATTAAAATTGTTGTGATTGAGATGATTGAGGTTGAGGGGAATGAGTGAATTAATACCAATTAGGTGGGATTTGTTGTTGTCCAAAATATTTGGGTTCATTCAAATTACGCTCGGTATTGAAATCATTCTCTTGCGTTGGATTCGAAGAACTCATCTAATAATTTGCATATATGAAGAATTATTTAAGATGAAAAACTTTAAACCTTAAAATATAAACATCTAGAAAATTAAAATGAATATGATAAAATTAAACAAAATCTTACCTTGAGAGATCAACCTTAATCCTAATAAAGTGAAGGAGAGTTGTGGTGCAAATGGATTTTGTTTTTGTTGAAGTGGTGAAGAGAGGGAAATGGTTTTTGGAAAAGTGATGAAGAGAGGAAATGATTTGGTTTTGGAAGCTTCAACGAATTTACTCAGTGCAACAGACCCCTAAAATTTGGGCGCCTAATTAATTATTTTTTTAATTTAGGCACCTAAGTCTTAGACGCCTGTTAAAAACAAAACAGGCGTACAACACTTGGGTGCCCAATCGCTACTTAAAAATCCAAGACTCAGTCTTGGAAGACCGAGTCTTGGATTTTGAGACTCAAAAGAGAGTCAGTCAGGCACTGCTGGAGTAAACAAAACTGACGTGGCAACTTAAATTCCAAGTCAGTCAGGCACTGCTGGAGATGCTCTAAATGCAGAGTAAGCCTTTGGATATTGAACTTCTTAGTTTAGTTTTTCATTACTTGCTTTTCATTTTTACGATATGCTCTATTTTATTCAGGCGCGGACTGCATGAATCGGATTTATTGAAACAGAGAGAAGAATTGCAAAATTGGGAGAGAACATTGCAGGAAGGAGAAGACAGGCTTGTTGAGGAAACTAGAGAGAGGATAGGGAAAATGAGAATGATATGACTTATAAGAACCTTTTTTTTAAGCAAAGGAAGTAAAATAGCATAAAAACAGCCTAAAGGCTGGTCAAAACAGTGTTTACAAACAGGGCAGCCTCTACCGGCTCCATATACACAGAAGTGGGGGAAACAACCCCCCTAACCGCAAGAAAGTGAGCAACAAAATTACAACGCCTATCCACATACTCAAAAATGAAGTCCTGGAAACGGTGGGCCAGAGCAAACATATCTAGAGCTAAAGTCAGGGCTCCCCATGAAAGGTCTTCAGATCTGTCTCTAAAAGCTCAAACCAGCCGCTGGCAATCAGTCAGAAGTAGGACCCTAGTGAGACCCAATCTGTGCGCTGCCTCCATCCCTCGGATCACTGAGATTGCCTCAGCCTCTTCGGGATCCCCTGCTTTGGCTGAATCAAATCCTGCACTTAAAACAAAGTCCGAGTGAGTTTTAATGGTGAATCCTGTTCCCCCTGGAATGTTGTTCTTCATCCAAGAAGCATCCACATTAATGACATGCCATCCCTCACTGGTAATGGGGTGGGGGGGGGGGGGGGGGGGGAGGGCTCTCAAAGGCCTGGGAATGGCGGTGAGGGTCCTGTCCTGGGAGATGAGGTACTGCTTTGCTCGCTTAAGAGCCTCCGCTGGGTTAGGTCTCTTCTGCTCAAAAACAAGCTCATTCCTATTAATCCAAATGACATACATGATAGTGCTAAAAATGCTACAAAAAGATGGGATGCCTGCCATACCGCCTTTAATCTAAAAACTTTTATGAATAGTATTGCGCACTGATTCAGTGTAGGTCCAGCTTCGAAAGTCAAAAAGAAACTCAAAATTCGTCCAGTATTCTTGGATCTTTGTGCAGAAAAAAGGGTATGCGTGGTAGATTCTTCTTCCACCCTACATTTGGGGCAACGGGTGTCCCATTCACAATTTCCGTGCCATAACTTTGCCTTTGTCGGAATACCGTCTTGTAAAGATTTCCAGAGGAAAAACTGGATGCGGAAAGGCACATGCATTTTCCAAATATGCTCCCAACTGGGGTCGTCAATCGCCGACGTTGAACTCCTATTGTCCTCCTTCTCTTGGTCCTGAATAGAGTAGTTGTGCACCAATCGCACTGTGAGGATCCTATTTTTTTCCTGCTTCCACCGGAGGATGTCCTTTGCTGGAAATCTGTTGAGCGGGATGGCGGTAATGATGTTAGCGATGTCCTTGTGGAAAAGGGAATGAATCAAATGCATTTTCCAAGTGCGGCTAATCGGCCAGATTGGGTCCGCAACACGGGTGTGGGTGCGATTGAGAGGAACAGGGCCAGCTGGGAGGCCAAATCTGATGCCGGGTATCCAAGGTTCAAGCCAGCAGTCCACATTCTCACCATTCCCAATATGCCAGCAAAGCTCTGGCCAGATCCGATTTCTGGCCTTGAGGATGCCTTTTCAGATCCAGGAGTCTGAAGGTTGGGCAATGGCCAACATAGGTGAAGTCTTGGGGGTGTATTTCATTTTCAGGTTGTGTGCCCAGGGTTTGTCCGGCTCTTTGATGATATGCCAAAAGAGCTTGGCCATCAAGGCTTGGTTTTGGTGAATGGCAGTACGAATTCCCAGCCCCCCGACTTTGGGAGATCGGCAAATGTGTTTCCATTTGATAAGGTGGGATTTGTTCTTTCCTTCCTTATTCGTGCCCCAGAGGAATCTGGCGTTGAGAGAGTCCAATTTTTTTGCAGGTTTTTGCTGGGAAGGGGAAGATGGCTATCTGAAAAGATGGAATTGCTGAGTTAACAACTTTAATAAGGGTAAGCCTTCAGGCTTGGGATAAAGTCTTAGCTTTCCATCTCTCGATCATGCTAGAGACTCTAGAGTTGATATCTTTGAAGTTTAAGCTCTTGGATCTGTCGAAGGTTAGCGGGGTTCCGAGATATTTGTCGCCTGTAACGTCTTTCTTGATGCGAAGAATCTTCTGGATAAGCTTATGGTGTCTGTGATGGTAGTTTTTACTAAACAGGATACATGATTTGTTAAAATTGATCTCTTGGCCAGAAACCTGTCTGAAAGTATTAAGAACATCTTGGAGGGCCCCGCTTCGTCAAGGTTAGCTTTGCAAAAGATGAAACTATCGTCGGCAAAGAGTAAATGGAAAATAGGGGTACTGCCTCTGGCGGTCTTGATACCGTGCAAGTCACCCTGTATCTCTTTTTTGAGAATGATGCGGGACAAAATCTCCGAACAGATAAGGAAGAGGGAGGGGGAGAGAGGGTCGCCTTGACGGAGTCCTCGCCCAGGCTCAAGGAGGCCGAACGGGGTGCCGTTGAGATTAAACGAGAGAGCTGTTGTGGAGATGCATTGCTGAATCTAGGTACACCATCTATCGCAGAAGCCCATAGTCTTCATGGTGTCGTGGAGGAAACTCCATTCCACCCTGTCAAAAGCTTTGCTCAAGTCGAGCTTGACCGCCATGTAACTCGAGGCACCTTTTTTTTTTAGGGTGACCAGAATCTCCTGGGCCATAATAATGTTGTTGAAAATCTGTCTACCGGGGACGAAAGCATTCTGCACCGGCGATATGATTTTGTTAAGAAGGGGCTGGAGTCTTGTAGCTAGGATTTTGGAGATCAGCTTGAATTTGACATTACAGAGGCTGATAGGGCAAAAGTGCTTCGGAGTCTCCGGGTTTTTCTTCTTAGGAATGAGCGTGATATTAGTGTGATTGAACTCCTTGAGGAGATTGCCCGATTGGAAGAAGGCCAGAGTAGCTTTAAATAGGTCGTGCTTGACCGTATCCCAAGATTTTTGGTAAAAGAGTGGGGTAAAGCCATATGGCCCATGGGCTTTATGGGGGTTCATAGAGAACAAGGCTTCTTTGAGTTCATCCATGGTAGGTTCCTTTGTGAGCTGAGTGTTCTCTTCATCTGTGATCAATTTTTCCATAATGCCAAGATCACTGATTTAGAGCGGGGGATGTAAGGAGGTGAAGAGGTCAGTGTAGAAATTCACGAAGGTATCCCCAATATCTTTCGTATCATTCCCCCAGGTACCATCAGGACGCTAGATCTGCCTAATCGAATTCTGTCTACGTCGGCTAAGGGTGGAGAGGTGAACAAAATTTGTGTTGCAATCCCCCGCCTTCAGCCAAAGCTCACGCGACTTATCCCGCCAGATAACTTCTTCTTGATCCAAGATGTGATTGAGCTGCTTCTGGAGATCCTGCTCGCAACTATTATTATCCGTAGTAGGGGTATCCTTCTGGATGTCACTGATCTGGTCCCGAATACTTTGGATTTTGTTCAAAGTGCAGTGAAAGTCAGTATTGTTCCAGGCAACGAGCTTAGTCTTGGTGTGTCTCAACCTTTTGCAGAGGCGCATTTGCCTGGAGCCTGTCTGCTCCTCAGCCCAGACTTTGTTAATGACATCCTTACAACTTTCGTGGTTCAGCCACGCGGATTGGAAGTGGAACTGCTTAGGCAGGGTGGGTTTGATAGCGTCGGTGTTTAACATAATAGGTTCATGGTCCGAACCTATAATAGGGAGGTTGCAAATCGTGGCGTTCGGAAAGGCGGTACGTCTGGGAACTGACCCGATGGCTATGTCAAGACACTGTTTAATCAGATCGCCACCTCTCCTTTTGTTAGACCATGTAAAAAGGATGCATGTAAACCCCAAGTCAATCATCGAGGTGTCGAAGATAAAATCTTCCAGCGGGTTCTGAGCTGTGCTATCGTAGGCTATCCTACCGTGTTTTTCTTTTTTACAGGTAATACCGTTTAGGTCCCCCAGGATAATCCAAGGTATGCTGACAGTGTGAGCCAGTCGGGTAATGGAGGTCCAGTAAGTGCTTCTATTCGAAGATTCAGGAGGGCCATACGTAAATGAGCAAAGCCAAGGAATCAGAGCTGCGTCCGGGTTGTTGCTGGGTGTATGGGACTGGATGAGTGCGTCAATGCCGTGCTGGGAAGAAGAAAGGACGGTAAGGTCGATAGAGTGGCTCCAAGCCAGCCAGAGCCCACCAGCATGGTGGGGATTGGCGTTAACGATGTGGGTGTGCTTGAGCCCGAGAGTGTTGAGCTTGTTCAGAGTGTCAGGATTGGTGGTTTTTGTTTCTGAAAGAAAAATAATGTCAGGGTGGAATTTAAGGTTATGAGCCTGGAGCTCCCTAAGGGTGGACTTCTTAGCAGTCCCCCTACAATTCCAGGATAGGACTATCATTTGTAACCGAGGGCCGGTGTCGGGCCCGCTTCCAAAGTTTGAGTGATAGGAGTAGCTGTGTGTGTGTTGTGAGTATTCATCTGGTTAGGACAAAGTTGTTCCGCTAGGCGGAGCTTCTTCCTAAAGTAAGAAGTGAATGCTGTGAGGTGTTTGCTAGGGTTTGCCAGTAAGGATCGAGCTGAGGAAGTAAAAATGTGTCGAGATGTTGAGGTCTCTTTAACAGTTCTTTTAGTACCTGTTGGTTTACCAAGCCGTCCACCCCTTTGAAAAAGTTTGTGTCTAAAGCCCCATGTCAGTCGGAGCCAGGTTCGTAAGTTTTTTTGGGGAGGGAGAGGGAGGGATGCTAGGTATTTTCCTCTTGGTCTTCCGGCTCGTGGTGTGTGTTTTATGTGTGCCAATACGTTGACAGCAATCTTATCCTGCCGGATTCTTCTATTATAATAATATTTTTTTTTATGTGTATGGTGCGATTTTTCATTCTCCAGCGTTTGAAAGTAAAAGCTTTTATTTGGAAGCAAGCATGCATAATATGTCTAACATCTGGAATAAGTTGTAAATAAGGGAAATGAGGGTGTGTGTGTGCTACATGTGTGACATTGCAAACCTTGGCGGGTCTAGAAGATTCCGCGTTGTTACCTTCCTCATCAAACCCGATTTTAAGCAAGGAGAGAAGGACCTTGAAGAGGCACTCAAGAAGATTGAGAAGACTAACCTATTTGTGAAAAAAAAGAGAGAAGATGATGTAAACATCGGACTTTCAAAGATATCTGAGAAAGAGGGGGTGAGTTTCTCTTTTATTTAAACTGACAGTTAGCTTTTTTATTTCATATGTTCCTAGTGTTTTACTTATGTTGATCGTTTCAGGAAATCGATGCTATGAAAAAGAGCGTAGAGGCTAAAGAAAAGGAATTGCAGGCAGTAGAAGAAAAACTCAATGATAGAGATAGAGTAAGTTCATTGTTTTTTGTTTAGATAGTAGGAGGGTTGTTTTAGAAGCAGGATCCTATAATTGTTATAAGCAAAGGCTATTCACCATGGAATTAAAAAATAAGTCAATAAAGATAGCTTTCTTTTCCAGATCTTACCTCGTCTCCTTCAAAGCTTCTTACTATTGATATTATATATTCCTTCCCTCTTGTTTTCTTATATTACTTGAGTGTTTGATCTTAAACATCAGCAGTTGTAATTTCATAATTATTCCAAGTAAATTCGGCCTATATCTAATGGTGTTGATAAAGTTTCAGCTTCGTCTTTTCAGAATGTGATACCAATTTTTATTGATCCATTACTGGTTGAGATCCAGAAACTCCTTGATGAGCACAATGTCATCCTGGAGTTGAAAAAACGTGAGTTTCATTTGGAAATCGACCATAAGAGAAAAGCTCTCGACGTGGAGCTCTAAGACAAGGTAAGTGCAGTTGAGCTGAAGGAAATTGAAATCAACCACATGGAGGAAAAGATTGGTAAACGCGAACAGGCTCTGGAAAATAAATTGGAGACCTTGAATATTGTGTGCACAAAATGTTTACGCGAACAAAATGCTTACGCCCATACACACGCCTGGAAAAGAAACATGGAGGCACCAAATGTTCTTTCATATTTTTCATCCTAATAGTAGTCGTTAATTGAACATTTTTGAGGAGTTTATCGTGGCACACCCCCTTTTCTCTACTTCTATGTTCGGGCTAACTATTCCTAATATTCCTCTCTAAGTTACCTTCATGGAAACTTGAGGCGTGTGTATGGGCGTAATCTTCCTCTATACTCCGTTCTAAATGGCTTCTAAGTCATATTTGGATACTACAACTTGAATTAGGGATACTTAAGTGTGAGAAATAGAGGTGGAAGCAACGCATACATCTCGACGAGGGTAACTTGGAAGGATTTTGCCACGGATTATGTCGTGTTGAAAGTAGGCTTTTGCCACGGATTTTGTAGTGGTGAAAGTAGGCTTTTGCTATAGATTATGTCGTGATAAAAACAGGCTTTTGCCACGAATTTTGTAGTGATGAAAGCAGGCTTTTGCCACAGATTTTTCAATGGCAAAAAAATTATCATTTGCCACGGTAAAAGTCGTGGCAATTGAGAAACTTTTTGCCACGGTAAAAACTGTGCCAAAGCTTTAGCCACATCTACGGCCACGACCCTTGCCACGGTAAAAACCGTGGCAAAAACGTTTTTGCCACAGATTTTTCAGTGGCTAATACCCTTTATTCTTGTAGTGTTTAGTTTGAGTCTGAGCTTCGAGCAGTTCTTTGATTCGCTTTTCAACATGTTGTCGAGCTGGCTGGGCGTGTGACGCGTCCTTCTCCAGGATTGTGGTCGCCACTCCCTTCACTTAGACGTTCTTTTGCTGGAACTCGAACTCTTCGAGGTGGATTTTCAGTCTGTCTGACTCCTGCAAGGCCGTAATCTACTTTTTGGTGGACCTCCTAGATCGGGATAGGCTCTATTTCTTATTGGTGATAGTTAGATCGAAGTGCACCTCCTAAGTGATTGCCTTTTGGAGGAGGTCTTATTCTGTCATGAACAGAGATTTGCGAGCCTTTAGGTTGTATGGCTTTGTTCTTCTGGGAAGCGATCTGCTGACCCTGTAGAACCTTCAGCGCGTCCTGTACACTTGCTAGCTGTTGCTCCAGAGCGGCACGTCTTTTTGTTTCAGAATTTAAAGTGGCCCGCAGATCTGCCAGTGCAACATTTTCTTCTGCTGGACCGATCGGCGTGACCTGACCTGACCTGGGGGTGTCATTATGAGAGAAGATAATCAGCAGTTTCTGAGACAATGAGTTTGAGAATTTGGTTCCCACAGACGGCGCCAAATATAATAGCCTAATTATGAGATTCAGACGTAGCCTTTACACCAGATGTGTTTAGAACGCTCAAGAACAGTAAGTAATAGCTAACAAGATGATTTAGCGTATAAAACTTTTGAATAGGTTAAAAACCACGACCTCTCTTGAGGATTTTGAGAAAGAGATGATATTATTGAGATTGCTAGCTTATTGCAATAAGTCATGACTATCTATCTATCTATACTATTAAGCCGATTGCCCTTATAGTGTTTGCGATTCAGCGTCCCTCTTTTTGGTGGTCCCTCCATTCAATAATAATGTGACATGTGTGTAGTGGCTTATTCCGAGATGCGAAATAAGCCTATTACAAGACGGCTCTCAACCAAGAGCGCAAACAGTATTATGAGCGAGTGGTGGTTGGTTGAAAACTTCGTGTTGCTACCTGTTTTATGACGTTGTTGTCTTGATTTCGATTGTGCCATGGGCTCTGTTGATGAGACCGAAAGTTCGTATGTAGTTCGAAGATGAAGCGTGAGTTCGAGATGCGGAATAAGCCACTACATACCTGTCACATTATTATTGAATGGAGGGACCACTAAAAAGGGGGACGGTGAATCGCAAATACTATAAGGGCAATCGGCTTAATAGTATAGATAGATAGATAGATAGCCATGACTTATAAAGTTTGGAATATATATAGTTTAGTGAAAAAAAACCAAAATCCAAAACTGAGGGAGGTCAATTTTATCCAATAGTACCTAGTTGATTTTCTCAACAGTCAACTAAATGTTGGGCGCCCATCTAACTCCTTAAAAAAATATAAAAAATTTAATCAAGCTTATAAGTGCTTGGCGACCGATTTGATTGATTGATTGATTTATTTAAACAATTGGGCTCGCAAACATTAGGCGCCCGTTTGCGATGTAAAAAATCAAGGTTGGGCCTTGCCTTTTGAGGGTGAAAACTAATTGAGTATTGCGAAAATCTTACATGACACCTCAAAAATTAAGTGAATGAGGTACTTTAGAAGATGCTCTAAGGATTGGGTAAACCATTCCTGCTCAACAATGCCTAAGTTAGTAAGTTTTTAATTTTAAGCCTTAAACTTAAGTTTTGAGTTCACCATGGGAAGTCTAATGTTTATATGTCCCAACTCCCAAACATCCTAGTCTCGGGCGCCTTTGTCTTTTCACAAACTAATAGGCACACAATATTTAGGCGTTAATATTGAAATAAGAAATTGGAAACATTCTTGAAAATTACGGTTATTGATCGGAGACCTTGAATTTTGTGCATCTCTCAAATGAATTGCTGAGTACTAGATTCATTGAACAACCCAAAGGATTGTTACCATCTAACCATTTTATTTTTTATTTTTTATTTTTTATTTTTTGTCTTAGCAGTTATTTGTATTTTTGTCATATTTAGGTTTTTGTCTAAGCTAAGTGTAATTCTTATTTTGGTAGATGGATTCAACTACTCTTGATGATAATTGACTAAAAGTCTTTTTGTAGCTTTGTCGTCATGGTGGGCTGGTACAGAAATATACAGGCCTTAGCTCGTCAGCTTGGCAGAACAAGGGAGCAAAGCCATGACACTATTCTCAAGTTTTCCAGTTGTCATATTGCATCATCTTCTTCGTTTGGTAATTAAAGCTCTCTCTACACACATACATAAGATGTTAGGTTTCTGACAGTACATTGTTAATATATGTATGGGACATGTTGTTCATGTGTGCTATATCAGTAGGGATTACTGCTGTTAAGTAAAGTTACGCGTTTGAAGCAGCAAGCTGGAAAAATAGTTTGGAAAAAAAAACTTGGAAAATTTTGTCAAGAAGATGAAGAAAAAAATATGCTTAATGAATTGTTGGAGATAGACTTTGATTAATTTGAAAAAACCCCTAAAATAAGTCATTTACTGTATAAAACGGGAAAGAGAACATTATCAAATTGACCTAAAAGGGTCAAGAGTTTCTTAAGTTTATTTAGAAGGTGGGAAATATTTTTCTAAGAGTTAGAAACAAAAATATTAGAAGAGATCGAGAAGTTGTAAGCGTTTTAGAGTGAGACGGGTAGCTAGCGTTGTTTTCAAGTTATAATATATCATTGTGATCGGAATACGATATTCACGTATAAAAAGGGAGATAAAGGCTTAGATAAAGGCTTAAAACTGACCAGTGTAAAACTTGAGATATGGGTTTAAAGCAGGAATTTGCGTTATATTCAAAAGGTTGGGGCTACAACTATTTTAAGAATATCTCTACATTAAAGAAAACTATTTTAAGACCGGCTCAATTATCAGTGTTAATTTTTTATTTCAATAATACAGATTTTTTTTTTTTGAGTTGGGTGGGAGGAAAACTGACATGCTGATCCATAAAAATTAGGATACATAAACCATATTGTTGACTGTGTTAATAAGTTGTCTGGTGTGGTATGCTTTTAGCAAAGGAAGTCCCCTTTTTACATAGGTGTCAAGATACTCCAGTAATTAGTTGTCAATTTTTTATTGTTATCTATAACATATCCTTATTGCAGATAAATCTTGTAATTTATACAGAACGTGGAATTCTTCTTCAACAAGGATAATCCAGCCTTTTCATCAGTATCTCCAGCAGTTGGTAAATTTTAATTCTATCCTCTATAAGTTTGAGATACATGCTAACAACAGATACCATTAAAAACATAGTTCCTATTGTATTACAAATTAGTTCTGTAGCCAAGAATCATGGTATATATATTTTTTTTTTCATTTGCTAAGTCAGATAGTTGTTTTCTTCTTCATTCACCCATGATATATCTTTTTGATGCGGTTCATGTGAATGAATTGTCGTCCATGTTGAAAGTACACGAATATCAAATTTATTTGCCTTAATACGTGTTGTTTTTGGTAATTACAATTCCACTTATTTGAGCGACTTTGATATGCGCATAAACTTTCTTTTTGACATTTTCAAAAATCGCATATTTAAGAAAAAATCTCAATGCATTAAGCATATACCAAAAGTGTGAAAATATAACTATAAGTGATCTTACTTATGTTTCAACCTTGATCATATCCATTAAACTTCAACTGCAAAAAGTTGTGAAGGTTACAAACTGACATAATGACCAAGGAGAGGTTTTATTTATCTTAATACTCGTGTCCTCTTCTCTCCTCTTCCTCCTAGTCTCTATCCCTCTCCTCTAGTCTTTCAAGTCTCTTCCTTTACCAACTCTTTTCCCTCTCCCCTTTACAAGATTTCTCTCCGTCATTCCATACTCATTTTTCCTATATCCTCGATGTGTTCTGGTATATGTGTTAAAATGCATTCAATATATCTTTATGCCATATCCAATTTGATATCTATCCAGTTGTTAGCAAAATAGGTGTGGACCCAAAAACCAATATCCTTTAGGAACTAGATTTATTAAGTTTCTAATGTGGTAAAACAACATATTAACATCAGGTTGATATTGGATTCATGCCAATCTGAGTTCTATCTTTAGACTGCCTTATATAAAAATGAGCGACGTACCCAAATCTTTAATAGATGGACAAGTACTTTCAATGTTGCTTGGTCGACTCTGTAGTGTAGTCATGATGTAAACTGATTACACGGAAGCCAATAATCAAGAATAACACCGGTTTTAATAAATGAAATTAGGTTCGTGAGGAACCCTAATTTTATTAACTAGAACTCTTGTTATGAATAATTGAATTAACTAACTTAACTGAAAAACTAATAACCTAGACCTCCCCTTTTATAGAACACAATGGGTGTTAGAATTAGGAACCCTAATTCTAATTGAAATGGAATTCTACTTAAACTTGAAAATTGCTAATAACAGGCTGGGCCTCTCCAACAAGGCTTAAGCTAAAGACTAAAATACAAAGCATTAAAAACATTAAATAAACATAGATGGTACGGTGGGTAAACGATCCTATGAGGGATGCGCCACATCAAGTCAGTAGATGTGTAATCATCAAATGGCATTGATCACTAGGTTGGCCAATTATATTGTCCTTTCGCCCCCATAGTAAGTCCTCTCGGAGAAATAGTGTTTATTTTTGCCAATAAATTTTAACTCATACAAATATAATTTTGGGAGAAAATATGTGTAAATATGAAGGATTGGGCTTTTAATGACCACTCATCGAATTAATCCCCGGAATCTGTTTTTTGTTTTCTTACATCTAAAAATGTAAACCGACAAGATTTTTGTTGGGTATGAACTCGAATTGTTGAAATTGGGAAATTGTCGAAGTCGTTCGAACGAGATTCATAGCCATTCGAACGAAATCATGTACTCCCTAGAATTTTGGCCCTAGAGTTAATCTCGTTCGAACGAGCTTGGATGTCGTTCGAACGAGATGTTATGTTTCTAGGGTTGGAGACCAACTATCGCAAAGTCGTTTGAACGAGCTTGGAGTCGTTCGAACGAGCTTCGCGTAGGTTTGCCTTAGATGTTAGAGTTATGCCTCGAGATCCGTACTACTTGTATTTTTGGTCCTCTAGTATATAAAGAGGACTTAGGTTATTTTCAACCTATCTTTTGGTGAGTTTAACCTTAGAGAGGCTAGGGTTTGAGAGACTCCATTAAGCTTGAGAAGCTTGAGAGATCATTGTAACCTGTTTGATATCATAGTGAATTGTTCGTGGGGAGTGGTTTTTCATCCGCAAGAGTTTTCCACTTCCCTCCTCCGGGCAAATTCCTTGTGTTCTTTATTGTCTTTGTTTGATTTACTTCTTGTGTTGGCAATTTCCGTGTTTCGTTCTTCGTAGGGAAGAGAGAGTAGCTACCTCAATTCTCAACAATTGGTATCAGAGCGAGTGTTATGGCTTGTGTGGTGAAGAGCGATGGCCGATCAGGCGATGTTGAAGATCACAAAGTTCAATGGGTCGAATTTTGGAGTGTGGAAGATGCAGATAGAAGATTACCTTTATCAGAAGGATCTTGATCTACCGCTGGGTGGAGCTGAGATGAAGCCAGTAGATTTTGATGAAGCTAAGTGGGCGCGATTGGATCGCAAAGCGCTTGGAACCGTTAGGTTAGAGCTATCATCTCAAATTCTACACATGATCTCAAGTTACGACGACGAAGGGATTGATGGAGACGTTGTCCGCTATGTACTCGGAACCGTCTGGGGCAAATAAGGTTCACCTTTTACGGCGCTTGTTTACTTTGAAGATGAAGGACAATGGTAGTGTGCAAGCTCATATCAGTGAGTTCAATACCATACATGCTCAACTGGAATCCGTGAAAATCACTTTTACCGAGGAGGTGAGAGCGTGGGCTCTTCTAGGGCAGATGCCAGAAAGCTGGGAAGGATTCATTACAGCAGTGAGCAACTCATCTAGGAAGGAAGACATCAAATTTGACACTATAGTCTCGTTAATTATGAGTGAAGAGAATAGGCGTAAAACATCTGAACCCTCTTCGAGTTCAAACGGCAGTATGTTGAACGTCGAGGAAAGAGGGAGGTCTTACAGAAAAGGACCAAAATTTGGAAGGGGTCGATCACAGTCAAGAGGGAAGTCTAAGCCGCCCGGTGCGTGTTGGACTTGTGGAAAGAGGGCCACTTCAGGCGAGATTGCAACTCTTCTTCTTCTAAGAAGATTGATGATGAAGAGAAAGATACAATGAACCTTACTGAGGAGGTTAGTTCTGACGAGGCTCTACTACTATCGCGTGACGATGTTAACGAATCTTGGATTGTTGATTCGGGGGCTTCCTTCCATGCTACTGCGAACGTAGGTTTTCTTACCAATATTGTTAAAGGCGACTTTAGTACGGTCTTTCTTACAGATAAGAGTGCATGCAATATTATTGGAAAGGGAAACGCTAGGTTGTTGCCTTCAGGGGGAACATTGGTTTTACAGAATGTGCGACTTGTACCTAAACTGGGGCGTAACCTTATATCGGTTAGCAAATTGGCGGATGATGCCGGATACGAGTGTATCTTTGGCGCAACTTTCTGGAAGGTTACAAAGGGAGCTATGTTGGTAGCTCGAGGCTTGCGACAAAGAACATTGTATACAACGCAAAACACAATTTTCACTATTTGTGCGGCTACTCCGGGGATTGATACAAGTACGTGGCACAAACGGCTCGGTCACATGAGTGAGAAGGGGATGAAGATAATGGTAACGAAGGGAAAGCTAAAGGGTCTTGCTGAGGTTGATCTCAAGTTTTGTGAAGAGTGTGTTCTTGCGAAGCAGAAGAAGGTCAGTTTCAAATTATCTCGAAAATCAAGGAAACCCGAAAAGCTGGATCTTGAATATACGGATGTTTAGGGGCCAACCAAGATGTCTTCTCTTGGTGGTTCTCATTACTATGTTACTTTTATCAATGATGCTACTCGTAAACTGTGGGTCTACTTCGTGAAGAACAAGTCAGATGTGTTCGATAAATTCAAGAGGTGGAAGGCTCTGGTTGAAAATGAAACCGGTTTGAAACTGAAGTGTCTCAAGTCGGATAACGGGGGCGAATACTGTAGTGACGAGTTTGAAGACTTTTACGCATCAAACGGGATTAGGAGACAAAAGACTATTCCCGGAACACCGCAACAAAATGGTATTGCAGAACGCATGAACCGAACAATAAATGAGAGAGCGAGGAGTATGAGACTCAACGCTGGATTGCCAAAGTGTTTTTGGGCGGATGCGGTTAGTACGGCGGTGTACTTGATTAACAGAGTGCCTTCGACGGCTTTGGACTTTGGACTATCTGAAGAAGCATGGATCAATAAAGAGGTAAACCTTAATCACTTGCGTATTTTCGGTTGTATCTCATATGTGTTTGATAATTCAGATACAAGGATCAAGTTAGATGCAAAGTCGACGAAGTGCATTTTCATTGGATACGGTGGTGATGAATTTGGGTACCGGTTTTGGGATGCGAAGAATCGGAAAGTTATCCAGAGCCGTAATGTTACATTCAATGAGGAAGTTTTGTATAAAGACTTCAAAGTACCTCTGGAAAGGATTCGAGGTGAAGTAGCGGAAAGTGTCGACATTGAAGATGATGAACCCTCTCGAGAGAATGATGTAAAAGTCGTTGTTGAGTTCGTTGCACCGAATCAAAACGAGGAACCTAATGATCTAGACATTCCAATCACACTTCGAAAGGAGCCGAGAGTTGCAAGAATTCCGGTAAGGTACGCAAATTCTTTAAATCACTTGTTACTTACAGATGGTGATGAACCTGAAAGTTACAAGGAGGCTTTAGATGTGGAAGCCAAGAGCAAGTGGGAGCTTGCTATGGATGATGAGATGCAGTCATTGTTAGTTAATCGAACTTGGGATTTAGTTCGATTACCGAAGGGGAAGAGAGCATTGCACAACAAGTGGATATACAGACTAAAACAGGAATCTGATGGTTCAAGGAGATTTAAGGCTAGACTTGTGGTAAAGGGCTTTCAGGAGAAAGAGGGCGTTGATTTTGGTGAGATTTTTGCTCATGTTGTGAAGATGTCTACTATTCGGGTTGTGATGAATATAGTTGCTGTTGAAGACTTGCATCTTGAACAACTTGATGTCAAGATGTTTTTCTTCACGGTAACCTTGATGAAGAGATTTATATGAAGCAGCCAGAAGGGTATTCGGTTAAAGGGAAAGAAGATCTTGTGTGTAGGCTTACGAAGAGCTTATACGATTTGAAACAAGCGCCGAGACAGTGGTATTTGAAGTTTGAACAGTTCATGTCTAGAAATGGCTATTCGAATAGCAATGCAGATCACTGTTGTTTTATCAAGAATACGGGGAACTCGTATATTATTCTACTTCTGTATGTAAATGATATGTTGGTAGCAAGTGCTGACATGGGAGAAATAGTTAAGTTGAAGGAACTGTTATCCTGGGAGTTTTCTATGAAGGACTTGGGTGCGGCGAGACAAGTTCTTGGTATGCGTGTTACAAGGGACAGAAAACGGCAAGAATTGAAGTTGTCTCAAGCTGATTACATTGGCAAAGTACTGAAACGGTTCAATATGGATGGTTCTAAAGTTGTTAGTACACCATTGGGAGGTCACTTCAAATTATCAAAGGATTGTTGTCCGAAGATGCAGAAGGATCGCGAAGAGATACGGAAAGTTCCTTATCAATCCGCGGTTGGTAGCATAATGTACGCTATGATTTGTACAAGACCAGACATTACCCAAGTAGTGGGAGTTGTGAGTAGGTATATGAGCAATCCAGGCAAGGAGCATTGGAGAGCTGTGAAATGGATACTGAGGTATCTTAAGGGGACTCAAGATATGGCATTATGTTATGGGGGTTCTCAGATATGCTTACAAGGTTTTGTTGATTATGATATGGCGGGTGACATGGATAGGGGGAAAAGCATTAGTGGTTTCGTTTTTACATTGGGAAGCGGTGCGGTTACATGGGTTTCTAGGCTACAAAAGATTGTAGCTTTGTCTACGACGGAGGCGGAATATGTTGCAGCTACAGAAGCGTGCAGAGATATGGTTTGGCTCAAAGGGTTGATGAAAGAGCTTGGTAGAGAACAGTTATCTCCTAAGTTGTATAGTGATAGTCAAAGCGCTATACACTTAGCGAAGAATTCGGCTTTTCACTCTAGGACCAAACACATTGATATTCGGTATCACTATATTCGCTCGCTCCTCGAGGACGGTGTGTTGAAGCTTGTGAAGATTCACACTGATGTAAATCTGGCCGATATGTTTACGAAGGTGGTGACTTTTCAGAAGTTGACGACATGTACAACTTTTGTGGGTCTTCAAGATTGAAGGTCCGGGTAGAGTGAGCAATTCATTGGAAGATCTGGAGATGGGTTACGGGATTCGATTTCAAGTGGGAGATTGTTGGGTATGAACTCGAATTGGAGAAATTGTCGAAGTCGTTCGAACGAGATTCATTGCCGTTCTAACGAAATCATGTACTCCCTGGAATTTTGGCCCAAGAGTTAATCTCGTTCGAACGAGCTTGGATGTCGTTCGAACGAGATGCTATGTTTCTAGGGTTGGAGACCAACTATCGCAAAGTCGTTTGAACGAGCTTCGCGTAGGTTTGCCTTAGATGTTAGAGTTATGCCTCGAGATCCGTACTAGTATTTTTGGTCCTCTAGTATATAAAGAGGACTTAGGTTATTTTCAACCTATCTTTTGGTGAGTTTAACCTTAGAGAGGCTAGGGTTTGAGAGACTCCATTAAAGCTTGAGAAGCTTGAGATATCATTGTAACCTGTTTGATATCATAGTGAATTGTTCGTGGGGAGTGGTTTTTCATCCGCAAGAGTTTTCCACTTCCCTCCTCCGGGCAAATTCCTTGTGTTCTTTATTGTCTTTGTTTGATTTACTTCTTGTGTTGGCGATTTCCGCGTTTCGTTCTTCGTAGGGAAGAGAGAGTAGCTACCTCAATTCTCAACAATTTTTACATCTCTGTAGATGGGAAATAAGATCATGTCTGAGGTGATTGCCGGAGATTATCATCTGGATACGAATAACAAACCCAATGTTATGCCCATGATGAGCAGCGGTGAAAGATGACTAGTGCGTCTTCGAGGCTTTAAAACTGTTTCCTCTAGAATGTTAATTCGATGAATATTTGTATCCAATTCCCTAAGCATATCTTCCATTTTAGTGTTAACATTAGTTTTGCATTAATTATTTTGCAGGGAATTTCCAGTTCACGGAAACTGCTTACAGATTCATCTTCTGATGCAACTCCTATCGCATCTCCTCTCAAACCACTTTTAGCAATAAGTAGTGGGAAAAATGAAAATCAGGCTGTGGTCTCCAAGCCTTCTACAGTTAAAGCTATTCTAAAGAAAATAAAGCAGGTAGAAACTCCACTATCCTAATAGTATTATTTACGAAAGCGTTTATAACATATTGATTTGGTAGCTTGACAACCATACAAAAAGCACTCCTCATTTTGAAAAACTTGCTCATTATGTTTACTAATAATTAAATGAAAACAGTATAACTGGCTTTTTTTATGTTTATATATCTTTGTCACCTTCTTATTAAAGCAATGAGTTGTAAATTGGTATGAGTAATACTTAAGAAAATTTTCCATAGGTCTTATTTCGCTTTTTGGCTAAACTATTAATTATACCTTTCTTTCTTTGGTAAATGAAAATTGGTTAATCACAGGAATCTTCGAATTGAAGTCACACTCAGAAAATGAAATGAAATTTCTTGGAGAAATCTTAAGGCATTAAGATTGAGAAAAACACTCTTTATTCATAATTTAGAAAATTGATCTCATTTCCTTTATATGCATTCTGATTATTTGAGGACATGTGGTTTTTGTAGAGCCCCAAGAAGGTCAATCTAGTGGCTGCATTAGTTCGTGGAATGTGTGTTGAAGATGCTCTGTTGCAAATGCAAGTAACTGTCAAGCGAGCCACGCAGACTGTCTATCAGGTAGCTAATACTTGATAATTTAACAATGTTTGAGATCTTGGCTGCGATTATAGATTTGGTAAAATACAGTACGCGAATAATAAGATTAGAATTTGAGTCTGTCAACATAACCTTGTAAAATAGAATCGGTAAGATTATAAAACAATATGGTTTTTTTTTTTTTTGCTGAAAGAAAGTATTCTACCTCTTTAAGTTTTAGCTATATGCTGGCCTCGTAAAATCCCGGAACCAGATAGTAAAATTCCAGCCTCTCTTTAAATTGTCTTACACTGGTTTCCTTAATCATCTAACAAGATGGCCTTGAGGCATATCACTCCACAGAATTTGACCAAACCTATATTTTATAGCCTGAAATCTCTACAACCATATACAATGTTGAAATAAAATTTAGTGAGCTTTTAATGCAGTGCACAGCTTCTCCGAAATTGCTACATCTTCATTCTGTTCTCATGTATTCCAAGACCGATGTAACATTGACACGGGTACTCGTGTTGGTGTATAAAATGGGTACTGGATGTCGAACACGGCAAAAAAATGAAATCTACATTGTAAAAAGGTGTTAGACACATTTGTCCGAGTGTCCGATTGTTGGTGGCAGATACCCGTCAACACGGACATTTTTATAAATATGCCGTGTTCATGTTAAATAGTCTAACACTTGCACAAATGGTAATATACAACGAAATAATTTTCCTTATAACTGAAAAAATAAAAATAAAATTGTGGATAGTTCAGAAATTTATTAATAATAAAAAAGAGGCCTGTTGTCAAATCTATTTTGAGAGTAGTCGCAACTAAATTCATTTCATACTTTCTGAGTTTTTTCTTCCATTTTCTTAAAAAGTAGTCTTTGGTTACAATAGTTGAAACAAGCTCCAGATCTGATAATTCTACTCTTTCTAGTTTTTCTTAAAGATTTTGGGACCTGGTATTGCTTTCTGTTGGTTCATTTTAATGGATCTTGTAAAACATTTGGCGCTTATCTATATTTCAGTGGAAAGAGAAATTTTATCAACCTTTATTAGTTTACGTATGTGTTTCTATAGGTTGTACACTCGGCACGCGCTAATGCAGCCCAATCATGGATTGAACCCAGATCGCCTCATTATTGGTAAGTGACAAATTATACTTATTACTATCTACAAAATATACAATACCCAAAGTTATCTTTGACAAAATAAAAAGTCTAAGACGTGAAAGAAAATTCTGCATGGTGGAATTTGTACCACAGATGAATTTACCCAGATCGCCTCATTATTGGTAAGTGACAAATTATACTTATTACTATCTACAAAATATACAATACCCAAAGTTATCTTTGACAAAATAAAAAGTCTAAGACGTGAAAGAAAATTCTGCATGGTGGAATTTGTACCACAGATGAATTTAGACATTTATAAATTTGTACTTTTAAAATTTATTTTATCTCTACTTATTGTTACCTATTCTTACCGGGGTTTAATTTTACAGCGGAAGCATT
Source organism: Kingdonia uniflora (assembly GCA_014058105.1). Taxonomy (NCBI): domain Eukaryota; kingdom Viridiplantae; phylum Streptophyta; class Magnoliopsida; order Ranunculales; family Circaeasteraceae; genus Kingdonia; species Kingdonia uniflora. The sequence continues at coordinate 1,924,938 of JACGCM010002686.1, read as the reverse complement.
TGTTGGGAAAGGATTTTTCCAGAAGATAATTTCATACCATGCGAAAAGGAAGTGTGGGGTCAAAGTAAAACCAGAATGTAAGTTAACAGTTATTGTGAGAGAGATGACTACTGAAGAAGAGATGAAGATGGCTAGGCTAAGAGTTGAGAAGTATCATAGGCTCTCGAAGCGTGAGAGCCGTCTGGTACCTCACACTCTTATCGAGACTAGTTCAATTTGGGACCGCAGAAGTAAGCCCAAGCCAATTGGTCAAGGAACGGACGAACATCTTTAGCATCACTGTATTGAATCATGATGAATAATGTCAAAACCACCATGTATAAAATCAAGCGAAAAAATACCAACGTACTCAATGGCAAGGCTTCTTGCATCTCTCAAGAAAACTTGTTCCTCAGGCCTTGCCTGTCGCCTGCTGATGACTCTTGTGGAGAATTCAAAATGTGAACAGTTGTCCCTGAATTTGACCACCAAGAGTTTGTGGGATCATCAACCAAATTGGATTCAAAACAAACATAAATGTGTGAGCGCACATTTTCACTATCGTCATACTTTGGCGATAAAAGCTGAGATAAGTTACTGCCTTTCCTTGACGGAATCCTCGAACTGTTTCTTAATGACATCTAATAGTTCCTAGTGAGAACAAAAACAAAATCAAGGTAGCCTAGGGCAATATTAAGAGTAGTTATAGTTCGTCAAAGTTTCAATATTAGTCAGTTGGTTCTTGTTCATAGGGTCTATACTTGCATGAACCAATGACTTATATTAGGACGTGTAAAAATTAATTTTATGCACGTTTAACTTGATCTGTAAAAGATCTAAAACTTGATGTCTATAATCTCGATCTTACTTGAGATTATGATGGTCGAGTCAGAGTGTATATAATATTTAAGGTATAAATTTTTTACTCTACGGGTACAACGATGTATCATCGAATCCCTCCTTTGGGTGGTGATTAGACATGCATTGCCCCATAGTTGGTGATCACTTACGCTCAAAACTAGACTGACCACTTACAGTTTGACTCTAGACACTTCCTCACCTTTGGGCCGAGGGTTATTATCATCTCCCCATGCCGTGTAGTCTCTCTTGACAACCATTAATTAATTAGAAGTTTCTTAGCCTTCTTTGGGTGGTCTAATTATTTCAAATTTAATTAGTGTAAAGTAGTCTTAATGAGTCTTTACGAGAGAGTCTTAACATTAGGAGAAACGTTTAACTCCATGGACAAAACTCCTTTGGGCGTATTTGCCCATTTTATATCCCGTCTTCCTAACGACTACTTGATATCACTTAAACCCCATTGGAGATCCTTGGGCATTAAAACCCTATATCATGAATGATATATTATAGCTTATGCAAGATATTATTATCCAATTAATAATAAATATTAATGATTTATTGTAATCCCTTAACAGGGTCATCATGCATATGATATCCTTATATTAGAGTTTCTTTTGATAACTTTTACTCATGATAATGTCCAGCTAGCTAACATATAACAATAATTCCAAAGATTCAATATGAGTATAAACGCGTATATAAAGTTTCATCTGTCGATAACAGTAAGTAAGGGCCTAACTCAATACAAAAAAAATTCATATTTCACGATATAAGACTTAAAAGGAACATGGAGTATGTGAACTAGTTATGCAACTGGTAACAACTTGACATTGTCAACAAAAAGAGCACGATTCTACTGTAACAGAAACAAATTTCATATGCAAATTGTAGTAACATGTGCCTATAGAGGTTAAGGTCATGTCTAGAGACGGAAAACAAAAGTTCTCTTAAGCTTAACGTGTTTCGAGACATACTACAGAACCGAGGCAGCATCCCATTCTCTCTCATCAACTGATGAGCCCTTGCTATGGTGTGTGAAGGATTTTCTGACCTTGATGGCGTCCCATTCTCTCGTCTCACACTTGGGAGGTCAAGCATTTCTCCATTCACCAACATCTAAAGAAGAATAAGCACAAACCAACCCAAAACACCATTGTTGAGTTTAACAATCAACAATCAAGATTACACCCCAATCTCTTCTCAAATCCGATTTTAAAACCCCAACCTCCTCAAATCAGATTTCATAAATGGAAATCAGATTACAGAAAAACTCAAACTCTTTTCAAATCAGATTACAAAAAACCCTAACACTTCTAGAACCCTAAAATTGTATTTCCCCAAAATTAATACATCAAAATCAGATCTACACAAGTCTTCATGGTGATGTTTGAAAAGCGAAATCAGAAAACCCACCTGCAAGTTCCTAATCTCTTTTCAAATCGCAAACCTAACAATCAAATAGCATAGGTAGAACTCATGAGTCCAGCGGAGGAACCAACAAGATCAAATCTGATTTCGCACGTTTATATTTGTTTTGAATCCAATTTGGTTGATGTTCCCACTAACTCTTTGTGGTTAGATTATGGGGTAACGACTTACATTTCGAATTCTCCACAGGGGTTCATCAGCAGGCGGTCGACAAGGCCTGAGGAGCAGGTTTTCTTGGGAGACGCTAGACACCTTCTTATTGAGTTCGTTGGCACTTTTCGTTTGGTTTTAAACACGGGTATGTTCTTCGACGGATTCAAGACAGTACTAGACCTAAGAATTCGGAAAATTGTCAGAAAATTGAGAAGGGCCATGCATTCTCAGTGACAAAACAGATAGTGGGACTTACTGGCTGATGACTGAAGGTGAAGAACAGCTCGAATTTCCATGGAACACTGCCTAACTAAATTTTATGACAAACTGCAACTGATTTCGGCTGATTCCAATAAAGTTATCTTTACTTTCCAATACATCTATCGCACAATCATCTTTACCATCTTTACTTTCATTTAGTATCGATGCATACTAACATATATGCATCGCGAACTAACATTTTTCTCTTTGACAAACACTATCCAATTACAGGGATCTCGTTTGCAATTATTACTAATCTCACAAAACATGTCATGTTTTGTCAATTCCAAATCAAAACCCAGATATCTCATTGAGGAATAACATATGGTAACCATTATCAAAACCCAGATATCCCATAGAGGAATAACATCTGGTAATCTCAATTGACAACCCGGATATTCCATTGAGGAATAACATTTGGTCATCATTTCCTTTTTACATTATCCCATCGAGGAATACTAGGGCTGTACACGGGTCGGGTCAGCCCGGGTTTAGGCCTGGATCTGAACCGACCCGAAAATACCGGGTCTTTAATTTTCAAACTTGAACCCGAACCGACATACTCCACGACCCGGACCGGAATCGAACTGGAACTGTCAGGTCGGGTCGGGTTTGTACCAAGACATTTGCACAAAAACTTTTGATTCTCTCATCTTCAAATTTAGCCATTCAAATCACAAATAATATGTCTGTAACAACCACAATCAAACAGGGTTATCAAACAAAGAGAAACCTAGGTGTAAAGATTTGCCAAAGCTTAAGAATAAAGGGAGAGGATTCGCCTACACTACCTTTGTTGCTTCACACCCGCTACACTCTCTTACAGCCACCCATCTCTCCACATCTCCTCTCCACATAAGCAACCAAAAGCAACTCTCTCTCTCTCTCACTCAGCTGCCTATGTGGCAAAAAAACTCTCTCTCCACTCGCCTCACTTGATTCAAATTTGAATGCCTCACTTGATTCAAATTTGAATCACTCGCTCTCTCTCTCTCTTCTGGCTTCCCTCCAATCAATCCTTCATTAAATCACTCACTCTCTCTCTCTCTCACTAATTTCTCTGTCAATCTCTCTCTCATTCTTCTGTATCTCTCTCACTCCCCATATGTGTTCTACGAAGCTAGCTTCTGTAAAAAAAAAATAACTTTTCTCGCACAATGTCGTTACGCCTTTGACCAAATTGTCCACAAAAAAATCACTCTCTCTCAGCCTCCAACTTTGAATTTTTGTGTTTCTGGTTTCTCTCATTGTTTTCATTACCATGTCGAAACTGTATTTCGTGAACCGAATCTTGCAATTGTGCTACAGAGGTAACTTGGTTCTTGATTTTGCTTGAATAACAGGTCAGTGGACGGCATCCGAACATCTACCAATATCTACTCCAAAAATTGACAAAAAGGAAACAATAAGGAAACAATATTTAGAATTCGATAAAAAAGAAATTTATTGTCTAAGTCAAATTGTCAAATTGTTATAGGATGCGACAATAAATTGTCGAATGGTTAGAATTCAACAATAAATAAAGCTTTTTTTTTGTTGAATTCTGCCAATTCGACAAAAAACTATGTTTTCTTTATTGTCAAATTCTATGATTTTGACAAAAAAAAGAGGAAATTTTTGCCGAATTCATAGAATTCGACATTTATTGATTTAAAAAAAGAAAAAAAGAAATCAAGGTTTCAACTTACATCTTCAAGCTTGTAACTGAGGCGAAATCTTATACCTGATTATTACGGATATGTTCTGTTGTTTGGGATGAAATCTACAAAGAGACTGAGTTGACAGAAAGAGTGAGTTGTTGAGCTCAGTGGAGACCGAGACACGATGAATGAGTTCGAGACTGAGCGAGAGAAAGAGAGAGCGACTAGTTGTCGGAGCGATGCAAGCGAGAGAGAGAGTTGAGTGACAGAGTTGAGAGAGAGAGTCGAGTGGAGAGAGAGTTTTTTTTTGTTTTTGTTTAAATTTTTGAATTTTTTTCTCGACACGTCAACGCTGAGTGGGAGAGAGAGAGCTGTCGAGTTGTCAAAATGAGAGGCTATGAAAGAGTGTAGGGAAGAGTGTAGGCGAATCCTCTCCCAAGAATAAAAGAGATAAAATTTCCCAATATTCTCAATGGGTAGAAACAAAAGTATATATTAATATCTTTGAGGTACAAGAAGAGAATAAAAGAGAGATATCCTTATCCTCCCCAATTTCTCTCACATCCTTATTTCTAGCACATCCTCAGAACCTCCTCAGAATAAAAGAGAGATATCTTTGAGGTACAAGAAGAGAATACAAGAAGCTTATTTCTAGCACATCCTCAGAACTTTGTACATTATGATAAAAGAAGAGAAGCACTCCCTCTCTAATGTTTGATTTCGTCCACATATATAGGGCTGTACATGATGAAATTTATAATAGATTTTGGTTTTTTGACACTCGATCTACAACACTGAAGCAACATATCTAACCTATTGCGCCATTGTTGCAGAATAAATGCTTCAAAGATGTGTTGGTGGGAGAGAGGAAGGAGGTTACCATATTCGAAAACCATTATCCCATACAACTCTATACCGTTACCATATTCGAAAACCCTGTTGAAACCACTGTTACTTGCACTGCTCTTACTGTTAGGAAATGGATATCTAAAACCCTCTACAAGGAAAACAAAGTTAAAGAACATTTAATTTTACTATGCAGATCGGTATTCAGTCTTCAAAATTGAAGTACAAAGCAGTTCTTGTTTCACAAAGAAGATGGCTCGTGCTTCTTCTACTCTAATTCTATTTGATCTACTGCCACAGAACGTTACAGACAACATCCTCGTACGCCTGCCTTAAAGGAAGCTGTTAGGACAAGCATTTTATCCAGGAGTATTGGCATGTTTACAAGATGCATGCTTCTATCTTTTCTTGCCATCAGCTGACTGTCTTAGATTTGGCATCTGTGCACGTTGAACTTCCTTCTGAATTCACTGGCTTTAAAAGTCTCAAGAGTCTTAAACTTCATGCTGTAACAATCACGGAGAACGACCTTGAAAGTCATAGATGCATTGTTTTGAAAGATTAATATTATTGGAGATTGAAGTCTAGAAGCTCAAGATTAATGCCCCAAATCTCAATTATTGCTTCATAGGCGATGGTCCATTGGAAGAACTGTATAGGGAAAACTACCAGAGTTCTTGCTTTTATGCATATATTTTTGTCGTGGAATGTAGAAAATGTTGAGCAAGGAAAATCTTGCAATTTGGTCAAGCTTCTTGGTTTTCTACCTGCTGTTGAGAAGCTTGAACTGGACAACGATTCTCTAAAGGTAACCCAGTAATTTATTTTGCATTTTGCGTTTTTTAATCTCATAAGCCTTACCACTTGCCCAAGTTCATATCATTTTGTAGGTTTTGTCAGTTTGCAATATTCCAAGGAGGTTGCCTAATACTTTGGAGCGTTTGAACGATTTATATGTGCTCGTGAATCTTAAATCCGCAAAGGAAGTCATTGCTGCTCTTTGCTTGTTCGGAAATTCCCTCCGTATTTTTGTAAGTATGTGTGGGGGAAAATCTCAACTCCTCTATGGTGGCTCTCATTTCCTATTTATAAAGGATAGGAAAGGTGACGTCACTATAGAGAAGTCAAATTATAATTGCATCCTTCTTTACAGTTGTTCTATACCAGAGTTTGTTTGTCTTCGACCTGGTGTTGAGCTGCACTGAAGCGGTGGTCGAAGCTTCGGTGGATTCGAGGGTAGACTTGCTATATAGCTTTGACAGATTTGTAAGTATGGTAGGCTTCGAGCTTGTCGGTAGTCTTCGAGTATCGAGTCTGTTCTCGAAGGCTGCGAGTAAACTACTACATTTACCTCCTCTGTTGGTGGACAATTATAGCTAAGAAGTTGTCTGTATGGGAACTACCATTATTATTGCGCCAGTTACCGAGATCATTTATTACTGATTATGCTGATTATGATTTAGCATCATTAATGACTCTGCAATCTCTTATAAAACGGGGGGGGGGGGGCAAATTTTCTTAATTTGTTATTGGTCTCTACTCAGCTCCTCTCTTCACTTCATGTATCAAGATGAAGACTCGATCTCAGAGCTAACAAGAATAGGAGGTCGCTAGAATAGCTGCCAAGGTCGTAGTATTGACGATGAAGTATTTCAACTGCATGAGCTTGGAGGCGAAGCTTCCAGAGCTCATCGACCTTCAGATAGGCGAGCTGATTGGCAAGGAGTGAGACGAGGTGAGAAAGTTCAATTTTTGGTGGGTGATGTTTAGTCAACACTTTTTAACTGCTACTGAGAGGGCCGATGCGTTGAGAGGCCTGGCAGAGCAGTTGGTGGAGGAAAAAATACTGCTGCTGGTAGTAGTGGTTCAGGACACTTGAATAGTTGCCCTGACTGTAACTGATGTACTCGTTTTATTGGGTGGCTTGTATTGTTGTTATTTTTTGTAGTCGAATTGGAATAAATGGATTTTCAATTTATTTTATTGATGTGCAATGCTTATAAATGGTATGGGATAGTCGAAGGTTTTGAAAATGTATCAAAGAAAATAGATTTAGAAAAATAAAAAGGATAGTGATCTTTGACCTTCGAAGGTTCTGGAAAGAGGTCGAAGTAAAAAAAAGACTTAGAAAGACAAAAGGAGATCGAAGGATAGGGCTCTTGAACCTTCAAAAGTTTTGGAAGGAGATCGAAGGAAAATACTTGGAAAAACAAAAAGATAGGGCTCTTTAGCCTTCGATCCCATTTGATTTATTGTTGTAATAGTAGATAGTTTGTAGTTGGGTTCCCGAGGTCATTGATATGTTCGAGGTTGAAGCCTGTACTGATCTAACTTTTGCAGGCTTTATTTTTGACTTGCAGGGACCTGGCTATTTGAATAGAGTGTAGAGCTAGGGTTAGTAGTTACTTCATGTCTGATATAGGGTATTATGATGAGTATAACGTTAAAAATGCGAGTGATTCCTATTTCCAAGAATTCGAATTAATGCTAATGATTTTTTATTCGAGATTTAGAGAAAGGGGTTGGTGTCAGCCAAGGAATTAAGGGAGATTGTGTCAATGAGGGTGTTTGTTTACATGATTTGAAGAGCTTGAAGAGAAAATTGAGGAACAAAACTAGGAAAGTAAGGTGGTCGAAGCGATTAGAGAGGTATTCAAAATTCGTAAGGGATGGTCTGTTAGAATTATTGAGGGAAGGTGGAGAGGTCAGAGAGAGTGGGATTAGTGGGGGTAATGATGGCCATTGTGGAAACCAAAACGGTTTGCAGTGTGTATATAAGAGGATGGAGATTTTTTTTTTCAAAACAACTGTTGAAATTGTGTATATAAGAGGAGTAAAAGAGACCTCTACAAATCGTTTTTCTAATCCTGACATTGTCGGAGAGCGCCTAAAAACACTGTGCTAAAATATGTCCCACTCATTATTACCTTCTACTAATTGTTCTATGATCGTTTGTTTTCCCCTTTTCATATTGTTTTGTTAGAATTAGTTTGTAGAAGCTTGGTGGCTACCATTAATGGTAGCTTCTATGACTTTGGGGAAGATGGAAGGTTCGTAACTAGGTAGATTTAGAAAAAGATCAACTATGAGGCCTATTCTGGAAGTTGTGTTATGGATACTACCCTTGAATGGTTTTTGGGTGATTTTAGGATCTATTGGGGGATTTCATTTAATATAATTCCTTCGGGTTTAGTTTAGGATAGACTCGAAGGGAAACACTTGTATTATGCTACAGGGTGTGACCGAATGAATAGATTGTGGTCGCGTTTTTACTACAAAATACTCGAATTTGAGTCAAATGAGGGGTTTCAACTCGAATGTATTGAGCTAACTGGTTCCTTCTGTCTTCTGTAGGGTAATATATGCGTACTCAGGAGTCAGCCATGAGGCTAATGGACGAGGTCGATGATGTATTGAATAGGTTGAGAACTTCTGGTCAATCTGAAGAGAGTAATAATGATGTAGAGGAGTTGTAAATAGCAGATGTTGTGCCCTTAGCGCTTATTGAACCCGAGGTTGTCTCTGTGAGGTGAAGATGAAAGAGAGTTCGAACGGTTAGAGAGAGCGACTAAGAGGAGGGTGAGAACGAAGCAGGTGTGAATAACCAAGTAGGTGACGAAGGAGAAAGTGAGGAAGGTGGGGAAAATGAAGGAAGTGAGAATGAGGGAGGTATGGAGGATGTAGGTGATGAAGTTATCGAGGACGATAGTATCAGGTTTGAGGAAGTCAATGCTTGGGAGCGAAAAAGGCTTGGCAGTTTTTTTGAAAAGTATAATCTGGCTAGGAAGGGCTTCTACTTATTGCCATGTGGATAGAGGTTTTCCTTCGTGGGTGCGCACGTGAGGGGAATAATGGCATTTCGAGGGAAAATTAGGTTAGGTATTCAGCTCCCTCTTTAGCGTCTAATCAATGAGGTTTTGAATTTTTGGGATGTGGCTCCTTGCTAGATAAATGACAACTTCAATGAGATGATAAAAGTTATCGGGGCCTTAAATAAAAAGTTGTTGGCCGAAGGTAGGCCCTTAGTGGGGTGTGAGGATATTGAGGTTTTTGACTCTAAGAAAAGCAACCCGAAGGGTGAAACGTATCAGATTGAGTGTCACCCTGACAAACCCTGGTTGCTCGACTTATGCTTGACATGTTGGTTTATAAAGGAAGTTGCTTTACATAATTAATTCCCTATGGGAAAAGAACTTTTTTTTTGTTTTGTATGGAGGTTGCAGCTTAGAATAACATGAATCTAGCAAAAAAAAATTCTGACTTTTGTGATTTTTTTGCACGATATCATGAGATAGTTTGAGCAACCACATCATCAGCCTCAATCTTCCTGATTTTCTTCTAATTATATTTCAAATTTGTTTGAAAGAAACTCTATAAGTTTAGTTGGCACGCATTGCTAACTTTTGCTCTTTACAAAGATATCAAACTTTTCAAGTCTTAAAAATGTATGTAATAAAACTCAATTACTTCTTTCTAGGATTAAGCTATTATATACTCATATTGCTTTTGATGATCTGATAATGATATTTGTATAGAGAATGACTCAATAACATATGACACACCATCACAAAGTTCACTAACTCTAATTTAATACAACCCAAGAAATCGATTGCAAAAGGAGCCTGCTATTTTCGATAGCTTGAAGTATCTCCACCACTGCACATGCCTAAACCACATTAGCTAATCCTATATTTAAATATAGAGTAAGATTATATAAAACTGAGACTTCACTGAAAACTGCACCCAGTGTTTGGAGGGCGAGGATGCGGTCTCATTGTTTTAAGCCTTAAGAAACATAGTAAAGAATGAGGGCATGAGAGGAAGGTATCAAGGCCTTTCACCAACTATACTGGCACTACTTCCAAATTGGGCTGTGTACTTCATTGTATATGAGTAACTCAAGGACTTGCCAATTGCATATTTAATTTCCCTTTTATCGAATCATCAAGAAGGTCCTGAAGTACTTCTTGCTTATAGGTACAAGAAGCAAATTGGGAAATTTATCAGAAACAAAAGGCCTAAGAAACAGTTCTTTACGAGAAGGAGGAGGCAGAAGCACAAAGAACAACAGCATCAACAACTCTATTTGCCCGACAATAATCTGCGGATGGAGAATTCTTTACGAAGAAAAGAGAAGCGGAAGGACTAATGGCTTTGGCAGAAGCTCAAGGCATTTATGTACGTATACTTTTGGATGCAGTAGGAGGTAATTACGCTACCTTAATAGATTATATGATTATTAACATAGGCATGTTTCAAGAGCTTGCAAAAATCAATGTTGGAGCTGTACAAGGATTACAGCCAAAGATCGGCATTTGGAGTAATGGCGGTATGGGGAATTTCGCGGGTGGACCATGGAGCGGAAATACAACCATGAAAGAAGTTGCCCGGGCTTTATGAGCAATGGCGGTATATGAGCAACTCATGCTCCCTGTAGTAGTGCCTTTAACAACATTTATAGAGTTACGTGCACCTGTAAGGGATCCTTCAGAGCCAAGATTAAGATCCAGACACTTAAACAAATTTGTGGCTTGAACAACCTCGTGGATCTGATAAATATCCTGCATCGGTGTATCCTATAATTTATCTTTTGCCAATTTTTGAATAAAACAGATCCCCAGTCTTTCGTGCCGATGAGATATCTCAGAATGTGTTTGATCCCATTCCAGTGCCTTTGGGTAGGTATATAACTATGGTGTGTCAAACAGTTCACTGTGAATGAGATGTTGGGTCGAGTGCACCCTGCTAAGTATAACAAAGCACCGATAGCTCCTAGATATGGCGTCTCAGGCCCTAGAAGTTTCTCCCACTGGTCTGGAGGATAATAAATGTCCTTGTCTATTATACATTAGGCAACAATGTTTTTCGTATAGACATATCTGCCATTGTCTCAAGGATAAATAGGGGTTGGGATTTGTGGGAAATAGGGAGATGGACGGCCTAAATTGATTTTAACTCTAATACTTATGGGTAGTTTAGGCAAAACATATGACCTTACAGGAAAAAAAATCCCGAAGAACCACCCCCCAAAATCTTTGACGAACGAGCTGAATAGATTACGACGAAAATGTGGAGACTTCTCACGGATGGATCAGCAGGACCCGCAAGGTCAGGAATCGGAATCGTATTGATTACCCCTTCCAATGACAGAATTGAGAAATCGATCCGCCTGGATTTTGAGGCCTCAAATAATGTCAGCGAATACGAAGCTCTCATTTATGGACTCGATCTTGCTCTTGAGCTTGAAGTCCCCGACTTCTCAGTTTATACAGATTCACTACTCATCGTCCACCACTTCTCTGAGCGATATAAGAAAATGGGAAGATGATAGAGTACGCAGCCCTCGTTGCAGATAGGATGAGCAAGTTTGCGAAAGTAACTCTTAATTATCTTCCTCGAGGTGAAAACAAATACGCCGATTCCTTGGCATATCTGGTCGGGGTCTTAGGTACAGAAGCTCGATATCTCCAGATCGAAATCATTTCAACCCCCAGCATTGATCGCATTTCAGTATGCACTATCAATACTGGGGGCGATAAAAGAGGAGACGACGATTGGCGAAAGCCTTTCTTAGCCTACCTTGGCATCGACAACAGTTGCAATGGACCACTTCCAAAGGATCCAAAAGAGCACCGACAGTTGATCAACAACTCGAAGCGCTACACAAATCAGAATGGTAGACTATACCGGCTTTCCGTCACAGGGCCTTATCTCAAGTGCCTCTCCAAATCTAAAGCAAAGGAAATGCTCCGCGAATTACATGAAAGGACTTGTGGTGGCTCTCATGCCGCAGGTCGATCACTAGCAAACAGAGCTATAACACAAGGGGTATTCTTGCCTGACATGCGCAAGCAGGCAGAAGAATACTCACGAAGATGCGACACCTGTCAACGACATGGCCACATGATACGCACCCCTGCGCTCGAGCTCCATGCAAGCAAGGTGTTCTGGCCATTCAAAAGATTGGTCCTTGATCTCATCGGCGAATTCCCTAACTCTCTAGGTAACCGCCGTCACCTCCTCGTAGCTACCAATTATTTTACAAAATGGGTAGAAGCAGTTCCTCTATGTCGAACCAGAGAAGAAGAGGTTATCTCTTTTATCTGGGAATACATCATCACTCGGTTTGGGTTCCCCGACCTGATTCGTATCGATAATGGGCCCCAATTTGTTGGGGAAAAGATCGTCACATTCCTCAACCGACACAATATCATCTACTCACTGTCCAATCCTTACTATCCTCAAGGCAATGGCCAAGCCGAAATCACCAACAAAATCGACTCTCTCTCTTACCTCATCATCATACTTTCTAGTTTGAGTTCAAACTCACTCTCTCCAACTAAAATTAATTTCCTCTCCTCCATTTCTTTCTCATAATTATTGTCCGTTAAACTAATTCAAAGCGAAATAATGTCAAAAACAGTTATTGTTTTTACAATGGAGAAAATAGATAACTCAATTTTGTGTCATTTAAGTGTATAGGGTTGACCCAAATTTCAAGAAAATATTTTCCTATATTATACTACCCATGCAGAAAACGTTTTGCTTGCATGAGGTAGGTATGCACCTATCTCTACAACTCTTCATGAGGTTCCCCACATGGGTGAACCAAAAAATAAATCTACTTTAATAGTTGGGTGATATTTCTTTGCAATAAATAGACTAATCATCTCTCAACTCTCAAGGAGCTTTATTGAAGGAGGAAGGCGACGTGATTCAGACAAAAACAAAATGAGATCTAACGGCTTACTTCCTCCCGTTGCTGGTGAAAGAAGGTATTTATCTACTCGTTTACATTTCATGGCCACACCAAATATTTTTAATCACTTAGATGATACTTTTCTTATTATTAAACCATACACATATTTGTAAAAAAAGGCCTTATAACAAGGTTTAAAGCTAGAACATAGATATTCTTTTAGAAACCCTAATCAAGCCGGCCATGTGGTGCGCGACGGCACAGATCCGAAAGGAAAATGACCTATAGAATTTTTTTTTGCCTATATCCCAAAAAAAAAAAACCGATTAAGCCTAACCCAGTTCAAATTATACCTAAGAGAAGACAAAAATCACAAAACCAAATCCAATTATCTAGAGAGGGCGTAGTACTAATTTTTTTTTTTTTTTTTCCTAGACTAAAAAAGATTCCAAGTAAAAAAGCTAAATTTTATTCTTCGCACAGGCGTCATAAAAGCTAGGGCCGGCCCTGACCCTAATACATAACTCTCAGATTTAATATTATAAACAAAAAAATGTAAAGTACTTATACTGTTAATCATCAACAGATTAGAAGGTAAAGTTGCGTTAATCACGGGTGCTGCTCAAGGGATCGGCGAGGCTACTGCAATATTGTATACTCAACACGGTGCAAAAGTCGTAATAGCGGACATCCAAGATTACAAAGGTTACGCGGTATGTAAGAAGATAGGGTTGAATAACGCGTCCTTCATACATTGTGATGTTTCCATTGAAGAGGACGTTAAAAATGCTGTTGATCATGCAGTTGCAAAATTTGGAAAACTCGACATAATGTTTAACAATGCTGCAATCGAAGGTTCAACGTGTCCGAGTGTAACTGATACTAAAGTATCTGAATTCGAAAAGACACTTAGCGTTAACTGCACAGGTGTGTTCTTGGGAATTAAGCATGCAGCTCGTGTTTTGATACCGCGGAAACAAGGTTGCATCCTTATCAATGGGAGTGTGTCCACTGTCATGGGGGGGGGTTGCATATCATGCTTACACAACTTCAAAGCATGCGATTATAGGTCTCATGAAGAACACTGCTGCTGAGTTAGGACGGTTTGGGATTAGGGTTAATTGCATTTCGTCTTTCATGATTGCAACATCTATGGCTACTGATTACTTTTCGGACAAGGATGGTAAGTGGATTGAAGATTTGGCATGCAAAATAGCCAATCTGAAAGGAGTTGTTTTAACTGTAGATGATGTTGCTAAGGCCGCAGTCTATTTTGGGAGTGACGATGCCAAATATGTCAGTGGCCATAATTTTATGATTGATGGAGGGCTTACCACTACTAATGATGTGTTTGGTATCTTCAATAACTTGTTACCAAGTAGACTATAGTAAGTGTGGGTTAAAGATTTCAAGTGTACCGTTCTGGTTGTTTGTTTGTTTGTTTTTATTTTTTGTGCTAAAGGTAAAGATTGTATGGTATCTTCAATAACTTGTTACCCAGTAGACTATAACTTGGGTGATTTTTCGTTGAAACTGAGTTTATTTTGAAACAAAATATAAAGATGTTTCTTTCCCAGCATCGCCTCTTCGATACTTATAGAGAGAACAAAAGAACCGACTTCCTTGTACTTAATTGTCATGATCTTCAACAAAGAAGCACACTGACAACAATAAAATGTCCGAGCCTGGAGGGAGGAGAAGCATTATTGTAGTCTCGTGAGACTTAAAATGCAAAAGAACTAAACATTTAGGCTTCATTTGAGGATCGTGGTTAAGTGACATGGAGACACCACTCTTACCTGCCACCGGTTTCTTCTTCTTTACGTGCTCTCCTCTTCTCAAGTCCAGGGTTTCAGATCAAGGTGGGGGAAGCTTAGATGAAAACAGATTCCGCCTCAACTCTCCTTTCTGTTAGTGGAGTGGGGCTCTATTCCTTGAGCTGCTGGATCCCTTGCTGTTGAACTGCTGTCAGATCACACCTTCTGGGGATGGGATGCGTTCCCTCTGACTCTGTTGATCCAAAGTATGCTCGCCCTGACCTTGTAATCCAGGCATGTGTCTATCCTGACGAGGTCAAGTTGAGCCAAAATGGTTAGGTACCTCAATGCGTGTTTGTTTCGAGATTCCCATCACTAACCATGACGATTAGGTATGTACTTATCCTGATGAGGTCGAGTTACATGCAAGGCACCCCGGTTGACATCATTGTCTGCATAAAATCTAGGTAGATCATATATACTTCTTTTTACTGACCATTACAATAGCGGCAATGTCTCGAGATCAACCCACCACGGCCATCAGATAACGTTTATACCACTGACGCTCACCGTCGGCGATGGCAAGGAGCCCATGGTGGTTTAAGACTGTAGTAGTGAACTTGGGTGATGTAGAGACAATTTGTTTGTTGATTGGGTACTCAAGTTTTGGTGGATGTTCGAGATGAAGATCACATTTTATGTTAATTGGCTGCTAAAATATTATCATGTACAACTATTTATATTTTGGTCAATCCTTTGCGACTCAAATGACTCGGGGCTAGCCGGCTAGCATAGTATCAGACTGGGGTTTCGATAGACTTACTAGTTAGATCTTCATCTTAATCGTAAATTATCATTAGGAAAGCTTAGTCCAAATAATGGTTGAGTCGAGGTGATAATCATACCTCAAGACAAAATCTCAAGGAAAATAATGGCTGATTTTGGGGGTTTTAATTCCATCCGGGTCTGATAGTTGGTAAAAAAGAGCATATAATCACTGACATAAGAAAAGAAAAGATGAAAAAGAATCGCAGGAGATGCTTGAAAACCGAAATAATAATCAGACTCCAACTCCATTTTTCATACAAGAAAGTTTTGATGCACTATATGCATGTATTTATGATGTCTAAAATTAATCCAGTTTGCTTCGAGCAAAAAATAATAACGTTCTAAAACTCATTACAAAACTGGTTATACCTCTCCTTGTTTGACAATCAATGGATTATCGGTTTAAGAGGATGCGCTCTCAGCTTTGACAAGTCAAGATTTGCATCCAGCTCTTCATCTACTTCCCCGACTATACACGACCTAAAAGAAGTTAACTCCGAAGCAAGCTCGATGGCAAGAGTTTCTTGCGGAGTTCGATATGACATTAGAGCATAAACCGGGTCGTCTTAATCAGGTTCCGGATGCTCTAAGTAGGAAGGTAGTAGAGGAGATGGTGGCTGCCTTAACTACCATTGAAACTGATTTTCTTCCCAAGGTTAAGGAGGAGACGGGTAAGGATCCTATATGCTTGCGACTGCTTGGGCAAATGAGGGAGGGTATTACTCGTCGTTTTGGGGTAGAAGATGGCGTTCTTTATGCAAAAGGGGGACGCGTATATGTTCCTAGTACGGGCGGGATTCGACGGGAACTTTTGAAGGAGACGCACGACTCCTTATGGGCAGGTCATCCAGGCCAAGAGAGGACGTATGCCTTATTATCAAGAAGCTACTTCTGGCCTAAAATGGAAGAAGAAGTAGAACTATATGTGAAGACTTGTCTTGTATGCCAACAAGACAAGACCGAGAGGAAGAAGGTCGCAGGGATGTTGGAGCCATTGCCTATTCCAAGCCAGCCGTGGAAGAATCTTTCCATGGATTTTATATTAGGTTTGCCTAAGATGCAAGGGTTTTCGTCGATCATGGTGGTAGTAGATCGGTTCTCAAAGTATGCTACTTTCATTCCAGCACCTCTAGTTTGCAATGCGGATATTGCAGCAGAGTTGTTCTTCAAGAATGTGGTTAAATTGTGGGGAATACCGGAGGATTTCGTTAGTGATCGAGACACCCACTTCACGGGAAGGTTTTGGACTGCATTGTTTGGATTAATGGGTTCCAAGTTAAAATTCTCTACAACAAATCATCCTCAAACTGACGGGCAAACTGAGAGGGTGAATGCTTTGCTTGAAGAGTACCTTCGTCATTATGTTACTGCGAGTCAAAAGAATTGGGTGGAGTTGCTAGATTCGGCGCAATTTTGCTATAATCTCCATCGTAGTTCGAGTACGGGGATCGTAGTTCGAGTACGGGGACGAGTCCCTTTGAGTTGGCTACGGGTCAACAACCATTAACCTTTCATGAGGTAGTAAAAGTGCGATCCCATGGGGCCTGTCCAGCTGCTTATAACTTTGCTCGTTCTAAACAAGAAATGTTGGAAGATACACGAGATAGCCTTGCAAAAGCGAACAAGCAAATGAAGAAGTGGGCTGACCAAGGGAGGAGAAATGTTGAATTTCGAGTTGGGGATAAAGTAATGCTAAAGCTTACTCCGCAGATTTGGAAGAAGATATGTGCGAAAACTGTACATCGAGAATTAGTTTCGCGATATGATGGACCGTTTGAAGTAAAGGAGTGTCTGGGAAAAGTAGCATATAGGCTGATTCTTCCAGATCGTTTGAAGGTTCATCCCACGTTTCATGTTAGTTTCTTGAAACCATACCATGCTGATTTGGTAGATGTCACTAGACAGGAACAACGACGAGCTCCCCCGACTATTCGAAAAGAGTTTGAGAAGAGCGTGGACAAAATTCTGGAACACAAGACTCTTGGTCAAAGCAAGAAGAATCGGAGGACGTTGTTCTTAGTTAAATGGAAGGGTTTACCGGACAGCGAGGCTTTTTGGGAAAAGGCTATGAATCTATGGCAATTCGAGAAGGAGGTACATGAGTATTTGGAGAAGGCACCGATGAGGACATCGGGTTCTTCCGGTGGGGGTGGTTTGTTAGCCCCTTGAGTTTGCAGCACGAGTGTGTGCTATTTGATGCGGATATTAAATAGCTAAAACCCAACGAGTAGGCCTCGCTTAAAAGGCTTGGTCAAGGTGAGGCAGGAGTAAGGCTCAACGATGGAGTGTTAAGTGGTTGCTCGGTTTTGGTTTCGGTTTCGGTTTAAACTTGGGTAGTGTTTAGACTAAAGCTACAACTATTGGAACATGGGTAGTGGGTAGTTGTTCCTTTACAGGATAAAGGAGAAAGTATTCTCTTGGATTCAAATATGGAAAATGAAGGGAAACAAGTAAAAAGGCACAACCTGAAAGTGGGTAGTTGCTAGGTGGTTTTCCTTTTGTGAGGTTATCTCTTAGTTTAAACTAGCAATCGGGCACACGCTGTTGCGTGTGCCTACAATAATTTGAAAATTTATTATACATGTTGGCGATTTTAAGATTTCTCGTGGGAAAAAAGAAAGAGAGTAAGATTTTGTAATGTTGTTACGCCAAAATTTATTATTATGCTGTGTATGCTTGTCCGAGGTTTGGTATTAACACTTGAAATTCCAAAACATTGATCATTTGCCAAAAAGGATTTGTACATTAGGTTCTTATTATCCTCAGCTAAATGTGCATCAAGTTTTATCACAGGAACAATCTGAGGTTTATATGTGGCTTAAACCATTGAGGTTGGTAGATTTGATGATGCGCTGCTAAAAGAGTAAAACCAATGGACTCTTCTAGAGACGTTTTCATGTCAGTTAACGTTGGTATATAACTTGTTCAACCTTCCTCCACCGTTCCACACCTTTGGAATCAGTATCAATGACAGAAGAAAAGCAGGGAGTACAAGGCACAAAATGATATTATAGGAACTCCGGGCAATGAGACTCTTGAACCGGAACCTCAAATTCGAAGATGGCTAAAATGGTTAAGGGTATGGTAGAATTGAGACATCGTGATAATGGGCTCAAATGTGGGAGTAGCTCTTCTTGTTTCTCACCTTCTACTCCAAGTTTTTCATAGTTTGAAGCCATTAATGCACTCTCTCCCTCTCTACTACAACTGCAGAGAAATTATCAAGAAAAAAAAGAAAGATATCTCCCTCGGATGAATGAAGACGATACAGATGTTGGACTTAAATTCATTGACGAAAAACCAATAAAAATGGTGGTTGCCGTAAATATTAAATATGTGCACAGGTAGTATTTATGTGAAGCAGCTGATCTTGGTGAGTATTGAGGACAGTTTGTAGTTGAAAAATAGCTTATTCTGACCCACAGTGTGGCAATGTATAGTAGCATCAACTAGTAACTATTGAAACACACATTGGTGACACTTATAATCGCCAACTCTAAGAGATTTTGCTTGAAAGATCGATGAATTAAGCTTGTTAGTCAATAAGAAGATATTACCGCACAACTTAACCTAAAAGAAAAGAAGAGGTTGTGACAATAATCATAACACAATCAATGAGCTAGCCACAAAAAATCTTATGGCACACATTTCAACCCAAAATGTCACAGATGTGTAGATCATAACGACAAAGGTGTACATCGATCAACAAGTATACAAGTGGTATCAAACGACAAAGGTGTACATGTTTGGATCCTGAGACACAGGTGCGGCATAACCATATGATCCATCATAAGCCTGCCTTCCGTAGTATGCGCCTCCACCATTCCATTGGTTGCCGTTATCTGATCTTGGCTGCCATTGCTTTTCCAGGGAGATGAGTTTAGAGTTGTGAATCGGCTAATCTCAAACAATTGATTTGTTCAGTTCATATTACTTGCTTGTTCGCCGGACTGCGACCCCAGGAAAGGCGGACTGTGTTCTTGCCAATGGTCGTCCCATTCATTCCTTGCAATGCCTCCTCCGCATTGCTTCTGAAAAACATTACAGAAAATAGGAACTTAAAGTGAGTTATTTAATGTCTTTGTGCAGTGTGATGATGCAGATGATAGTCAAGGTACATACTTTGTAGCAAACTGTACGAATCCACATCCTTTTCCAATAGGAATTTTTACAGATACAATTTTACCAAATTCAGAAAATTGCTTCCTGAGATCTTCATCAATGACTGCCATCAAGCCCTCCAACAAAAATCTCCATTAAAACAATGATTAGTGCCAGAAATAGATGGGACGGTTGACATCTAAGAGCAGGGAAGGAGCAGTAAAACCTATAAATGGAAAGGGACGTTAATGCCACAGAAAATCTAGACCTTAAATATCTAAAACAAGAACTCGTTTAGTTGTGTATTTAACATATTTTGCGGGGTTCTTAATTGCATTTTGAATAATGTCATATGCATCCACACAAACAGATTTCACCCCCATCGTTTCAAGGATGGCCAGCTGAGCTTTGGCTTTGTTGTTGAATGAGAGTACTACATCATTATAGCTTTTGACACATGTGGTCGAACCCATTAATGTTTTCACAAGCGGCATACACCCTTACGGAGGAATTCCGACAAGTGCCAATAGCCTGCCTCCTATAGCATGCATTTCTTGATATTCAAACATTCTTTCAGATAAAAAAAAATCATCTCTTAAAGAATACCACATTGGTGGGTGCCCATGGATTTAGCTAGAGCTATGTTTGTACTTCGTAATTAGAACGGGGGTTTATATTAGGGAAAGAGACACATCTTGATGTCTCTCGTCGTGCATTTGATCAAGTAATCAGTATATTGTTGGACATTGAACTCCTTGGACCGAATGGGTTCCAAATAGTAATTTTGGATGAAGTCATTTATTCCCATGCTCATTACAATGACCGCGTTGTTGATAATCTCTTATGCTTTTGCGTGTCCCACTATTCTTTTTAAAGCAAGCTTATAATGCTTCAAGTACGCTAATTGCTTTGAAATGAACAATACATTCTGCAACACCCAAAAAAACAAAAACAAAACAAAGGGATCCCGTATTATTCCGAAGATCAGAGGAAAACCATGTAAGTACTTCAAAATTTTGTTGCTAAATAAATAGTATTTATGCATTAACAGAAATTGAAAGCCACTAATTCAAAAATACTGTTCAAGGTAATAGTACTAAGCACATATTTTCATAATAGATGGTTTTATTTTCTTTATATTTATAATGAAATTTATATGACCTTGTTGATTTTTTTAACTTATTTTGGTCCCAAAACCTGTACAAGATCATAAACCTTATGGAGACCCACAACTTCAATCATATATGTACCTGCCCATACTTAAAAACGAATTAACTTTAGATTGACATCACTATAGGAAAACCCCCATGGGAGATGTTCCATGGGGGAGAAAGATGACATACCATAAGGTTGGCGTTTAGATCGTCGTAACCAGAAGCAGCAGATGCAAAACTAACACCATGCAAGAGGTTTTCTTTCTTCAAATGTAGGTCTAGAAATCCCCGGATGATTTTTGTAAACCCAATTGCCTCAGCTTTAAATTTAAGACCAACATATCAGAGACCAAAGTTTAAGGTGTACTTATTGGAGGAGAAATATAATCTTAGGTAAATTGAAAACATTACCAATGAAGTCTGTGGGGAGTCTCCCATTGCAGAACTTCCCCGTAGGGCACCCATTGAAGAAGTTCTTTCCGTAGGGTTCAAAGTTTCCCTTAAACGTCGTGAGGAGACGATTATAATTCCCAGGATCGACGCTAGAGTCTCCAAAGACTAAGATACATGTCAGATTGTTACAAAGGGCTAGTTTTCGCAAGGTAAGAAGATTTACTTTCCCGGGTGTGGTTGATACTGTAAGTGTCACCGCAAAAAATAGTACAAGTGTTAGTACAACTCTCATCATCTTTAACCTTTTGGTTTGGAAATCAGATTGAAGAACAGATACATGTACAGAAGAGTAGCAGAAGGCTTTTCTCCCCTTTTATAACTAGATGTGTTTTGCTTAGTAGCACAGTTGTAATTGACTACTATTAATCAAGATCTCCTATTAATCACATTGATGGCCCGATTAACCGCGCAAATTTCAAGCTTTCGAGTTCTAAATATTATTAAAAAATGCAAATTCAATCCAATTTCAATAACAAAACGCTGAAAAACACGAATCGATACCTGAGCGAGAACATGGTATCTAAGTATTCTTTAAAATTAAGTAGGCAACTTTGCTGTAATCTGCACATATAGGCTTATAGCAATCAGAGTGATAATAGACATCAAATACTGAACAACATAGAACTGACATCGTAAAATATTTATAGTACATCACTGAGTTCAGCGTGGTGCATGACTAAAATGTTAACCTAAAGCAACATGTTATCAAAGATGAAAGAAGCAAACATGTTTTAGGAGCTAGAATTGTTGCTTGTAAATTCATCATTCGTAACCTACAATATAGTTACCCCAATTCATAAACACAAATGAGTAAATCTCCAGCTGTGTAAATTATTTTATTGTTGGACAAACATGTTTTAGGAGCTAGAATTCCAATAAAGGTTTGATACGCAAGTAATGAGTTTTAGGAAATTAATATCCTTTATTCACCTCATTTTTATATATTTTGATTTCAGCCTCTAGAGGCACAATAACAGCTTCAATTGGAACATAGTCCACATCCTTTTGATTTGCATGAGCTCTAAATGGCGAAATTACACACCTTACCCAGAAGGGATGCTGCATACCCCACGCATACTCCCGCATTATTAATTCCATGATTACTTCTATATAGAACATTTGTCATTACGAATTAAATAAAGTAAATAAAATCTGACCGGATTGTGTTATCTTTCCTTTATTTTGCATCTTCGACAATTTTGGAGGCAATGGTACATCGGCGGAAGCATCTTCAGAGAATAAGCCACTAAGCTCTACATCTGGCTCCTCATTTTCAGTAGTGTCACTTTCTGTTGGGGTTCTGGTCGATATATCATCAACATAATCAAAAACTTAATAGCTGAAATTCTTTGTTAAATTCCTTCACTTAGGGGTTCAATCTTCTTTTTAGTAAAATCGACCCCACTTGATATAGCCATCGAATCACTCATTACATATTCAGACAGAAAATTGAAAGCACCCTCATCCTCTAACCCTTTTACCAAGATATCATCTGATAATCCTGCACAAATACATCAGCAGAACACGCTAATAATAGTAAAAGTTCAACTTGCATTAACATATTGCTTGATGGTTACCTCAACGGCCTTCTATGTACCAACTTATGGTATACATATTTGGATTTTTAACCATGCATATTTTAAGTAAAAATCTTATGAAGTTCATCGGGTAAAAAAAGGAGAGATTTTTGGTGATCCGTTAATTCTGATATTTGGTTATTAGATTCTTATTGTGTATTTCCGAATTAATAGCTAGAATGCCAAACAAAAATGGTGTTACAAATATGTGCCTAATAACATATAATCATTAGGCGTTAATGTATCCGTGCAAGTTGTGCTGCTAAAAGAAGCACCCAAGGCTTGGGATAATATAGTGAGTTCTGAAAAGTGAACATATTTCTTTCATGTTGACATGTTTCTTAGCTAACAGTCGCCGTAAATTCTTCTGTATTTTTACAACTGCTGCTTCTTGTCTCAACTGTTAATATAAGTTACGTGCCGTTTTACCTTCAGGTGGAGCAAAAGACGAACACTTAATCAGTTGATAGAGAATAAATAATCTTATTATTGTTAGATATGTCTTATCTTATTATTGTAATACCTCAGCTACAGGAAAAACATTACTATTCTTTTTCAGAAAGCCCTTGTATCTATTTTAGTATTTTACAATGAGTTTCAACCCATATTCTAATATACTTCACTGAGTCCTTAATTGTTAGATATGTCTGATCTTTCATCTCGAAATTCAAAGGATTGGACCATTTAATCAATGTGATTATTTAATATGTGGGCGGCAACGGAATAAACGAAATATATTACAGTAATTATGTATAGATATATGATACATAGTATTGCCATGACTTCGTTTGCTGGTTAAGTTATGATATTGGATCTTGAGACTTTTTTCAATCCATAAAGCAACACTCCACTTATATCTAGGTCAAGACATGATATGTATATACATGGCAATAAGAAAGTGCCTAGCACGTAAGTGCAAGAAAACATGTCAGCATGAAAGAAACATGTTCATATCTTGTTAATTATATGTAATGTGCCCAATGTTCAATTAAGGCCCACAGGTATGAAATACATCAACGTGACCATGTCTAAGTAACATTGTCATTCATGTGCATGTATGGTAGTGTAACTACAGTACCATGCGCCTTTAAGTTTTTCCTTTGCAGGAATTTAATCTTCCTTATTCTTGATGGGCTTGTTGTTATCACCAGAGGTGTTTGATGTCAATTTATAATGCAATCACATTTTTTCTTCTAAGTTACAGTGTTTAAGCCTCATCAAGCTGTACAGCAATCAACCATAAATTATAAAAAAAATATACATGAAAAGCATGCAATTTGTATTGTTGAGGAAAAAAAAACATAAGGATACCTCTCCAACAAGATTGCAAATGAATATCAACCTTGCGTTATGAAATGAACTCCTTGCGAGCAATATATGTACGTTTCTGTTGTTGAATCATTCTAGCTACATTGCCTAGTACCTCTGATCTTCGCCCATCCAGCTCGACCATCTGACCAGCTCTTAAAATGACTTTTGTTTTCCCTATTTGTTATTACAAAAATATATAAGACATGTACGGTAATATATACACAACGAAAACTACTAAGCTAAGAGAACCTCCAATAGTGTTGTGAAGCTGAAAGAGCAAGGAGGCTTGTTTGCTAGACTTAAATAGGAAAGAAAGACAATAGAAAGAAGTTTCCAAGGCGGAAGACATTTAAAATGGCATCCATCCCTTGTTTATTCCCTTTTCTATTTTTCAATCTTTTTACCCCTATGTTGCAGCTCATGAGTGGACCAAAAAGCTGATAAACTGTTTTTAAAAAATTTAAGACTTTCCCAAGAAAACCATTGAGGACATCTTCAAATTAGGGGATTAAGCTAAGGCCTAACACTATTACAACATTGCTCTAGTTGCAACAATAAGCTAATGTTATGAGAGGAATACCTGATAACCTTTCAATCCCTTTTAATGCAACCTTTTCATCGTGGCTATAAAGGAAAGCAGGCGTCAATGGAAGTTAAAAAGCATCCACGTTTCAACAACTCAAATAAAAAATTAAATATAAGGGACTTACTTTTCTTTCAATACTTCTGGGGCAAGTAGAGCGAAACAGTGAAAAAACTCAAAAAATGTCCATCACAAACTGATCCTAATTGTTTCAAGAACACCTTAATTTATTTAAAAACAAAAAAATGCCAAAAAAATACAAATATGAAAAAGAAATCTAAAGAGTGATGTCATTATACATACACACAATGTAATTGTTAGATGATGTTGAAATTCAAAAAAATAGCAGGTTTGAGGACATTGCTTGGCTTCAAACATTTAATAAAGTGAGGCACGGTTGAACTCAGACTCACCATTAAAGATTAAAGTTGTAGTTGTAAGTTTAAAAATGTTCATTTTTTGACGAAATCCATGGTAAGAGTATCGCAGAGTTTAATAATATGCTCATTGATTGTAAATTTGCCTGTTGTTCTAAGAATGTAACAATAGGTTGCCCCAGCTTTCTCCTACATAAATGTGGGTGTGACTGCTAGTTTGTGTTCGATAGGGGGAGAGTCAAATTCTTGCGACAAAATTTATTCAAATTCCTCAATCTAGGACTATATCCTCATCAAAGTCAGCCATGGCCTCCCTAATTGTAACATAGCAATTATACAGACCACTACCAGAAATAGAAAATATTTATAAGAAAGAAACCCCATTGAAGATAATGCCCATAACTAATCCTTAGTGAAAGCTTCATTTGAAATCTAAGTTCGAGTGTTTTCAAAAAGTGAGCAGTGTATATCATACAGTGCGAACGGTGAATTCATGGCCTGAAGGTTCTTAAAAGTCCTACTCCTCTTCCAATGTGCAAAATTTACTTCTCGTGCAACTCATAATAAAACTTGAGTGACTATGCTATTCGATACTTACCTTCTTGAGGATTGAAGATGAAATAAGGTATCAAATTGTAACTAGCTTGTACAATTTTAGGAAGATTGCTTGCCTGCCATTAAATATAATCATCATCATGATATGAACATTACGAAACTGGACACTGTAAATAACTTACAAATATAGCATTATCTGATTATCAATTCATTATATAGATGTGAGAATGGTCTTACTGTAGATTAACAAAATCATTAAATAGACTTTGGATTTCATTGAAAGACCAATTCTCCTATCTAAAAAATAATGTTATGGGAAAGTTTTGCAAAAATGTAAAATCTATTCAGTTGCAAGCAACAGAATCATGTTCATTTGCACCTGGCAGAAACCTTCCAGTTTAGGCCTGGGCGCTGGAGCATTTGCTTTTAGATGGCCTACACTTATTATTCAAAAAACTTTGTTCCCATGTAAGCAGATTATCAAACTCCTAAAATATCTTATATGATGAAATATTTTTCAGAAGGTTCAGGAAGACTTACGACATTTGTGTGAACTATTCCCGGTGATACGCACACAATGTTAATGCCAGATTCAACAGGAAGATGCTTATGAAGAATGCTGCTAAACATGATCTGCAATGCAATGAACATTTTTGTTCAAACACATACAACTTCAGCTACGGTAATGAAATTAGTTTACTTATATCCGTTAATTTTTGATGTTATGGATTGATATGGATACTGGAGAATCTAAATGTATGTTCGAGAAAGAAGAAAAGAATGCAGTAAACACTCAGTAATTTGCATTTTTGAGAGTACTACTAAAGGAAATAAGCTATAGTATAGTTCACTGTAAAATCCACTGGAATCATAATCAGCTTTGAAATCTACAACAAATATTGCAGCCACAAAAAACCCGTAAATGCAATGATAATATGTAAAGTAAATAAGGCATACAAATCATTAAGAACAACCCCATACCTGATAAAATTCGACTGAGTTAAGCATGAGACTCAAACTCATTCCAAAGAGGTATTATGGCTTCATATCTTGATTCTAATTCAGTAAATGGCTCCTATGGTCTGATCACAAACATTCTACTTGCATTACGCAAAGATCCATGCGCCAAGGCAGTCTCCCTGTCTTCATCATTAACAAACTTTATGAAAGGAACATCTCAATGTCACCTTTGAGACCCCAATCTAAATTGAATCGAAACGAAACTGAACTTTAGGTTGTCGATGCTTGTCGAAACTCAACGCCATTGTTGTACTCTTAGGGAGAGATTCAGATTCTAGGGTTTAGTTTTAAGTGGATTTTTTTAAAGAGTAATAACAGGAATACAATACTACCCTCTAACAATTTAAATATGACAATTTCGTATACCTATTTTAGACTAAAAATTAAAAATTGATAAGGGTAAATTAGGCAGGCGAAAAATATAAGTTTTTAATGATTTTGGCCGAATACATCCAATGGCTCATCATTTTTAGGTTATAAAGATAGGCTTTGATATTCATAATTTTGTGTTGGGGATTCGGATCGACAGCCGAGATCGAGTCTCATTCCATTGCTTTTCCTTTAGTAGTATAGATATTTGTATGGGGGAACTTAAAACAGGGAGAGAATCTGTGTAAAGTCTTGTAATCATAGAGTTGATTAATACAAGCAAAATTGGTTGCGGCCTTAAACAGATTATTGTGTTTGCTTGATTGTATGTTTAATCTCCAAAGTCTTGTAGGTGATTGTTTGTTATCCTTGTAGTGTTGGTTATTTGCTGATCTAAGATAAATATCTTGGAGCGATCACGGAGTGTTCAAAGCGAAGAAAATTCAGGTTTGGGATTGACCCCGTGACAGTAGGGGTCAAATTACAAGTTGATGCTCCCTCTTAAATGTAAAGGATGAACATGAACTTCACTGCCAAATACAATAACACATAAGTATATAATGTGTTGAAACCCGACATGTGATTTTTTTGGGTGAAAATCACATTACAACAGAAGAACAATTAAACATGATCGAACATGAACATGAACGTCGATTTTATCCCGCATTTTCCTCTCTAAAATTCTATGGTATGCATGGTTTACTGGGGCAAGTTTCATCAGTATCTTTCTTTCATTCCGTTGCTAACAGTAAATATTCATTTTATGATAAATTTTCCTCTATTTCAATAAAGGTCATTATAGTAAAATGATTTCAATGGAAGGTAATTTTTATAAAATAGATTATGAGCTCTACCCACAATGATGAAATGGACATTGATGACACTTGGGCAAAATTATTTTTTATTTAATACTGAGTAGATTGACAAAAACGATTATTTGCTAACAAAAGAAAAGAAAAGTAAACATCAGTTTTACTTGTTGATCGTATTGATATTATGAAAAAAGTGTATGTATATGGCTTATGGTGAAGATGGTCTTCTCACCAAGAACAGCTACAACTAAAGATGTGCATACCTGCGATGATTCTGGTAGAAGTTATCTAGCTGATAGTACACATAAATAGGGTGCTTCATACGCTTTGGTACCTACAATGAAAGGGTTACGACATATTACATTACTATGTATTCTTGCACATGGTCTTCTGTAGAATAAAATTGAAAGGAACCTGTAATTAGCTTTCCCCTTTCTTTTTTTGTGTAGTAATTCAGAACAGTAACAGCTACAAAGACATCGAACAGCAACAACTACAGTAACTTCAAGCAGTAACATCTACAGTAACTTTGAACAGTAATAGCTACAATAACTTCGAATAGTAACAGCTACAATAACTTCAATTCGGACAGTTTCGTAAAACAACAATTTCGAAACCACAAATATTAGGTCGAAACAACAAAGAGATTCGAGCTCAGGTAAGTAACAACAGATTCAATCTTTTAACAACAAGAACAATTTTGAACTGTAACAGTAACAGTTTCGAATAAGAACAGTAATAACAAACTCGAACTTCGCAATAGAATTAAGCTTCGTGACAGCAACACCGAGTTCTAAACAATAGTAATAGTAACAGCGATTGATCTGAAAGAGTAACATGATGATTAGCGCTCGAGGCATGGGTCGCACTCTCTTTAAAGAGTATCTCAAGTACTCTCCTAGGATACAATGAACATATACGGTATATTCGCCGGAAGTCTACGTAAAAACTGAATGAGTTTTGCACCTCAAGTATAAACCATTTTTAAAGAGAGAACGAGAGAAGACGATGAACAGTGGTTTTTGTGTGTCTTAGTATGTAGAAGAAATAAAAGTATTTATAGGTTAAAACACAACGATCATAAGCATGCAAAACGTTCAATAACAAAACGTCAATAACAATCTTTGAATGCATGCAAAACGCTCATGCGAAACACTCCCTGAAAATCAGGTCTATCAATATAATAGCCGTTGGAATGAAGGAAATGAAAGACCCATTTTAAATGAGAATAAAAGCCCCAAGCCCATACCCAAACTTAAGCCCAAGCCCAATGTCCAAATGAGTTTTTGAAACAATCCAACATCTTCTTAAATAGAAATGCACATTCCCTTCTATGAATACTCAGCAGTTACATTCTCGAAGAGTTGCAAATCAGACAGCATAATAAAAAAAAACTGCAAAAACACAACTTACTGTTAACATCTGGGTGCAGGTTTTATTCAATGTGCTCTGAATATATCCGACCTTATCCCCTCTTAAGTTTATTTCAATACAATCAGTCTCATACCAATAAACAATTTCAACAACCTAAAAAAATAGGAAGAATGGATATTGACTATGAACATTAGAAGACTGTACAAAATGTCAAAACAAAATATGGTCAATCTAAAAAAGAAACATACATTCCGTGAAGCAAGTAGGGAAGCAACACCGATGGGGATGAAAATAAAATTGATTAGTGTGAACCCCAAGATCACCTGCACAAAAATATGGAGTAGATATTATTAACTTTTGCGCTCAAACTGCAAATGCAATAACCAATATACTAAATTGAATTAGTATGGAATATGGATATGGGTGCAAGAGTTTGTACTTGGCAAGAAAAAAAGTAACTACTACAATAGTTGGACTACACAGACAATATGATTTGATATTTACACTATATATCAAATCCTATAAGAAAAAATGGAAACAAATTGCGAAGAAAGAATTCGTAATTTGTATATTCTGTACAAAAATTGTAACTGGAACGTGCATGGTAACAGCTATAGAAGTGTCAAAAGAAAAATTCTAATGAAATCAAAAAGTTTATGGAGCTTTGATTTACCCATTGAGGTGTGAGAATTGGCTTGCAAGCTGGAAGCTCTTGTTGAGTAAACCTTGAATCTGAAACATAAGTAAGAATATGCGAGTTTAGTAAAATTCATGGGTTAAAAACTCATAAACGTGTTCAAAGAAATAATTGAAGAAAAGAAATAGCCTGCTAATAGAAAATAAATAGCTCTTGTTGAGTAAACCTTCAATAGCCTGCTAATTGAAGGCTACCATGGGTTATTTCACTTTTGTGTTCAATTTTTAAAAGAAATTTACTGTTAAGGATCCGATTGTCTTGGACTACATAGAACTGCTAACTGATCTCGTTCCCGATCCCAGGAAACAGGTCGATGAGAGGTATGCTTTTAATAAATAACACTTTTAACCCGTATACCTCGTGTTTTGCAATCACTTTAATATGAATTACTTCGATGTTTTTATCGTGAGCCTGAAGTAGTTTGTATGGTCTAATGGTCTCTTCATATGATTATCTTTACGTACCTTCTCAAACAAGACTATAGCTTTAGATTGACTTGGCTGAATGAAAATTATAGACTTTTAGGTGACCCATCGAAAAAAATAAAAAGATTGATTGAGATGATGAAAACAAACCTTGTAGCATGTTTATTAAAGGTTTCTTACTGACAAAAAAAAAGTTGGACAATCTAAGAAAATTGACTAGGGATAATCATTATCCATGAAATAAATAAGAAAAAAAGTCAACAAAAGGTAATTGTATAAAAAAAGTTTTTTACGTTTGTTTTAGTAAGGTAACAAACAATCGACAGTATTTTGTTGAAGGTTGCAAAAGATTTTAATCTTTTTAATGTCTTCTCTTTTGCAGGGATTATAACCAGAAAGTCCGGTTAATTAGCTTATATCCTATTACATGGGATTATGATAAGTTCGATACATATTTTATTGAGGCAAGAAACATGCTGAGGTATAATCCAAAAGTTGTTCTAAGCCAATTCAGTAACAATCTCAACTGTAAGTATATTTGTCTGGATTGGATAAACTTGACGGGCAAAAAAATAGCTGTTTATCGTGCCGAGGAGTATGTAGATAATGTCAACAACAATCTCTGGTACATACGGGATCTTATCACACACTTCAGCGATAAACCCGATAAGATCCCGGAGAAGGTACCGGTACCATTTAGATATTAGGACTAGGTTTAAAAGTAAACCTAAAGATAATCTTATTAATAGGATAATGCCTAAGTTTAATGACGGTGTACAAATTTTTTATCACAAGAGGCGCGCCAAGAACATCGAGAAACTTACGCAGAATATTGTATGTATTTACTATTGGAATTTATTTAAACTCATTGGGGTTCACTTAATAAATATCCTAAATTTCTATTATATTATATTTTAATATTTTTGTATAGAGAGTTATCTTTGTTCCCACTTTCTGTTCATTGCAAGCTCCCATTGCAAAAGAACGGTACATAGTTCATTCTGAACTAGATGTCACCAAAACAAGAAGACTTATGCAAAGAGAATTCTTTAGTCCATTAGAAATAACGAATGTGAATACTCTTGGGCTAGAAGAAGAGGTTTGTTTTGTTACTTTTATTTGGCTTAATTTTTTTATTTAAGGATATAATCTCGCCGTTGGAGAATTATGAATCGGCTATAGGTTATTATGACATTTCTAAAAGGATTACATATTGTTATAACTCAAAGCAAAAGTAAAACCCCCAAATGAACATCTTAAAAATTATTCATGGTAAGGAGATCATATAAAACCCTAAAATTGGAAATTGGCTTATCTCAGTGCATGGACTATGTGTGTTCTAGCGTATGACTTGTTTATACCAAGTTATTGAACATTTTTATTAATAATTATATTTTTTATTGAAGTTTTGCTTTGATAAAAGCCAAGGAGAAAACTTTTGGTGGAGAAAAAGCACATAGAGTTGGAATATGATGCAAATAGCATATATGCGCACGTATTTGATTCCGTATTTTGCGATTATAAGGTTAGTTGCATTTAGCCAATATAACATTTTATTTAATCTTTTTCTTTTTGGGTAAATATGTAGTTGGCCGATATGTTGGAAGCGTTTATCATTAAATTTTAGCTCTTTCCTGAGCCATCATTTCATGACCTCTCATCCTTCAAAACTCTCCACTTGTCCAAGAGAGAGAGAGAGCTAAAACTTCAGAAACCAAAAAATAAAAACTTTTTAAGAAGTTAGAAGGACAAATCTAAAAATTTGAAGTTTATGAATGGTTCGAAGGTTTTCGTTAGATTTTTTGATTGAGAGAGATAGAGAGTAGACGATAGAGCGATGGAGTTATGGTTGTGGGGAGTTACGAGATATGTATTGGGAGAGAGTATGGAGGAAGTTAGCGATAGTTATGAAGAAGAAAGTGTCGTGGGTTAGATTGCTCTTGTTTCTTTATAGTAAAGTACCATTTGGTTTGCTAAGTTCAACAAAAGTTAAATAGATTTAGGCCGTCCATCTCGCTATTTTTTCCCAATCTCTATAAAATAACATTAAATCTCATTCCCTTTGTCTTTCTCTTGTGGGCAATTTTTTCTATACGAAAAACATCATAATACTAAGAGTATTTCCAACGGTATCTCTTGTCAAAAACTTGGAACTCAAGTTTCTACTTGAGAAACTAACTCAAACTTCATTCAACAATGTTTTTTTGAAGAAAAAAAACACCAAATAGACGCCTAAGTCTTTAGGTGAGTTTAAATTATTTTTTCTATCTTGATATCTTTGTCATTTACTTTTTTTTAGAGATATTGTGAAAAAAAACTAACTTTCGAAAAGGAATTTTCAAGTTTGCTCACCACGGCAAAAACTTCGCCCCTGACCAAATCACGGTGAATACGTCCACGTATATTCGGTGCTACCAACTTCTCTTAATAATTTTTAGTGTATCTTATTCATCGTAAAATCTCAGTTATTTATCTATATTGAAAACTAAGTTTCTTATCATGTGAATAATACATTATCAGTCGTACGCAATTGTTGCATTTACACGCCTTCGACAGCTGCAACTAATACATCAAGCCATCCATACGCAAATGGACTAAGATTCACTATTGTTTATGAAGGAAATCAAAAACACATACATTACTTAAGATTTTCACATGGATTAGGTCAAAGTCCATGGTATGAACTCCCAACGTATGTTCCTCGATAACAACTGGGTTGGGTGCAAACTCGAGAACTCTGCATAGTCCCCTCAAAGGCATATGCTTTTTTTTTTTTTTTTTTTTTTTTCCGACATTGCTCATTCTTTTATTGATCACCTTTTTCTGCAACAAAAACCCCATCATGGATTCAAAGTGCAAACAACCACAAATTAAGGTAACTGATACAAAATTATTTACATGGAAGACCCTTGTGCCATTACTAAATGGCGTTCCCAATTTTGCTATAAATGTTATAGAAAAGATACGAAGATAATGGTACAATCCTTAATGTCAACTTCGATGAAAACTTGCATACCCTTAATACATTAGGAATTCCATAAATATCTATACAAAGAACAATATGTTCAAAAAGAAATAACTATACAAATAGCTGAAGGTGAAGGCTCACTTGAGAAGGATTCCACGAAGAGAAGTTACCGATCTAAAGGAGCAACCATCTCACCAAGAATAATGAATTCGCACCCACACTCCGCTGGGTTTGTGAAGACATCAAGAACATATTGGAATTTACGAAAGCACAGGGGTCATGCTAGCCACCAATTAAAGCACAATCGCCCCTCAACAACATCAATATAGCCATTTTAGATAATGAAGAGGCAATACAAACTTGTCCATGCATGAGTTTATCCATTGTAGGTTTACCTCTTCTCTCCAAGTAGTATTTTGACTTCACATACATAGAAAACGTATTGGCAACATGGGTCACCCCAACAACTGAAGTAAGTAAGCCCCTACATTAATCCTCTTATTTAAATTTGGGATGTGAGCAAAAATCGTATTACCAAAACAAAGCGTGGTGGTAGACAGGACTGGTTTAGCACAGAGTTTTGGTTTTCCGTTGAAGGAACTGTTTCAACTAACTTCCCATACCAATGTAAAATCGCGCATAAGTACGTCTTTGTCATTTTGATATATTGTATGATATTTCTCGGTATAGAGTGGTTTATCAGTGTTTGTTATGTATTGGTTAACAACTTGATACATATATAAGCTGACATATCCGATAGATAGTAACATTTAAAGAATATGTACACATGTTAAGATATTTCGTTTATGTAAAACAAATAACTATTGATATCTATACTTCCATGCTTAAATGTGTATATATCAATATATTTGATTCCTTTGAGCCAACAAAACCTAAGGGTTCTTTGCCAATGTGCTTGATAATGTAATGTAGATTTATCTCAACCTATACCAACAAAACCATTTTCAGAGCAAGTAGTGTGGAGTTATGGTAAGAGTTTCTTATTAAGAAGTTTACATAAGCTTTGCAGTCATTGTAACATGGTAGAACACTTGTTTAGTGACTGTAGGGCCATCAAAAATACCTTTAGGGAGAAAGAGAAAGTTATACAAGTCAACCTGTTAAGCCTAAGGTGAACACTGAAGTTGAGGTGCAGTTGAAGAGTAGTGGTTTTATTGTGAAAGAGATTCTCGTAAAAATAAACAACTCTAACTATTAAGAATGCTCTCCAAGCTACTCAAATTGGTCAAAAGCTCCTCTTCGTCAAAAAGGGAAGGATAAAGCAATTGTGAGAACCCCAAAAACTGATTCCCCATTAATCATGTTCCATGGTTAAAAGTAGATTACTTAGCTGCTAGGCCCCCAGGTGCTAGTAAAACCTTTAGATTCATTCAAGAGGACTTTACAAAGGCTATTAATGAGGTTGTTCAAGCCACAAATTTTCATAAGTGCTTGGATCTTAATCTTGGCTCTGAAGGATCCCTCACAGGCAGTGGCGGAGCCAGGATAATTGGTCAGAGGGGGTAGGGAATTTTGGGGGCCCAATTTTTTTTTTGGGTTGGTGTTCCATTAATCTGTAATGTATTATCCAAGAGTTGAAACAAAAATCAGATAACCTCATGCTCCCATTAGCATTTCATACACCAAGACCAAAATCGCTTACATACTTGTTCCATTGAAACTAAAGTATCTCATTCATAACATAATTTGTGATTTGGATGAAAATAAAAGAATAGAATACAAAAAAGCTATGAAGTAAACCAAGAGAGCAT
Organism: Kingdonia uniflora; assembly: GCA_014058105.1. Classification (NCBI taxonomy): domain Eukaryota; kingdom Viridiplantae; phylum Streptophyta; class Magnoliopsida; order Ranunculales; family Circaeasteraceae; genus Kingdonia; species Kingdonia uniflora. The sequence goes on along the minus strand of JACGCM010002686.1, from coordinate 1,889,938 downwards.
TCCTCAAATTGGGTTGGTGCTCCATTACTCTGTATGCTCCAATAGTCAAAACAAAAAAAAATTAGATATCATATCTTCATGCTCCCATTAGTTATTTTTAATAAGATATTCCATTAATTGATTGCAACTTAGAGGAATGAAATTAGAGTTTATACTTACAGATTTACAGATGAGGAATATCCAATCGAACCAATATCAAATCGCAATCACAATCAGCCAATCACAGAAGAAATGAGGAACCAATATTCGGTTACTCTCGTAGAGGAAATGAGGAATCTGTTACTCTGGTCTCTAATGAAGAAAATCACAGAGGATATGAATGAGGAAGAGGAACCAACATTAAGTGTTTTTTTTAATGTATAGTATATATTATAACTAACCTCTTTTTGGTAAAAAGTGAGTGTTCCCCCACTGGTCCTCATGTGGCTCCGCCAGTGCTCACATGTGCACTTAACTCTATAAATGTTGTTAAAGGCACTACTACAGGGAGCATGAGTTGCTCATATACCGCCATTGCTCATAAACCCCATCAACTTCTTTCATGGCTATATTTCCGCTCCCTGATCTACCCGTAAAATTCCCCATACCGCCATTTCTCCAAATGCCGATCGTTGGCTGTAATCCTTGTATAACTCCAACATTTATTTTTGCAAGCTCTTGAAACATGCCTCCGTTAATCATCATGTAATCTCTTAAGGCAGCGTAATTACTTCCTACTGCATCCAAAAGTATACGTACATAAATGCCTTGAGCTTCTGCCAAAGCCATTAGTCCTTCCTCTTCTCTTTTCTTCGTAAATAATTCTCCATCCGCAGATTGTTGTCGGGCAAATAGAGCTGCTGATGCTGCTGCTCTTTGTGCCTCTGCCTCCTCCTTCTCGTAAAGAACTGCTTCTGAGGCCTTTTGTTTCTGATAAATTTCCCAATTTGCTTCTTTTACCTATAAGCAAGAAGTAGTTCAGAACCGTTTTAATGATTCGATAAAAGGGAAATCAAATATGCAATTGGCAAGTTCTTGAGTTGCTCATATACAGTGAAGTACACAGCCCAATTTGGAAGTAGTGCCAGTATAGTTGGTGAAAGGCCTTGATACATTCCTCTCATGCCCTCATTTTTTACTATGTTTCTTAAAGCTTTAAACAATGAGACCTTATCCCCGCCCTCCAAACACTGGGCACAGTTTTCAGTGAAGTCTCATTTTTATATAATCTTACTCTATATTTAAATATAGGATTAGCTAATGTGGTTTAGGCATGTACAGTGGTGGAGATACTTCAAGCTATTGCGAAAACAGTAGGCTCCTTTTGCAATCGATTTCTTGGGTTGTATTAAATTAGAGTCAATGAACTTTGTGATGGTGTGTTATGTGTTATTGAGTCATTCTCTATACGAATATTATTATCAGATCATCAAAAGGAATATGAGTATATAATAGCTTAATCCTATAAAGAAGTAATTGAGTTTTATTACATACATTTTTAGGACTTGAAAAGTTTGATATATTTGTAAAAAGCAAAAGTTAGCAATGCATGCCAACTAAACTTATAGAGTTTCTTTCAAACAAATTTGAAATATATTAGAAGAAAATTAGGAAGATTGAGGCTGATGATGTGGTTGCTCAAACTATCTCATGATATCGTGTAAAAAAATTACAAAAGTCAAAAAAATGTTGCTAGATTCATGTCCTTCCAAGCTGCAACCTCCATACAAAACAACAAAAGTTCTTTTCCCATAGGGAATAAATTATGTAAAGCAACTTCCTTTATAAACCAACAACTAAGTAGCTCTTGTTAGTATGTTCACATACCCAAACAACAACAATATTGATTCAACAGCTAGCCATGATGAAAACAAACATTTCTAGAGCTCTGCAGGTAGCTCTCATTATCTTGCTTCTTATTCACCTTTTCAGTTGTAGTAGTCCTCTATTATCTCTCAAATATTTTCAAATGAGGACTTCAACAGAGAGAACATATAGCTCAAGAAGATTGCTAGTTGTTTCAGTTTCTACAAACGTTAGGAATGGCAATTCGAGCAGTGGAAAGAAAGATAATGATCAAACCAAGAAGGCCGTGGAGGCAAGCTTACGTAAAGCACCACCTAGTGCTCTAAATCCAACTCATAACAGATGATATCTTCTTTAGCACAATGAAGAAGAAGTATTCACAGTTGCAGATCTAAAGATCCTAGAGATGTAGTTTCTCATTTTGATGTACTTTTTTCTTTTCTTGTATAGCTATAATATATTTCTTCTTCTTTTTGAGAGATTTATTTTAGAAAATTTGTACAAAAGAAAGATTTGTATTTGGTTTTAATCCACATTACGATTGAGAAGTGCTAGTTAGTAGAAAAGTATGAAGAACGCCAAATTGTATGGGAAAAATAAGAGACTTCAATTATCTTAATCAATAATTATAATGAAAATAAACTCTAAACCATAAGCTTCTTCCTTAGAACTTCTCTCTAGATCTAACCTAGAAAATAAATAACCTAAATCCTTTTTATATACTAGGGAACTTAAAATACTAAAAGAACGCATCTCGAGGCAAAACACCCCTCAAAAATACAATCACCGCCTAAAGGAAAAAGGTTGAATCGCGCCTCTGTTCGAACATAACAAGTTTCTGCTCGAATAAAAATAAAAATAAAATATATTCGAATAAAACACCTGAGGCAGAAATATTGGAAATTTATTCGAATATAAATAAATCAATTCGAATAGAAATAATTATATTCGAATAGAATACCTCAGGATGAAATCTATTCGAATAGAATAAAATTTATTCAAATAGAAAACCTCAGAAAAGTATAGAAACTTGAGAACTTCATGTCTTCTTCAAATCCTCCTGGATCATGGCTCCCCAACTTGTAATGTTTCAAGATCACCCCGTCTAGTAGTATGAACCTTTCTCTCTAGAATATCATCCTCCGATAATGGATCTTCTATTTCCATCTATAAGTCATCAACTGACGGTAGGCGAGTATCAATTTCAGTGTCTTCATCCAGAAGAGACAGCTCAAACAGCTTCAAATGCTCGACATTAATTACCGAATACATCTTCATGATAGATGGCAAATCGAACTGGAATGCATTGTCACCAATCTTCTTGAGTATCAAAAACGGACCATAACAGATAGGTTTGAGCTTCTTACCTTTCCCCTTAAGCTGTTCTTACCCAAATGCAACCAAACGAGGTCGCCCTCAAGAAAAGTATACTCAACCCTATGCTTGTCGTGGCGAGCCTTATACATTGCTTGAGTCTTCTTCAACTGAGCTTCAACCACCTCATGAACCTTGCTGATCTTCTCAATAAAACGCTGAGCTTTAACCTGCTCCTCTTCCTTCTTCCCTGACACCATCTTGTCGCCAAGACTAAACGCCAAATCAAAAGGGCTTTGTGGCAAGTACCCCAAACAAACTTCAAAAGGAGACTTTAAAGTAGAACTATGAATTACCTGGTTGAATGCAAACTGAAGATACGGTAAACTCTCATCCCAAGTCTTAGGATGCTTAGAATGAAATCCCCGTAACAAATGTACCAAAGTGCGATTAACAACCTCTGTTTGCCTGTCTGTGTGCGGATGAAAAACGATACTTCTCTTCAACTTAGTATCCATCATCCCCCATAACGATCTCCAAAAATACCCCAAAAAGTGGCTATCCCTATTAGAAATAATAGAAGAAGGGAGCCCAAAAAACCTCTAGACGTCTCTGAAAAACTATCGCGTTGTTCCTTCCCCTGTGACCGTCTTCTGACATGGAATAAGAACAATCATCTTACTGAAATGATCCACCACCACAAACAAATAGTCATTCTTACACCTGGTCATGGGAAAATCACCCATAAAATCCATCGAAATGCTCTCCCAAGGTCGACTAAGAACTGGCAATGGTAAGTACACTCATCTCTTCCTATTGGAAGGCTTCGATGTTTTACATAGCACACGACTACGAATCACACGAGCCACATCTACTTGTATCTTCGGCCTATAGACATAACGTCACAAATTCAAAAGAGTCTTCTCAACCCCGAAATGACCTGCCACCCGGGAACAATGTGCCTCTCGAATCTACTGCAAACGGTCTCCACCCTCAGGAATACATAGTAGACTGCTCCTATAAATCAAACTATCCTTCAGAACATAATCGCACGTCTTGCCCTGCAATAACTTCTCGTGAATAACACTGAGCTCCTTGTCGTCGTCATACCCTGAAACGTACTCAGAAGGAACAATCGACTGTATCTGCATAGCTACCAAGAAAGTGGAAATAGTTGGTAATGGGGGTCGAGATAACATATCAGCCATCTTGTTGTCTACTCCTTTTTTATACTTGATCAATAAGGTAAACTACTGAAGGTACGACATCCACTTCATATGGCGAGCTTACTGAAGCTTGGACTACGTAGATTAGAACTGTAACGGCTTGTGATCAGAATGTACCACAACCTCCTTCCCTAATAAGTAACTCCGCCAATGTTTAACTGATTGATTTAGCACGTAAAACTCTTTATCGTAGGTAGGATAGTTACGTACTGCTCCTGTAAACATCTCAGAATGGTAAGCAACCGGCTTCCCATCCTGTAAAAGGATTGCCCCCAATGCATAGTCTGACGCATCTGTCTCGACCTTAAAAGGCCACTACAAATTAGGCAATGCTAACACTGGTGCATCTGTAATCTTTTGCTTCAGTAACAGAAAGATCTTCTCATGGCGCTTTTCCCACACAAACTGTACCCCGGTCTTTGTCAAAGAATATAACGGTGCGGCTATTCGTGAAAAATGTCGAATAAATTTCTGTAGGTACTGACAAGAACCCATAAAACTCCTTACTTCTGTTACTGTGCAGGGTCTAGGCCAATTAGTAATGACCGAGACCTTCTCCTTATCAGCCTTAAGCTTGCCACCACCAACAATAAAACCTAAATAGACTAGCTCCTGTTTCCCAAACTCGCACTTCTTCCCGTTAAGAAAAAGCTGTTGTGAGCGCAACACGCCCAACACTTTGCGTAAATGCTCAAGATGCTCCCCCCATGTACGACTATATATCAAAATATCATCCAAATATGTAATCAAAAAATCATCAATAAACGCACGAAGTACCTCATTCATTAACCGCATAAACGTCGTCGGAACATTGCATAACCCAAAAGACATCACTAACCACTCAAATAAGCCCTGTTTGGTTTTGAACGCTGTCTTCCAAGTATCCTCCTCCCGGATACAAACTTGATGGTAACCCGACTTAAGATCCAACTTGGTGAAAAACCGAGCCGTCTGCAACTCATCTAAAAGCTCGTCAATCCGTAGAAGTGGATGACGATTCTTCACCGTGATCTTGTTTAATGCCCGATAATCCATACACATCCTCCAAGACCCATCCTTCTTCGGCACCAGTAATACCAACGAACTATAAGGCGAGCAACTCAGATTAATGACTCCTTACTCTAAAAGTTCATGTACCCGTTTCTTGATCTCATCAGACTCAGTAACAAAAGTCTGATATAACCCAATATTGGGTAGTGGCTCACCATTCACCAAGGTGATATCATGCTCCATATCTCTCTTGCGCAGTATCCCTTCTATGCCCAAAAACAAGTCTTTATACTCCTTGTAACGCCCCCATATCGGTTTGTTGCTTAGGAGACATTGCCAAAGTAGATAATACTGTAGCCGATGGACCCTCTTGAACCGGTCGCACCAACAACAAAACAAATTTGCCGCTCGTATTAACCAACCTCTTCGCTTGAGTTGTCATTACCAAATTACTGGTAGTGATATGTTCCTTGCACGCATTAATATAAAACTCAGTCCCATCATTCACCAACCGATACTTGCGAGCACGACGGTAAAATATTGCATCTCGGTCCCAAAGATAAGGGTTACCCAAGATGACTTGACACACGTCCAACAGAACCACCTCACATGTCACTTCGTCAATAAATTTTTCAGTAATCGCAAACTTGAATGTACACTGCTTACTGATCTTCAACTCTGCGTCTTTCTGAATCCAACCCAAATCGTACGGCTTAGGATGAGCCACAGCAGCCAAACCCATCTTTTTTACCACTGCCTCATAAATTAAATTCTTCTGACTACCCAGATCAATGATGGCCTCGACTAAGCTCTGCTTCACCTGAATGCTGACAAAGAAAAGTTCTTCCCGACTCGCCTCGTTGATAGCTAGAGGTTGCTTGAACATTAGAACAAACTTAGGATTTGGCTTATCTTAATCCGGAAGATCTACAATTACTGCGGCTAGTACACGCTTCTCTTTCTTGCCCTTCTCCTTCTTCGGCCGAAGCTCCGGGTGAAGTTTCCAATATCTATCTGAATTGTACCCAGTAGCCTTGTAAAGACTGCAGATAGTCCCTTTGAATGAAGATCCCTCTCCTTTGGACTCCCCTTTCTGATCAAACTTCTAATTAGCCTGGTAACCCGACTTGTTCTTGTCGTCTTTGTTATCGCTCTTCAAGTATTTACCCTCAATGGCAATTGCTTTAACGATAGCGTCCTCGATATTTGCTACATTGAAGAGCTTTAATTCTCTTCGAATGGACTTCGACAAACCCCCCTGTATACTTCATGAACATATCGTACTCCTCCACGTCAATATCCAAAACCAATGCTTGGTTATGAAACTCCGTAGTGAATTGTTGCACGGATTGCCCAAACCTTTGGCGTAAATTATGCCATTTGTACCATCGCTCCTGTTCATACCCAATTGGATAGAATTGCTTCCTCACCAAAACCTTGAATTCCTTTTAGCTCAGACTTTCGACATCATGCCGTTTCCGATAGGATCTCTACCACGTGAGTGAGTGACTTGTGAATTTAATGGTTGAGAAGCAAATCTTCTGAGCGTTGGAATATTCATCAATTGAAAAATAGGTCTCCAACCTATCTAACCAATTATCTAATTTTTCGGCGTCGACAGAACCATCAAAAACCAAAATCTCAATCTTAAAACCAAGACGAAGATTACGCAGAGGATTTAGTGACTTACCAAAACCTGGGCGCCCCCTGACGGAATCGACATCACTAGAATCATCAAATACCGGAACGTCCTCGTCCTCATCCACCTCCATAACCCTTTTCTTCTTCGAACGACCTCGCCGTTCCACCGAAATGGAAGCCTTAGCGAGGTTTGTGAGACGCAACTGCTCCACTAACTCCCCTACAGTAGAAGTTAGTGTGAAAACTATCGTTTCTAAAATTGTGAGTCTTTCGTTGGGATCGCCCATCTCAAAATCGTCATTCTTCTTCGAATTAGGTTTGCAATGGATCTTCAACGGACTCACTAGTTTCTCCTTCGTTTGCTTGAGACGGTCACGTGTAGAGACCATAAACCAAAATCAACCCCCCGAGAATCGAAAACTGGAAAACTAATACCACTTAATCCACAATACGATTGAGAAGTGCTAGTTAGTAGAAAAGTATGAAGAACGCCAAATTGTATGAGAAAAATAAGAGACTTCAATTGGGTTAATCAATAATTACAATGAAAATAAACTCTAAACCCTAAGCTTCTTCCTTAGAACTTCTCTCTAGGTCTAACCTAGAAAAAAAATAACCTAAGTCCTCTTTATATACTAGGGAACTTAAAATACTAAAAGAACGCATCTCGAGGCAAAACACCCCTCAAAAATACAATCACCGCCTAAAAGAAAAATGTTGAATTGCGTCTCTGTTCGAATAAAAATAAATGTATACTCCTCAGGCAGAAATACTATAAATCTATTCGAATAGAAATAATTCTATTCGAATAGAATACCTCAGGCTGAAATCTATTCGAATAGAATAAAATCTATTCGAATAGAAAACCTCAGAAAAGTATAGAAACTTGAGAACTTCATGTCTTCTTTATATCCTCCTGGATCAGGCTTTATGATTCTACACATTCAACCAATTAAACACAATACATGGTGATACATTTTTCCAAGTTTCCTTCATCTTTTCAATAGATTTTACTGAATGAGTTGATTTTAGTAGAATGAGTTGATTTTACTGAATTATCTCACATCACTGAAGGGAACAATGACATTAGCTCGATACTTCAAGTGGGTCCTCACATTTTCAGAGTAAAAACTTGATGAATATTTATGCAAGAGTTTATGTTTGTTTAAGATGATTTTTACTATAGACCTCAGAAGATTAAACCATCCTATCTTGGAATTTCTTCCCTTCTTGAAAGAGAAATGTAAAGTATTTGAGCTTCCACATTTGTTGTGGCTAGATTTTGAACGAGTATCAAATATATTTACCAGAAATGATAAAAAGAACGTAGCAGTATGCCAGTAAAGATTGAAATCTATAGTTCTAAACCAACAAGAAACTTTTGAGAAAAAACTGGAAGATCTAGAACTTTTAATACTTCAAAAATATAATCTAAGATATTAAGTACACTATCAAACTAAGGAATGAGACTCATCATTGAACAGATTTGACACTCCAACACAGAAATGGACCTGATGTAATGATCATAGCATCCTTGTTGCAGATAAAAATATATCCGTATAGGCGGGACGGGATCCTACTCTTATTTAGGATCGATCCCATCCCATCCGGCCCAGCCCTATACATATGTATGTAGATATGCAATCTTCAGAAGAGGTCAAACTTCACTTGTTAAACCTTCTATTGACCATTGAACACATCCATTTCTCGAAAGAGGAGCTCCGAGCATTTAAATGACTCATGTAAAATGATATCCTTATATGTGTATTGTGTTTGACAAATTCTGAAGCAACTTCATTTTATAAATTTTCAGTACACTGGGCCAGGCCTTTAAACCAGTACCTATCCAGGAGAAGTCATTTTTTCTATAACTCTAGCAATATTTGGGCTCATACTATTGCGCTTCTGATTGGAAACATGCAGGTAATTGGCTAACTTTGTGCCTTCATATTCTATTTTGCCTTGTGGGAGCTACACAAAATTTGAGTCTGTTCCTGAAAAGCAAATCATTTGACAAATTTTTTATAACCCTTGGTTGTGCATCAATCTTTTGTATAACTGAGTATGAAAATGCTTACGTACTCTGAGCCTGTTCCTGAAAAGCAAATCATTTGACAAATTTTGTATAACCCTTGGTTGTGCATCAATCTTTTGTATAACTGAGTATGAAAAAGCTTGCATACTCTGATTTTATTTCAGACCTATCTTCAATCTCTTACTATTCGTCTTGAGGAGATGAGAGTGAAAAGGCGTGATTCAGAGCAGTGGATGCATCATCGGCTGCTTCCACAGAATCTCAGGGAGAGGGTTAGGCGGTATGACCAGTACAAGTGGTTGGAAACTCGGGGTGTAGACGAAGAAAACTTGGTTCAAAACCTACCGAAAGATCTCAGAAGGGACATCAAACGGCATCTCTGTTTGGCTTTAGTCAGAAGGGTAAATGTTTCCCTCTACTTGATATCTACTTATCTCCAGTAAATGTGATATTGTAAAATTAGTAGATTTTGACTAGGTTTAAATAGGCATTGCTCTGACTTTAGAAATCAGTAATTTTAGTGTTGTACGTGAATCTTTTTTATTTTTTTTCCTTCTTTTTGGTCGTTTTACCTTTCTCTTTCAACACTACGGTTTAGTCAGCATAAATAGAAGTAGAACTAGAGCATTTGAATTGAGAGAATCTAGAGAAAAACTGGGATCGTGGAAACTGTTTCCTTTCGTATTCCCCAAACCAGCAGAGCCATTGCACAATTTTTTATTTTTTTTTAAAAAACACTTCAAATATTCGTTCCAAGTATATATAAGCTAATTATTTAAATGATTGAAACTGCAGTCGTATCCAAGTAACAGTATTCTCTATCGCTGCATATGTAGCTTGCCTTCTGGGAGTAGTCCTAATGTACATCTGGTATGCAAGTCAGATCTCTTGTTTACTAAACCTCTTCTTCATTACGTTTACAGTGGTTCTTATCCATCTTATGACTTGTGTCTCTCTCCATTCAAAAGTAAGTTTGGAGTTGGTGTTTCATTGAAACTATATTATACTTTTGTATGATATATTGAAAGTGTTGTAAATATATTTTCATTTAAACAGATAAATGCCCCGGCTTCTTGACTCCAAGTTTGATGGGGTTTTATGTGGTATTCATTTGTTGGTGTGCAACTAGGAGGTGCGCTTATCTATTAATTTTTTTCATTTTGAGGTTGCCAGTTTTCAGCTGAAGGATGTGATATTTCATTTTCTTTGGTGTATTTTTCTTCAGTTAAGAAAATTTTGATTTTCTGTCTCCTTATTGTTTACAGCGAACTTCCCACAGATAGTTGTAAAAAGAGGGCCGAAACTTCAGCAAGAGCAGATTGGCTTACAATCATAGTAGGGCTTCCAACTTTCTAAGAAGAACTTACGTAAAACATAGAAGAGACCTTATATCAAACGATTTTACTAACATAGTGTTTTCTTTCTCATGGGCAGAGTTTTATTCTTGCACTACTTGCAATGGTTATAGCAACATTTTCAACTGGAATAGATTCAAAATCCTTAGGTCCATCCCACTCAAAGCACAAACACCTTTGTTTTGCAAATTATAATTCTGCGAAAATTGTTTACCTGACAATAATAGGTGCAGTTCAGGAAAGATGAAGTATAGAAAGAAGATGATGTTTCATACGGATGGATTCTTCCATTTTGTATTTGCAATGGGAGCAATGTACTTTGCAATGCTACTTATTGGTTGGAATTCTCATCACACAAAGAGAAAGTAAGTGCTTATATGTCACTGGTTCATGGGATAAAAGAGAGAACAATAATGAAACAATTAGAATGTAAACCATTTAATTTGCAGTCATATATATATCTTAGATCCTCCTAAAAACACAAGGTAAAAACCTTTAGAGATGTCAAGCCAAAAAAACTCTTGCAGAACTGGGTCACTGGATTTTTTTTGTTTTTTGTGGAGTTTCTAGCACCTAATCTAAAAATCTTGAAGTTTATGCATTTTGGCTTTTTTTGCAGATGGACCATCGATGTAGGCTGGACAAGTACTTGGGTCAGAATTGTGAATGAATGGTTAGCTGCCTGTGTTTACAGTAAGTACTTGGATTCATTGGACTATTTGTTTACTGTAAACCATATTATTTGAATCCATAAGGAACTGTATTCATGCTTTTATGGTATGAGCTAAACATGTACCCCTCATATACCCCCTCATATATATTTTGCCTCCATCTTAAAGTACTGACATGTTGCAATGCATTAAAATACATATCTGAACCTAGAATTACATGTCAGTTTTGGCAGATATCTGCCTGACAATTATCAGTATATTGTGTCATGGACCAAAATCCTTGACTTGCTAAATTATACTGGAAATACAAATTGCATCATTGAGTTTTATTCTATTTATCTGAAAGTGTATTAAAAAGAAGTAATAGTTATACATTATCACTATGTATCAGTTAATATTGTAATATTAATATTAACTGATATCAATTAATATTGTTATTGTAATATAGCCGAACTGAATATCGTATTCGATCAAAATATGTTTTGGTCAGCGGACCACTTACTGGAGTTCGTCTATATATTGATTGGTTGTCTGAAATCTTTTCTCCTGGATGAGTGTAATTTTTTTTTTCTATTTCCTCAACTCCATTGAACTACTAAAATACCCCATCTCTGCTATTCTGCCCATAAAAACATTTTGCTTCTTAGGGAATTCCACAAAGGTTGCATAATGAACTTACCTACGAGAGGCATCTTGGGAAACCCCGATTTATTATTGCGTTGTATTTATGTTGGTTCCGCATGGCCTACAAACTTACAGGATGTATTGCTCAGTTCCAGAACAATTAATTAACACAGTGCATGGTCATAATAACAACACTAAAACTGTCATGTGGTGCACTAAATTATGTATGCATCTATTTCAGTTTGGCTCGCCACGGCGATTACGTCGACGCGCCTTCGGCGCTAAAGAACTTAGCGCCGACGTAACATCATTGGTTGTATGCACCCTATTTGACGGGGTATTATCATTTGAAGGTGTTGATCGTATCACCATTCTGCCGGCAAGAGGAATATGTGGTGATCCTTAATAATTCATGTGAAAGAGATTATTGAAAAGAAAAATTTCAACACCTTAGAAATTTCAACACCTTCAAATGTCCTATAATGTATAATTGGCCTATAATCACAAACTACAAATTTCTGCCACAACTGTATATTCGTCGTGTATAAAAATTAATCTTGGAATACGCTAGTTAAACCATTGTCAATCTAATTACTTTGGCAGCAACATTATGATCGTGTTTATTCATTCTTCACATACTAAAATGAGATCACATTATCTACTTAAACTCAAGACTTCAGCAGCAACAGGTTGGTTTCCAAATACACTAAGGGAAACTCTTTGAAAGAACCAGCCAAAGAAAACAATAAAAATAATCGCGGGTTGATTTCGGTGACTTTGGTCTCCGCAAGATCCATAAGCGTGTAAATCAATTAAACTTGATACAATTATGTAGTAAGCTTTGACAAAATCTTAATTGATGAATATTTCTCATAAGATATCATGGTTTACATTGACAAAAAGTTAGAAAATAATTCTGACCTGTAAACAGTCTTTACAATAATAAGACGTACTCTTCCCAGGGGCGGAGCCACATGAGGACCAGTGGGGCAGCTACCCCCACTCAGTTTTTTTTTTCAAAAAGAGGTTAGTTTGGCCCCTCTCTCTCTCCCTAACTTTAGAATCATCGAAGCTTTTGAACTCTTTCGTGAATCTCGCCCTGTTTAAACCCCCCAAGCTCGATCACCTCTATGTTTCCATCTTAACCCCTCTCTTTCTTGTCCCCTGATTTGGGCTAAAACTCACTGAGAATGGCCTCATTGCATCATCCTCCGAATACTTCAGCTTCAGATCTTCTTAGAAGCTCTTGGAGTAATGGGGTTTCTATAAAGTCACTTAGGAACAATGGGGTTGGTCTAAAGCCCCTTGGGAGGGGATTACATAACTTGGGTTCTTCAGGGGGTAAGTGAGGGAGGGGTGGTTTCACCATTGTTGCTGCTGCAGGGAAGCTTAGGAAGGGTAAAGGGAGGAAACATGAGTACCCATGGCCTGCGAATCCCGATCCGAATGCGAAAGGTGGGAGTCTTCTTCATATATCGCAGTTTAAGCCCTTGAAAGAGAAAGAAAAGTCTAAGCCTGCTATTTTGGATTTTGAGAAACCACTCATGGATCTGGAGAAGAAGATCAATGATGTAAGTTCAGGTTAAATGATTCTTTTGTACAATCAAATAGTAATTTTTGTAATAAGTATGGGCTCAATTAAAGGGGAGATCTGTTTTTTGTTGAATGCAGTTACGAAAGACGGCGCGCGATACTGGTCTGGACTTCAGTAATCATCTTGTATCATTGGAGACTAAGTATCAAAAGGTAATTACTCTTTATGATGTTTTGGACAACTTTAACATCTGTGACTACAAAACACAAGTGAATATTGGTAGTCTAACAGTGTGGGTAGTTTTCTGTTTTCTGTTACAATATGCATCTCTTTTTACAATATGCTTCTTTTTACAATAGCTGTAATATGCTTCTTTGTTTTTTTGTTAGTCTTCCAAAATTTATTTTGGGGCTACCGCACCCAAACCCCCAAAAAATTCTTGCCCCCCCGACCAATAATCCTGGCTCCGCCACTGACTCTTCCATCAATAATCTTCAGCTAAAGAAATGAGTAAATATTTCGAGATCACTTGCTCTCCTATTGAAGCATATATTCTCTTTTCATTTCTTCCAAGACTGAGTCATTTGTGCTGCCAAGGACAACATGGAGACGTAAGATGTAAGCTATTATTATACACATGGATTATAGATTACTGGGATTTCACTCTGCCTACTACGCAGAATTTCATTTCAAAACCAAGTTACTCTAGACATATATGCATTTCAAAAGCAGATTTGCTGAGGTTTTATTTTTATCAACTTATATCCATCTAAAATTTTAATTCCTTCATTCTAATAATTTGTATCTGTTCAAAAGCATTGATAAAATAGTGCACCTAGTAAGCAGAATATATGAAAAAGATACATAAAGACACTAAATACATCTTGTAAGTTGTAACATATTTTAAAGGGTAATGTTTAATTTAAAAGTCTCAGATCATGTTAGAGGAATGAAAAAAAAAATCATGTAACATATTAGAGGAATAAAAAATATATGTTAGAGGACTAAAAAAGGAAGAAGAAAAAAAATTTGAATTGGAAGATGGAACATACATGAGCTTCATTCAGGTAGTAGAAACTTTGGCGATGTCATGTAGATCACCCTGATTATATAGTTCCTCCTGAGATCTTAACCATCAGGCAGTCCTCCAATCGATGATATGAAGCACTGACCACTGGGTCAACCCTGCAAAGAAACCACAGCCTTAAGATGATTTTGTAGTATAAAATCTTACAATAAACGAAACCTCTTCTAAGAAATGAAAGCACACTTCTCTTCTGCCTGTCATCATAAAATTTCATTGAAATACTTACTGTGACCTGTGGGTATGTTATATGAAATAGAATTCTCTTACATGTATCTTGGTGAAAAATATCAATTTAACCAAATAATTATTGCAAGGAAGTGTTGGAAGAACATCTTCGAGAACCAAGGCTTGTTTATCCTCAACTTTCTAGCAGAGGTCCACCTTAATATGAAGTCTAAATTGCTTAAACTCCATTACATTTTTGGAGAGAAAAATCATTATATACCATTATTGCATGTATAGACCGGCTGACGGAGGATGAACAAGTTTTTTTTTTTTCATATACTGAAGGATGTGATGCAGTGCCTCTATTGCCCTTCCTCTTGAACACATTTGTACCAAGATATTGCATGTTGCTTAATCAGGTAGTACTCCAGCTTCTTGCATCTTGTTAAAAATGCCAAGAGCCGCAGTAAATTTACCAGAACCAACAATATATTCCATCAAGACCGTGTAAGTATAGCAATTTGGAGAACATCTTTACTCAAGCATCTCCTTATAAACCTCAGTGGCCTCCTTCCCCTTATTATGATCAAAGAGAACCTTTATAAAGGCTGTATACGAAACAATTGTTGGACGATAACCCTTAGCTTTCATCTCCTCCCACATTTTCAACGATCCCCCTATATCCCCATTTTTAGACAGCCAATGCAATAGTAAAGTGTACGTAACAACATCTATCTTTATATGTTTCTTTTTTATTTCCTGAAAGATATACTTCATTGGTGAAATCCTCCTAGCTTCTCCAAATATATCTAGCATTGACGTGTACATAAATTAATCATGCCTAAACCCTTTCAACTTTGAAGCCCAATTGAAAAACAACCACGACTGGGGGGGGGGGGTATCACTTGGTTAATCGTATAAGAATTCCATCGTATAGGAAGACACTTTAATTATTCTTCAGCAGATTCTCACGTCGAATATCTCAATTTTTTTGATATATTCCATACTGTATCCCTCGAATACACTTTGGGTACTTTAACCTCCATGTCAACCATCTTTTTCTCTACAATAATGAAATTTCTCTTTTCCAAGAGATGCAATACAGTCCTAGAGGAAACATCAATGGTTGTCATTTTGCAAGATTTAGATATATCTTCTCTGTCCTCCAAAGAGAGGTGACGATTGGCTTCCTTGAGGACATAATCGCTCTCCCCAAAAATTGTTAGGGCTTCACGTGCTTCAGTATGGAAAGACTGGCGGAGGACGATAAAGTTTTTTTTCATATACCGAAGGATATGATGCAGTGCCCTTATTTCCCTTCCTCTTGAACACATTTGTACCAAGATATTGCATGTCGCTTTATCAGGTAGTACTCTAGCTTCTTGCATCCAAGAACCGCTGTAAATTTACCTCCCCCACAATGTTCTCTTGATTATGGAAAAGAGGGACCATTGTCTTTTGCCCATTTGTTTTTATTAATGGAACCTCATTCAAAGCGGAGTTGTTGTTAGGTACAGAGTTCTTGACTTGAGAAGTCTTTATATGGTAAGTACACTTGGCACCTGAAAAATCCCAAACTCCATATGCATTTAAGAGATCGAATCACCAACCCTCAAGTCATCAACTTCTAATAACCATCGATCGAAGCTTATCACTTCCCAAAAAACACGATGAAACCCATTGACAGTCTAAACTCTCGCAAGAACTCAATTTTTTAACAAATAACAATACTCACTCAATCTGTGGTATTTTCTTAAGACCAACACTTGTTCCTCTTCAAACAAAGTAAGAACCCCTTTCACTTTCTTCCCTCCACACATCAAATCATAAAGTTACAATGATTGAAGATCAAAATTCATGAAAATTTGATTAGATGTAGAGAATTGCAATGCTTGAACCTAAGAAACTACAACCATGAATTCAACCCCAATTCAAAACCCAATTAATCAAAATGTTGAATCAATGGTATTGGAACTGACCCAAGCTATGTTTGATGTTGTTGTTGCAACTTTACTTGGATTGAAAACATCATGCTCATCTCCCACACCAAATCAATGTAACCTCAAATTGCACCCCCAAATCTGATTGAAACACCCAAATCTGATTAAGATGGAGATAAAAACCCTCAAGTGAAACCCGATATCAACCGACACCAAAATCATTTCCCTCAATCGAACAAATAAATGAAACCTAATCGCGGCAATCGGGGCAAAAAATTGCAGTAACAAATCAACCTCTATACGAAAACGTGATCAAATTAAATCTGAAAATGAGATTAGAGGCTTGAAGATCAAAACTATTGTTCATTAGTAATTGAAATGGTTGTGTTTTTTTTTTAAAGAACACATTGATTAGCAATGTATTTAATTAACCTAGGCGGAATTAGAATATGTTATTAGAGAGAGAGAGATAGAGAGAGAACATACCCAAGAAACTGAAAAGGGATTGCACGTTTTTACTTCGGAGATGCACCATCAACTCTTACATGCTTGATTTGGGGTTGATTGATGCCGTATCAATTGTCAAAACTATTCTACACGACCTTGCCTAACCCATTAATCCTACCTGTGATGATATCAATAATCAACTACAGCAAGAACAAAACCTTAACTTACACTACTATTGTCTGATTTGGAAATAAAAAACCTAGAGAGAGAGATATAGAAGTAGAGAAGTACCTTTAGAAAGAGAGAGGATTTGATCATTGAGAAAGAGGCCCTGCTTGAGATGAGGAGATGAGAGAGACAGGTTTGGTAAAGAGATAAAGACGTGTTGAGAAAGAGAGTCGAGATGAGAAAGAAAGAGTTGCAATGAAATGGTTACTCTGTCAAGACTAAAATACCCTTCTCATAGGTTTAGTCTAAAGTACCCTTGCTTCACTAATAGGTAAACAAATGAGTCATCCATCTAACCCTTTTCACCCAATCTCCATAAAAATTCATTAAATCTCAGCCCCTCTTTATCTTTGAGACAATGACAAACTTGTTTATACGAAAAACACCATTGTATAATGTAATATAGAAGTAAACAATCAAAGTTGTGATTTGTATATAATAAATCCAATACCATAACCATTCTCTAGAATGGGAGAGAATAACAAACCCTAATGAAAAACTTATAGCATTGAGAAAAAATAGACATTCTTGGTTGTATGGCAGTGCCCTTGGTTGGAAGCATTAGGGAACTAAAGGGTTGGAGTCAGATTTTGTAAACCACCTTGTATCAGTGGTTAGCGAAACAATTCGCTAACCATGTCAAACTAAACTCCCAACTATAGGACATGCTCTTAAGTTATATGCAAGTTGCAGCTTCAGCTTCTATACTTAAAATTACTCCCAAATCAAACTAAACTCGTACTTCCCCTGTCGTGATTTCCCTTATGCCAACTTATAATCACTACATACAATACATACCTCTAGTTTTTGATAGAATTTGGAGATATCGTCGGGACCCATTCCTAGAGGACAATTGATGCAGAAATACAGCCGAAACCCATGAACATTACCGCAAACACTATGCCTTATCAAACATCAAAACCCCAACTTTCCTCAATCCCACTTCATAAAAACTCATTCAAACAAAACAAAACTCAAATTGACAAAATCAAGCCTTCTTTCTTAATACCGAAGATTCGAAGAATTGCAATCGGATCTGAAGACTGCGGCAACAACAACTTATTACTCTCCGCAATCACATAATCAATCTCCAATTGCTAAAAAATTGCAATCAACCCCAACAAAAACATCAAAATCACAAACCCTAACAAATTGGCACTTATTTATAGCCAAATTTCAGATTAGAAGTTTTATCTTAAGACAAAGAGGAAAAGAAAGCAGCAGGCTTCTATAGTTTGGTACATGGCCTCATCAATAGTGACTCTGGGTATTTTTCTGTTCATCATTTATTATGTTGTGATCGTTGTTTTTCCATATAGATTGTTAATCTTAGTTTGTATATCAAACTGATGATTTAAGTTGGAGGTTGAGTGTTGCTAGGATATGTACAGACTGTTAGCTTAATTTGATAAACTGCTACTGTACGTGTGTAGATCCGATTGTGTTTGCCCGTGCAACTAAAATCAGCACCTCAACATGTTTCTACGTTAGTTTCATTGTGTGTGTTGAACTAATTGGTTTTAGGTTTGTACTATTTACGAATGCTATTGATTTGATTTATATGCGATGTTCTTAGAGGATTAAATGTTCGAAAATTATGAGAATAAATACTAGTTTTTGACATCTTTACAAAATCAGACCCAGGGAACAATAAATTCTAAAATCGATAATGGCAAGAGGAAAAACCATATTTGCCCCTACTAAAGTTCCAATATTACAGCAGACAACCACCTCTTTTTGGGCTCCACAAGTGCAAATGTCACATCCGGCCTAATAAAAAATTGTAATTTTTTTTAACTCATTTAAAACTATTATATCAAGCCACGTGTACGAGGAAGGCTGACATTATCACTATCTCATGAACTACTTGTCATTATTATAGTACATTTTGTCATACCTTTGAACAGATTTACTATTTTTCATCGTTTATGGCTAGGTATCACCTGCGGTTCACAGGAGTTTGCCTAGTTTTTGGAGCCAAAAGCGATCCTGATTCATCGAATAGTTTCTTCTTCTTACTCAACCGTAAAAACCGTCCCGATTATTTTTCACAAACTGTCTGTGTGACTGCCGCCTACTAAGTGTTTGATTGAAGATTGGTATTGTACTCCTTTGGCATGGAGGAAATGATGGTACTCGTAACTCTTGTAGATGGTACTCTACTGTACTCAACTCATGGAACAAACGATGGCAAATCGTATGCGTGGCTACGACAAACAAAAATATGTTATTTATTTAGTTCAACTCTGGTATTTTTTCAGACGTCTATGTCATTTTTAACAGACTGTTATCATATTTGTTATGTAACTTTCTCATTTGTTCAATCTTCTTTGTCATTTGTTTTATACATTTTTGTTATTTGTTTCAAATATATCAACTGCTTGAATATTAAAGTAGGTTTCTAGGCCGTGGGATCCACAGGTAAGGCAACAGTTAAGGCCGTGGGCTCTGCTATGTTCGAATGTCACTTCATAATTAATACTAAAAAAAGTTCAAATTATTTAAAAATATTATTATCATGCCACCTATACAATTTTAATCGTTCTTTGATCTACACGTGTTCTTACTATTTCGAGACGTGTAAGGCAGACCATGTCACCATTGCATGTATTCGTTGTCATTTGTTAAAATCAATTTGTTATGCGTTTAAGCATAAATTATATTGGCTCATGCAGACTCTGTCACCACCAGTTATATTATTTGGCATTTGTTTACTATTCTCTAGGGTTAGGTAAAGAGTGCGATTCACACGAGTTTATTTAACTTTTGGCGCCAAAAACCATTCCTATTCCTCGAACACTTTCTTCCTGTACGACCACTGCAAAGACAACAAAAATCGTCATGTTTCTAAAAATCGTGTGTGTGATTAACGAGCGTAAAAGCCGTCTTAGTCACACAAACCATTTTCTCAAAAATCATTGGCAAATCATCTCTGTGTTTGTGTAATTTCAGTGTTATATAAGTAGCAAATCATTTGTGTGGCTACTGCCTACCATGTGTTTGTTCAAAGTCTATTTTTTTTTCTTCTTCCACAATGAAGTCTTATAAAGAAGTGAATAAACAAGTTGACGAGGAGAACCAAGCACAAGAGGGTAGAGCCAAGAAGGGCACCTCAAATGCTAAAAATTATACCTCTCGGTGTACAGGTTTGGGACTTCACAAAATGTTTGCAGCTCTGCCTGAAGCGGAGAAGGGTACTCTTCATGCCACCTGTACCCTTACTGCTGATTGATCTAATAGCGACGATGTCAATGTTGGTTATGGAAATATTCGATCGTCATCTCGGTTATATGAAGTTCCAATTTGGGAAGACGATAATTCAGATGAAGCCCATTCATGTTTGCCTGATTTTGGGGCTACGTGTCTCGCCTATTACAAACGAGTTCTAATTTTTTGATCCCGAGCATATGACGAATTTTAGAATGAAGCGATTCCTAAAGAAGAAGAATACATATGGGTTGAAGGAAATTAATAATGCTTTAAAATAGGCAAAATTGGAAAGACATCAGGGTAAGGCTCTAATTTGTCATTTGTGTTTTATTCTTTATCATCGTCCTTCATTGTATTTCTCACCCCTCCAATATTTGTATTGTATTTGCCATTTTTGGCTTATTATATTTTAAGGCTCTTATCATTACATTGTGTTATTTCGTTATGCAGAAGATGTTCTTCGATTAAATTTGCTAAAAAATATACTATCATTTATCCTCCCGAACAAGGGGAGAAACGTTTGGGTGAAATATGTTGATCTAGTAGATGATCTACAGCAGTTCAACAGATTCCCATGGGGTGAGCAAGTCTATTATTTCTTGTGGAGGCAAATAGTAGAGTTTGCCAAATATCGATCGGCTGCTGATAAAAAATCAGATAAAGCTTTATTACTCCATAGATATACATGGGTGTTAATGATATGGACTTTCCTTTCTATTCCCAGCCTGAAGTTTCTAAGAATTGAGGAATTCATACATTTGTTCCCTAAGCTACAGGGATAGAGGATGACATCATTTAAGCATCGCCAAATTATGATGTTTAAAAAGTTTTTTGCTAACCCCGATTTGCTGGTAATAGCTATGAAGCCCTCTGAGACTGACATGCAGCAAGATCTTGTACAAGAAGCCATGGTAATCTTCCATTCTTTGTATGATTTTGATTCATTTTTTTGCTTCTTTGTCATTTAATTTATGTTTCCTATCATTTTATTTGTTTAGTTTTGGCATTTTGTATTCTCTTCTTGACATTTGTTTGATTTTTCTGTCATTATGAAGTCTTTTTTTGTCATTTGTTGTATGCCTATTTTCATTGTTAGAGTATTTCCTATCATTTCTAAGTTGCCCTTTGTCATCGTCATCTGTTTGAATATTTTAAAGAAATTAAATCGAAGCTCCTGCAATCGGCGCTGCACCTGCAATCGAACCACCAGCTGTCGGTGCACCTACAATAGGTAGTAGTTCTTCTGCCACTGAGATCGGAGCTGTAGTGGTTAGGGTATGCTCTCAGTTGGAGGAGCATAGTAAAATGTTACTGAAGTTGGATGACCATGGCAAAATGCTGCATAATCATGATAAAATGTTAGAACAAATTTCGATGTCTACTGTAGGAGATACTCCACTCCTTGGGTAATACCAGTCCTCTACTCCTGAGAAAATTGTGAAACGCAAGCGAGAAGGAGGTAATGAGAAAGAAGATGGGAAAAGGAAGAAGGCGGAGCCGAGAACAAAAAAAGTTAAGGAGGAATGACAGAAGAAGGCTAAAGAAGCTGATGTGCCCAACAAGAAGAAAAAGGTTAAAGGCTTGAAGAAAGAATCTTTTACTGATGATCAATTTGATCATGTCCCACTGATCTAATTAAAAACTTTAATCTCCAAGATCCCCATGAAGGGATTGGCTAATTGAGTGCCAAGGAAGAGATGGGTGGCATTCCTTGAACTTGAGAATATTCAATCAACTGCCAAAAATTTGTTTCAGCAAGTTGTGCCTAGAGAGGGATTGGAGGTGGTAAACAATTTAATGGTTGATGATGATGTTGAAGTTGGGAGGGAAGTAAATTTTAATGCGATATCGTCTGAATATGGTATTGATCTTCTAGAGGTATCATCCGTTTGCTACTTCTTATCATTTATATGGTTTTATTTGACATTTGTGTTTTAAACAATTTGTATTTACTTTATTAACTTTGTCATTTTATTTAGAAGTATGTCATTAGTTCAGGATATTTTGGCATTTGTGAGGTTGTCTTTGTCATTCACTTTTCCAAAATTTTCATTTCTTCTGATGTCTTTGTTCATTTTATTTGTTGTATGTGAAGTGGAAGAAAGGTGACGAAAAAGATAATGATGATAAGAAAGATGCAGAGGAGAATATTAAATTTGAAGATAAGTAACCTCAAGTTGCTGAAGAAGATGAAGTTCAAGAGGTATTTATTTATTTATCTCACATTTGTTTTGAGCTATTTATCATATTTGTTGCTACCCTGTTGTTTGTTCATTTAATTTTACCATTCGCAGTATGTATATCCTATTTTACAGATTGAAGAATCGAAGAATGGTGATGAGAAAGTTGATGATGCTGAGAAAGATGGTGAGGAGAAAGAATCTGAAGAAGAGCAACCTCAAGTTGCTGAAGAAGGGGATTCAGAACCGCCAACTGTAGTGGTGTATTATATATAAAAAAAGATGAGGTATTTGCTGAAGTAGAGGATTCATAACCTCAAGTTATGTATTGACCTATCCATACCATTTTTTTTAATTTGTTTCTTCTTTAACCTTTGTTGTACAGACTATGGTTGTTGCAGAGGTAGCAAAAACTGATATAGTATTCTTCAACCAGAAGGAAGTTGTTGGTGAAGCTTATCAGGTAACTTATCATTTGTTTGATGTTGACTTTTCATTTTATTCTTTTGTTTTACCATATCTTGTATCACTCTTATCATTTATAGTTTGTTTATTTACAGGTTAGTGTTAACCAAACAACTGCTGCATCTGTCGAGGAACAGACTCTAGAGGTTGAAAAAACTAAAAATGAAGCTAGTCAGGTAATTTATTTGTTCTTTGTTGGTAACTTCTCATTTTCTTCTTTTATTTTGCCATATCTTGTATCACTCTTATCATTTGTAGTCTATTTATTTATAGGCTAGTGCATACCAAACAACTGTTGTATATGTCGAGGAACAAACTTTGGAGGTTGAAAAAACTGAAGTAGTAATCTCCTACCAGGAGGAAGATGTTGGTGAAGCTAGCCATGTAATCATTTGTTTGCTGGTAATTTATCATTTTCTTATATTTATTTTCCCATATCTTGTACGACTCTTATTATTTGTAGTCTATTTATTTACAAACTAAAGAGAGTAAAGAAGAGGTAGAACAAAATAAAGAGGAGGTGGTTGAAGGCAAGGATGATGATGATGGAAATTCATAGAATAAATCAGACCCTGAGCAAGTAATAAAAGAAATGGTTGTTGACCAGACCAATATATGAAGTATTTTTAAACCAAACAACTAGTTTATTACTCAATCTCATGTAATAAGCACATTTATATTTCATTTTCTTATTTCAACATATCTATTCTAGCTTGTTTTAATGGAGTCAGAAGTGAATGTCAACTTAAAGAAGAGGCATGCACCAACTGAGGAAGAAATTAATGAAAGAGCCTTCAAAATGGCTTGTCAAATGAACCAATTGCATGCTCACCTTGACCAACTTCTTGACCAATTGCATGCTCACCTTGACCAATATCTTATTCACAAACCCATCTCCCAGGATTAGAAAAACTAGGTAGACCAAGTCTGGTCACTGAGGAAAGATGAATTATCTCCTGAAGCTTAGAAGGACAATAGGAGTACCTATATGAGGATAGGTGAAGAAACCGTTTGCCTTAACACTTTCTACACCTTATATCCAAATCAATGGTTGGACAATGAGGTATTTGTTTTATTTATTTCTTTTCCTCTATCATTTGCACAAGAGTCTCTACCATTAGTTTTCACATTTCCTGTCATTAATTCATTTGTACTTTATCATTAGTTTGGCCTTTGTTGTCATTTATAATATTGAACTTTATCATTTTTGTTATCTAATTTGTCATTTTATTTTCCTGTTCAGGTTATTGATGTGTACATTAAAGCCCCGATTTAATATTTTAACACACAATATCGTACCCGCCCTGATAAAGAAAGGATTGTGCTGGCGGATATTTTTGTCTGTCAATATATTGGCAAGGCTTCCAATGTCTGGACTTGTAATATGTCCCCTCCAGAAGGTGTGGAATTGAAGAAGAATTCAATTTGGAAACAAATTATATCTATGCAATGGGATCTTACATTTTCTAATTGCATCCATCGAGGAGATTTAAAAGTCGTCAATTCAAAATTAATACTCATTCCCTGAAATATCAATGACAGCTACTGGGTCCTTTGTACTGCGTCTTTTAAGGCAAGAAAAATATGCATCTACGATTCAATGGTGGATTCGAAAATTGCAAATGCATGGAAGATGAAGAAGTTATCTCCTGGACACCAGCTTATTGAAGATCAGATATCAACGATCATCCTGAAAATGTTGATATAAAGAGATTTTGTCGATCGCAGTAGTCCACCTACTGGTTCAAAGGTAAATGATTATGGTCTAAACTCCAAATGGACAACTTGTTTTGGGAAATGTCCAATACAGCCAAATGGTAATGACTGCGGGGTCTATATGCTTGTCTTTATGGATAATCTCCTAAGGCGGATAAAATTTACAGATCTCATAGACGGTGATGAATGTCGTTACACAATTGCATATGACATATTGAGGCTGGGAGTTGAGCCGGAGGAGATTTTGAAAGTTTGATATCCATTTTGTTGTTATAATATTTATAATTTCTGTAATTTTGTAAAGTTATAAACAAATATAATATCATTCATTTATATAATTTTTCTCATTTGTTATATCTTCTTTGTCATTCGTATAATACATAATTGTTAGAATGGCCAGTCTATATGGTTGGATTATTATTAATTTTTCACTTTTTATGTATGATTGGCATTTGTTATTACCGATTTGTCATTTGTTTTGTATGATATGACATTTGTTATAGTATATTTGTCATTTGTTATATATGATTTGACATTGGTTATCAGATATTTGTCATTTGTTATCTATGATATATCATTCGTTATATATTATTTGTTTTATAGATTTTTTATTTGTTATAAATGATTTGGCATTTGTTATACAAGATTCTTCATTTGTTGACAGGTATTTGTTATTTATTATCCATGATTTGTCATTTGTAAGAGCATCTCTAACAACATGGTATGTTACACTTTTCACATAATTATACAGAAAACCATACTTGGAGAGTGGTATGTTCATACTACTTTTGTAGTTCCCCTACAAATATTTCTTCTTACCCTTTCTTTTTTCTCTCTAATAAAGGAACATTGTGGGTCCCAATAGTTTGTCATTTGTTAGCCTTGATTTGTTATTTGTTAGCCATGATTTTCCATTTGTTAACTATCTATGGTTTATTTGATTCTTTGAACAATTGTATTGTGTTTGTATGATAGTAGTCTTTATTTGAACTCAAAAAAATTAGGTATCAATAATTTGTCATTTGTTGGCCTTGATTTGTCATTTGTTAGCCACGATTTGTTATTTATTAACCATCTATGATCTATTTGTTAACTCAAACGTATAAAAATGTATCTCAAAAACTGGAATATAAATATATTTGGAAATAGCAAAATTGTCAGCAATGATCTCCACAATAAGATTAAAGAATTCAAACGACAACAAGAAGCAGATGTTGAGAATGATGAGATTGCAGTGGAGTTACTCCAGGCTAAACAACAGGAGATAATTGCTCAAAAGAATGAAGAGGAACTTTGGAAGCAAAAATCTAGGGTGAATTGGCTAGAATCTGGTGACAGAAACACGACTTATTTTCACGCTATGGCCAAGATAAGAAGAACAAAAAGCTTGATCCACCGTATCAAAAACGAGGATGGAGTTATTTTGGAAGACCAGGTGGATATAAAAGCCCATATAGTACACTATTACACGGAAAAATTTGCCTTTCGCCCTATCAACAGAGATGAAGAATTACTAAACTTAATACCTCCAAGTATCCTCGAGGAAGACAACCAAAGGCTCACTACATTACCCGATCTAAAGGAGGTTAAGGATGTGGTCTTTGGGCTAAACCCTGACAGCTCACTTGGTCCATATGGATTCTCTGGGGTGTTTTTTCAGAAGTGCTGGGGTATCGTGGGAAATGAGGTTTACGGGGCAATCAAATCTTTCTTTCGGGATTCTACTTTGCCTAGGGGGTTCAATTCCAATTTGATCATGCTGATTCCAAATGCCATCGATCTTAATCATTATAGGCCTATATGTATGGGCAATTTTATGGTTAGGATTATATCCAAAATTATCACTGTGAGATTGAGGAGTATTGTCCAAAAAGTGGTCTCAAAAGAACAATGTGCATTCATACAAGGAAGGGATATTCATAGCAATGTGGGGTTTGCATCCGAACTTATCAATGAATTGGGGAAAAAAAGACACGGTGGAAATGTTGGTGTTAAACTCGATATTACTCAAGCCTATGATACCCTCAGCTGGGAACTCCTTCTGGCGAGCCTTAGAAGAATAGGATTTGCTGTCAAGTTCTGCCGCTGGATTCAAGTTCTCTTATCGAGTGGTTTCATTTATATTTTGGTAAACGGGGGCCCCACTGAATTCTTTAAAGCTGGGAGGAGGCTCAGGCAGGGGGATCCTCTGTCACCCACTCTCTTTGCACTAACAGTCTGTCACCCACTCTCTTTGCACTAACAGAAGATACTTTAAGTAAAGGGCTAAACAACTTGGTGACAAGGGGCTAAAGGATTACCTGTACCATCTCACTTATTGTTTGCAGATGACATCTTTGTCTTTGTAAACGGACATCTCAGAGGCTTAAAGATTCAGAAGAAATGGTTACTTAGATATTAAGATGCTTCAGGTCAGGTGTTCAGTGAACCCAAAAGCAAACTATTTCTGGGAGTGATGAAGAACGAGAAAAATGAGAGAATAAAAGGGTTGTTCGGGTTTAGTGAGGGGAGCTACCCAGAAAATTACTTGGGGATTTCACCCATGCAAGGAAGAGTGACCAATGTTACTCTTAGGCCTCTGCTCGACAAGAATAATAAAAGAGCCAGTAGGTGGGCAGGTAGTATGCTCTCAATTCAAGGAAGAGTTGTTCTGGTGAAATCAGTGCAAAGTAGTTTTTCAATTTGCAATATGGGGATTTACAAATGGCCAATTTCCATTGTTAAAGAAGGGGAAAGAATTCTCAGAAATTTCCTTTGGTCTGGTAACTTAACCATAAGAAAAGCTTGTGTGGTTGGTTGGAACAAAACGTGTAAACCTAGAAAAGAAGGGGGCATTAACATTAGGAGTTTGAAGGAAGTTAACCTTGCCTTACTCATGAAACTCGCATGAAACTTCTTGAATGGCCAAGATGATTGGGCAAAACTCATGAGAGCTAAGTTCAATACCAAAGCTGGTAATCAGATTTACTTGACTCAAGGTTCCTTAGTATGTGCAGGAATTTGAGGGGCTGCTACTGAAGTTGAACAAAGAAGTGGGTGGATGTTTGGTGATGGAAAAGACATTGATCTTTGGAGGGATAACTGCTGTCACCAAAGCCCTCTCAAAGATCTGATTGACTCTAACGACATTCCTTGGCATTGCTTAAAAGTAAAGGTGAGTAGCATTATCCATAATGGCCATTGGAGGGTATCTAAGGACATTGCAGCCATATTACACAGATTGAATATCAATCTCTCAACTATTCAGATTTGTTGTGGGAAACCTGATAATAGGATATGGAGGCCTGATATCCATGGAAAATTTTCAGTAAAAAGTATATTTCAGGAGATCCGAAATAAAGGGAAACCATGCTGGTGGAGTAAGTATGTATACAGACAGGCATTACACCCAAGACTGAGTTTGTGGGGATGGAGAATACTGCATAACTGTCTGCCCATAGATGAGAACATAAAAAAGAAAGGTATTCAGACAGTTTCCAGATGTTGCTTATGTTTGGATGCTGAAGATTCTTCAGAGCACCTATTCTGGAAATATAAGTTCACTAAAAGACTATGGCTTTGGACTTCCCAGCTATTTAAGATCCAGATTACATAATGGAATATTCACAGTGTCTTAAGAGCAGCAGATAAGTTGAGCCCCTATTTGAAAGACCTTTGGCTCGGGGATATCTGGGGAGGATCAAACCTCATATGGAAAGCGAGAAATGATCGTTTATATGAAAAGGTAACCATGGATATCGAAAAGGAAAAAACCAAATGGTTGTCCAAAATTTAGGAAACTGCCTATTTATCTAAGGCTGCCATGAATAATACTCAAAATGATTTAAGCATTATTCACTGCCTTAGAGTCCCATGCCATCCAAGAAAGGATACTAATGTTCGATTTTGCTTCTGGAATCAATCTGATGAGGAGGAGATTAAGATTAACACGGATGGGGCGTCTAAGGGCAACCCAGGTAAGGGAGGTGTTGGTTTTATAATCAGAAATAGTCGAGGGGCGATTCTCCGGACAACGACTATGGGACTTGGCATTGTGACCAGTTATATGGCAGAATGTACGGCACTCGTTCATGGGTTGGCTTGTGCTACATCCAATGGATGGGAAATTGCATGGTTGGAGTCCGATTCTTCAGGAGCTGTCAAGGCTTTTAACAACAACTTGATTCCTTGGAACCTTGAAAATGTATGGATGGAAGCAAAGAAAATGATGAAGAAAATCAGAATTACAAGTACATGGAGGGAAGCAAACTTTAGCGCTGATATACTTGCAAACAGAGGAACAATGCTACTTGAAGGCATAACGGAATCAATTATTGGGAAACCCCAATTTTTCAAGAAGATAGAAATACCTATGTATGAGTACTTTAGATTTGTGCAATGGGGGGTATAATATGGGAGTGTGGGTTTGATTGTTATCATCCACCCCTTTTGTAATCGCTTTTGTTTGGTGTGATTTATATAATTTCTTCTTATTAAGCAAAAAAAATATTGCGTTTGTATGATAGTAGTCTTCATTTGAACTCAAAAAAATTAGGTATCAATAATTTGTTATTTGTTGGCCTTGATTTATCATTTGTTAGCCATGATTTGTCATTTGTTAACCATCTATGGTCTATTTAGTTCTTTGAACTCGCAGTTTGTATGTCAAATATAAAATCTGGGTCAACAAACCTAACTTTCGTAAAGTAGCTC
Organism: Kingdonia uniflora; assembly: GCA_014058105.1. Taxonomy (NCBI): domain Eukaryota; kingdom Viridiplantae; phylum Streptophyta; class Magnoliopsida; order Ranunculales; family Circaeasteraceae; genus Kingdonia; species Kingdonia uniflora. The sequence continues at coordinate 1,860,633 of JACGCM010002686.1, read as the reverse complement.
GTAAGTAGTTGGTATGCATGCTCAAAGCTGCCTCGCATCTGAAATAATTACGTAGATCAAATGAAATTATGGAGAATACAAATGATAAACAGTGTTTTACAAATGACTTGTATGGCAAGTACAAATTAATGACACAGTGAGTCGACCAAATGATATGAGATAAAATGATAAACAATATTGTACAAATGACTTGTATGGGGGAACAAATGACATATAAAGTGATGATACCTCAGCGTGGGCTTTTTCTTTCGCACGCCAGGCAAAATTGTATGTTATATCAATATTGTGATGAATTTGCATATCATCAATAATTCCGGAAGGTTTGTAGTTTGGGTCTTTTCATAGTTTTTGCTTGATTATAGAAGCAACCCATCTACTAGACGCTGCCTTATACGTGTTCCCACCTTCAATTTCTACTCAGATGCGAGTATGCACGGAGCAATAAGTACTTACTCTAAATATGGCAGAACTGGCCAACTTTGTCTCATAAATCCGGCAAGAACATTTATGACCTTTGCAACGTACCACGATTTTATATTCGTTGCTCAGAACGTGTTCGAGATTGAACTTGTTTACAACTGCATAAGCTCTTATGTGATTTTTGAGCTCTCGATATAAATCACCAATGTTAAACTCTTTACTGAAGTCATAGGGATCCTCCGTGTACGCAGCAGATTTGAACCAAAAATTCAGGAGATCTTTTACCTGTTCAGGCTGTAGCTCAACCAAAAACTCAGCTGAACAAATGAGAAATATTCTACTTAGCATGATAGAAATTGAATAAAAAATAATAAAGCTGAGAACACAAATGACAAATTCTGCGAACTTACCTGAAGTTTTAGTTTGTCCAATGATAGGTTCATGCTCAATTGAAAGAGGAACATTAGCTAACATAGGCTTATTTGAAGGATGAACATTAGTTAACACAAATTCATTTGGGAGATGAATACTTGATTGAGGAATAAAAGATTTATTTGAGAGGGGAACATTAGTAGGGATAGTTTGAAAATGTTTATTTGATTGAGGAACATTAGTTAACACGGGTTCATTTAAGAGATAAATATTTGATTGAGGAATATTAGGTTCATTTGAGGGAGGAACATCAGTACAAATAGTTTTGAAAGAATCATTTTTATCATCCATAAAAGGTCCAAACCTGCGTGGATCAAGCCCTCTGCCGTTTGTTTTAGGGTAACCCCTATATTCAGGCTCAGGATCAGGAAATGAGCTATGCCGCAAAGGTCCCCCCGCTTTGGTGGTGGACAAGCCTCTACCTGAACCAGTATTTTTGGTGGTGGACAACCCTTTACCCAAAAAATAGAAATCAGAAATAAAATTCTGGAAGTTCTGGGAAGGTACCCTTAGGTCATTAACAATCCATATGTGAAAGGGGGTGCCGGGATTGGTTTAATGCATATTGATCATTACGGTAAAGTCTTGGACTGATGAAATTGCGCATGCACGACCATGGACGAAGTTGTACAGCTTGCAGTCCTCACGACGAATTTCGTTTGTTTCTTCAAGGAGTGTAACGAAATCTTCGTATGATGAGTGTGCTCTTAGTGAGGTAAGTTTTGTACTTCCTCCAACATAAGTAACAATTGATGCCTTGGTGGTTCTTTACAGGAAAATATCAGTGTTCTCTTTTAGGAAAAAAGGGTTTCATTCACTATTTTTATTTGAAGAATAGTTATATTGGAACTCCAGGGATATAAAAATGTACATTAGGCAGTTCCTGTGTAAACTTTCTATGGGCTTGCATTGTGTATTTTCGTGTTCCATCATGGTCATTTTTAAAAACAAATAATCATACAATAGTTGGAGACATAATTTAGGGATGTAGCTTAAAATTCATATAAGTAGTGAATTGCATAAGAGTTTAATGCAAATGCAGTGAATTGCGTAAGAAGACAGGCCTTATAGCAAATAAGATGGAAAAAGGGCACCCTCAACATAGGAGCATGCAAAGAACTCAGTCAAGTAGGAAGAGATCTAGGCTAAGCAGTAAAAAAATTCACGTATGGCAAGAGGTTCAGCGAACATCCTTTTCAGTGGAGGATGGGCTCGATATACTGAAAACATTAAAAGATGATAAATCTGAAGAATCAAGTGACGACCCTAAGTTAGAGAGCTGGGGTAGAGCTCATAGTGGAGAAGGGGATTCATCTTTTGTACCTTCTAGATCAGCATCTGAAGTTTGTAGCTTATGCATCAACTCTCCTGAAAATAGGGTGTCGACAGATTCATACTTAAAATTGAGATGTGAAGTAATTACTGACAATCTCTACATTTTATTTTCTGTGAATATATGTTACCTCTGCACATGCTCATATTTTGTCCATGCTTCAAAATCACCTTCACATTTTTATGATGTATCAAAAAAATCAGCAGTGCGATATAGACAACGATACTGGAAGTGTCTCCCTGAAGAGTATTGAGTGGTATATATATCACAATATATCGGTTAAATTTAATAATTAATCGTCTATGTTACTTTTTTGTAATAATAATAAAAAACATAAAGTAAAGTGTTGATATTATTGAACTTGTATATTCATGTATTGCGATATATATTACTAATCGCCTGATAGTTTGATATTCTCTTAAGTTCAGTTTCTTGAACCAACTAAAATACTAGTCAGAATTCTAACATATTGTTATCTTTAATACTGATAAATGTGAACATTGCGAAGGATGTGTCAATATGATCTTATTTGCTGTTACAGGTATTGGGTGCTAATATTGTGAAGAGCGGATCTAAAATAATTGTTGCTTATTCTATATCAGCTGCAGATGCAAACAACAATATTTAGTCAATCAAAAGAAGGTGCTAAAGATAATCGCAATTTTGTATATTCCATTTACTATAGAGTTACCCAAGGAATTTATTAGAGGAATGTTTCCAATTCTGTAGGTTTGCTTGACAGGCTTTGATGTTAGAACTTAAGCCTGTGCAACCATTAATTGATGGATCACAATGGCCAGAGAGATTGAGCATGGGAGTTTTCCCATTTTCAAAAGCCAGAAGGAAAGCTGCATTAACAAAGGCGTAGTTCCCTGTTGTACAAGTCTCTGCCAAGGTTCCTTCGTTTCTGTTTTGACCCCAATAGATTGCAATTCCTCCTGCATTGCAAGCCACCACAAGGGAAAGAAGCAAAAGAGATACTACAGATGATTGTGATGCCATGTTGTTTGTACTTCAACTGATTTGTGTGCTCAAATATCCAATTTCAGTGATTAACAACTTTCTTTGGATGTAATGACTTTACCATTTCTCAGTAAGGTTATCTTGATTTTATTGTTTGTGATAGTTTTCAATGTGAATTTATTAATTGATTGTGATTCGTTTATGTTTGGCCAGTGATATTTGTCCATTGTTTTGTAGTTTGTACTATGTATATTTTTTAGTTTTGGAGATTCTTTATCGTTAGGATAAGCGGTATTGGTTATAATTAATCAAGGGGACTCCAGTTAGTATAATCTTATGGTTCCTTTTTTTGAATAATTCTTAATGTGGTTACTTCATTTTGTGGTTTTGTTAATAGTGTTTGTTTGATTTGCTACAGATTGTTCTTCCCTTGATGTCATGTTTATATTTATGAAATTCTTTCAGTTCAAGCGATGTTGTTTAGTTAACATGGAGAAAAGGGTATGCAACATTACATTGAAGTTTGGATCAAAGACATATTTATAAAGGTATTCTTCTATCTCATTTACAAACTTGGGTACAAGATTTAGTAACTGGGATAATTCATTGAGAGTTAATTGGGAGTTTATGCTATGGTTTTTAATGGGAAAATTTTGAAAGCCTAGAAAGATTGATATGATTGTATTAAGCAAATAGCAATACAAGAGAGTATTTTAGTAGATAATTGTTGGGATTATGGGCTGAAGATTTTGGCATTGAGCAAACAAATTGATTGATTTTCCAAAAACATTTTTAATTCAAAACCTCACTCCAATTCGGCAAGGTTATCCTTGAAGATATATGGGACAAAACTGGAAGATTATCCTTTAAGAGATGAGGTTCAAAACTCCCTCATCCTCGATATCTCTACATACTTGCCGTACCATGAAAACATGTATACGCATCAAATATAGCGTCGAAGGTGTTTTGACGTATTCACCCTGACTTGGCCACGGATAGAACTAAAGATATTTCTCATTTTCCAGTATTTCATTTGGATTTAGATTTAGTGTTGAAGGAGCGTTAATGAGCACATTTTGTAGTGCCGAAGGCGCGTCGAAGAATTCACCGTGGCGAGCCACAGGTAGTACTAGTCTATTATACATTAGGCAACAATGTTTTTCGTATAGACATATTCACCATTGTTTCAGGGAAAAAGAGAGGCTAGGATTTATGGGAAGGAGGGAGATGGACTCCCTAGATTACTTTTACTTTCATTACCTAAGGGTAGTTTCGACAAAACACGGGAAATGGGTAGTTTAGTCTTACTAATAAATTTTGGGTAGTGAATGAAGAGGTTGTTGAGGGGATAGCTCGCATAATTAATTTGTCACAAGGTGTTGATGTATTTTATGGGCACAAAACTATAGGAAGGTGGTTTATAGGTTAACATACATCTCAGATGTGAACCTGTGCATTGTGGAAGGGATGGTTGTGGCTTAACAGTGAAGAAAAACAATGTTGGTCATAAAAATTATATTCATACATGAGAGAAACGAGAGTATTTGAACTTTACTATACAAGCATGTGGCCTAAAAATTTTCAACATAAATTTCATGGGCCTAAAACTTTCATTATGTACGTAGTCTGTTGAGATTTTTTTTTGACTGATTTCTTGATATTGAATTACATGGAAATGTCCCAAATTGGATCATTCTTTTGTAACTTGAATTGCATTAAAAGTGTTTCTCTTTAAACTTGAGTGAGTTTATGTCGGGTTAAGTGTTCTTTTCAATATTATTTTTATAGTTTCTACAATTTTTTGAATTTCAAGGTACTGTATTTGCATTTTTCAATTGTTTATTGGGGTTACGTTCGCAGGGGTTCTTCATTTGTTTTCAAGAAATCTCAAGTCTTACTCCGGGTTTTGCAAGCAAGACCTTTCAATATTATTTCTATGGTTTTTGCAACTTTGGTGGATGGTGAAAAGGTGCATAAGCAAAAATTGTGGAGAACAACAAAACTTCTCTTTTACATAGTTACTCAACCTATCCTTAAAGACAGGGAATAATGCAAGCCTATAAATCTTTATTTTGTCATTTATGTAAGCAAACCCAAAGTTTTGTAATTTTATACTGCTGTTCAAAGTTATAAATTTTCAACCATTAAGATATTGATTGCTTTGATGGTTCTTATGAGTACAGAAAATATGGTTACCCTTTGGTATGGATAAATTATCACTTTAGTTATGGGAACTAAAGCGAGGTGGCGAGAAACACTCTGTTAGGACCAAGATCATTATTGATTCAGAGGGTGCTTACCTAAACCAACAATTACAAAAAGTAACTCAGATTTTTCTGCAAGAACTATAGTTTACATTAACAATGGCTACCAATTATTCTGACGAAACAACTAGCAAATAACAGCATAGGTGTGTTGCGTTACCGAATTTGGTTGGTTTTAGCACCGAAGGCGCGTTAATAGACAATTTTGTAGTACCGAAGGTGCGGTAATGGATAATTATGCAGCGCCGAAGGCGCGTTGACGTAATCATCGTGACGAGCCACAAGTAGTACTACCCGTAAGATCAATGTTCATGGCCGAATCAAATTACACTTAAACCTATCCATCTCCCTCGATGAAAACTAAATCACTACTCGTAACAAAAGTAAACATCATTTGTCCTCCGCTTTTTAGATTAGGTAGGCACAAAATGTCTCCATAATATTATGTAAGCAATTAAAAACATTATATGGTATCCTCTAATGCACTCATATTATCCGAAATGATGATCGAATCTAAATGTACCAATAGTCACAAATATTGGAAAAATAAATAAATAAAACAAGTAATCTTACAACGGAGTAAATAAACACCTTTTATTATGCAATTTTGTAAATAACAATTGGAATTTTTTTTCCCAAAATGAGGAGTTGCTTATAAATGGTCATCTTTCTGACCATCAGTTGTCGTCTTCATCTCTGATCTCTCTTCATGACAATAGCAACAACTCAAATTGGAACCCTCCAAACCTAAATTTCCAAACCTCGTAATTCTCTTAACAATTTTGAAATCAACCCAACTCAAAACAGACTCCAACCTGCAAAGACGACTACTCTGCTACAATTTGGAGGATAGGTTGTAGAGATAGTGAGAGATATTAGAGATAAAATTGTTGAGATACTAAGAGAGATTCGTTGAGGCAGAACCGTATAGAGAGAAAGAGTCGTTAGAGAGTTCAAAGATAGTCGGGAGAGATTGGAAGAGAGTCGGGCATTATTTCAAAGAGAGTCGTTAGATTAAACCACATTTCGATTATCTGGATTTTTTAGAGAAAAAAACAATGAAAAAATAACTTCTAAATATCACTGTTGTTTTGTGATATTTTGGGATATCATATACTTTATGTCCTACAATACTTTAAACCCTCTGTCTAGAAAACAGAAACACAAACACTCCAATAAATGTAAAATTATACTTCAGGGATTTAAATTACTCTTAGTATTGTCAGGAACTACATATAGTGTAGATTACAGATTTGCAACAAAATTTGAGAGCATTTAGAACCCTCGAGTTTACAAATTCAATTCTAAGAAAAACCAATCATCTTTGACTGATGAGTTTTATTTTTGAGTCCCCTCGCGGAAGGATGCACCAACTTCCTAATGTGCTTCTGTTTCTTTTCATTCTTGTAATAAACTGTGTCAAGTGTCAAGTAGTCATTATCTGCTAATAACCACAATAGTACACTCCATTCATCAGTAAATATTCGAAAACAATAGAAAATGCAACTTTAGCATAAATGTAAATTTTGACAATTTGGACTTGGGGGAAACACATAACCAAATGAATAAAGCAATTGAGCCACAAATTCTAAAACACTACGTTAAAGCAAATATCTTGAACTCTTAACACAAACTTGAACTCCATAAGTTGGCAACTCTATCTTCCTCATTTATTGGTATTTTCAGATTATCAAGTGTAGTTCTTTTCAGAAACCAATTTAATTTACTATATACTCTCATTCTCCACGACTCACCTACTCAAAGTTGTGAACATGGAACCTAAACATGAGCTCGGAGTATCTCGATCTGAATTCACATCCCATAAACACTATGAACAAATTACATAACCTTCACTAACGAAATAATACCAAGGGGCTTGAAACATCTGATTGGACGCCTAATTTTTTACTTGTGATGATATTGCTTACCAAATCAAAGTTATTTTTGTTAGTTTGCGAATTGATGTAAGCAAATGCCAAACACCCTTTATGATTTATGACTGAAAAGCAGAATATGCTTATTAAGAAAACTGTTACACAGAGAATCACAATCCAACTAACATGTACTTACTCCAGGAACATGTTTTCCCCCTTTCTGTTAGCCTCATTTATGTTGTTGAGATTGTCTTCGGTCTCGACATCGAGTTAGTCATGAAAGAAACTTACTGCAAATTTAATGAAACATCCATTATCAAGAGTATAAAGAAGAAATCAAGTAGCTCATTTTAAAACTTCAATTCAAATTTCATGCTTCCAAGAATATAGTTATCAGCCATTGTTGTTGCATCCACCATATGTCTCACAATTCCATCCCGCGATGATATTTCCCTAATGTTTGGTTCTGCATATGAATAGTTACCATACAAAAATACTGCAAAGACATTTCAGATTGGGTTATAAATTTAGACCGCAAGAACCCAAAGCAAGAATTTGAACATGCTAATAATGAACATACCTGGAGAATCGAGGGACGTAGCAACCAAGTTGTTGGCAGTAGCAAGAGCAGGTATAGTGCATTATACTTCTCTCTCCACAGCTGTTAAGGAGATAATTTATTTTATCTCTCCCTCCAAATTCAACCTCTGAAGGAAGGCTTATATATACATGAACATAAAACTCTGAGCAGCAGTTCTCGAGGTGATATATCTTTGACTGTATAGTTTATAGGAGTTTAATTCTTGAAATTTGATCGCTCACATATTTATAATTCAACTTTCAAGTTTCTATTAGTAATGGCTTTCTGATTCCATCACCAAGCAGTTCATGTTATAAACCTAGAGTAACTCCTGCTCTTCTTACCGTTTCTTAATTATTCTTTTACCTGAGATTTTGTGTACCTAATATTAAGTTAACCATACAGAGGTTTACTGTAATTATTCTTCCATGTGCTAAATCCTTAACCTGATCCCGGCTTCAACCCATCTAGCTTGAGTTCATACCAGCGAGACCAAGTGTGGAACTCATCAGACCAATCTAATCAAATTTAGGTAAAAGTACAGGATCAACCACTCAAGGAGTCCCATTGCCATATCCATCAACTACCTAAGTACATACATTATTGTGGATAGTTTTATGATACGCCAACGGAAGGGATTGCATCACCTTCCAATAATATCCACGGGAAAAAATGTAGAAACCTTTTGGAAACTCCGAAGCCAAAGAGGACTCAGTACTCGTCAGTCGTCACTGTCTTATTGTGACATGGGAGATTTTTATGGTACGGCAAAACATGAGAATTTAAGTACTTTTTACATTTTTAACCCCATACAATCTGCCAGTAATGTACACATGAATTACAATATAGGCAGAACATGATCTACAGATAACTAATACCCCCTATAAAGTACGCCATTTATATGCTAGATTGTATTTTTTCAAGAGAACACTGATATTTGTTATTACTGATTGTATAACCCAAAGTTAATAACAACAATACACAGTACATTCAGGCCACTCATTGCAATCTAGAATATGATCTACAGAATATGGGGTTAACATATCAGTGTTCTCTGGAGTCCTCTTTGATAACTGATACATAGGATCAAATTGTAAAAATCGGGGATCTAACAACCCCGATTTATATGCTTCGTAAGTGATGCCTAGTTTTTTTTTTCATTACCTGTTATCACTTCTTTCTGCTTTCTTTTTGCTCATTTGTTCCTACATATTAGTACAGCTTTATTGTTTTTGGTTTGGTTTGCTTGCTCCTGAAATTTGTTTTACTTTGTTAACTCTTCACTCACTCACTCACTCTCTGATACGCTTCAAAACTTGTTGTCTATAGTCCCTGAGAAAGGTGTTTGGCCTTCGTCCTCATCAGTGATCCAGGAGGATCTGAGTTTTTTTTACTTTTTAAGAAGTCTATTCGAATATACTTTTAGTCTGTTCGAATACATTTCAGCCTGATCTGTTTTATTCGAATACAAATTATGTGTATTTAAATACATTTTTGTTTATTTGAACATAAACTTGTTCTGCTCCAACAGAGGCGCGATTCAGCCTTTTTCCTTTAGGCGGTGATGGTATTTATGAGGCGTGATTTTGCCTCGAGATGCGCGGGATTTGTAATTCCGAATTCCCTCTATATAAAAGGAACTTAGGTTATTTTCTAGGGAAGTTTTTTTTATGTTAGATCAGAGAGAGTTCTGAGAGAAGCCTAGGGTTTTTGGAGTGAATTCTTGTAATTACTTCGTTTCTTTTAAGCAATAAAGCTTTATTTTGCCCAATTTTGGTGTTCTTCGTGTTTCTCTACTAACTAAAAGCTTCTCAATAGTATTGTAGATTAAGTGGAATCAGTTTTCCAACTTCGATTCTCGGGTGGTTGATTATGGTTTATGGTCTCTACACGCGACCGTCTCAAGCAAACGAAGGAGAAGCTAGTGAGTCCGTTGAAGATCCATCGCAAACCTAATTCGAAGAAGGACAATTTGGAGATGGGCGATCCCAACGAGAGACTCACAGTTTTGGAAACCACAATTTTAGCTCTAACTTCTACGGTAGGGGAGTTAGTGGAACAGTTGTGTCTCACAAACCTCGTTAAGGCTGCCACTTCGGTGAAACGGCGAGGCCGTTCGAAGAAGAAAGGGGTTATGGAGGTGGATGGTGACGAGGACGTTCTGGTTTTAATGATTCTAGTACTGCCAAATCCGACGAGGAGCGATCGGTTATTGGTAAGTCCAGGAATCTTTTGCATAATCTTCGTATTGGTTTTAAGATTGAAATTCCGGTATTTGACAGTTCGATCGATGCCGAGAAGTTAGATAATTGGTTAGATATGTTAGAAACTTATTTTTCCGTTTATGAATACTCCAATGCTCAATAAATATGCTTCACTACGTTGAAATTCGCAAGTCATACACTCACGTGGTGAAAATCTTATCGAAAATGCCACGATGTAGAAGATTTGGGTTGGAAAGAATTCAAGGTATTAGTACGTAGGAAGTTTTATCCGATTGGGTATGAGTAAGAGAGATGGTATAAATGGCCCAATTTACGCCAAAAGTTTGAGCAATCTGTACAAGAGTACACTACGACGATCCATAACCAAGCTTTGGTTTTGGACATTGATGTGGACGCGTATGAGGTGTTCATGAAGTACACGGGGGGTTTGTCGGAGTCCATTAGGAGAAAGTTGAAGCTCTTTATTGTGGCCAATATTGAAGCCGCTACCGTGAAGGCAATTGCCATTGAAGGCAAGTACTTGAAGAGTGACAAAAAAGATGACAAGATCAAGTCGGGGTACAAGTCTAGTTGGAAAAGTGAGCATAAGAGAGATGTCAAAGGAGAAGGATCTTCGTCCAAGGAATTTCATTGCAATCATTGTAAGGCGAGTGGGCATCTTTCCAATTATTGTTGGAAACTTCACCTGGAGCTTTGGCCGAAGGAAGAGAAGCACAATAAAGAGAAATATGCACTGGCTGTTGAAACTGAATCTTAAGCTTACACTTATGTTTCAGCAGACTTTGGCTGCCGAGGAAGAGAGTCGGGAAGAGCTTTTTCATATTAGTATTCAGGTAAAGCAGAGTTTAGTCAAGGCCATTATAGATCCGGGTAGTCAAAAAAATTTGATTTCTGAGACGTTGGTGAAGAAGATGGGTTTGACGACTACAACTCATCCTCAGCCGTATGGTTTGGGGTGGTTTCAGAAAGATGCGGAGGTGATGGTCACGAAGTAGTGTACATTCAAGTTTGCGATTTCTGAGAAGTTTATTGACGAGGTGACGTGTGAGGTGGTTCTTTTGGATGTGTGTCAGGTCATCTTGGGTAGCTCTTATCTTTGGGACCGTGATGCGATTTATTACCGTAGAGCTCACAAGTATCGTCTTGTGAAGGATGGAAAGGATTTCCATATCAATGCTTGTAAGGAGCATGTCACTCCGTCAACTTTGGTAATGGCGAATCAGGTGAAACGGTTGGTTAATGCGAGCGGCAAGTTTGTGTTATTGGTGCGACTGGTTCAGAAGGGTACGTCGGCTAGAGTATTTTTTAAGCAACAAACCGATAAGGGGAAGTTGCAAGAGGAGGTTGTGGTACATACTGATCACAGACCGTTCCAATTTTTAGCTACACAGTCCAGGCTGCAGTAAGCTCGCCAGATGAAGGGGTTGTCGTATCTCCAACAATTTCCTTTGATTATACCGTATAAGAAGGGGATGGATAACAAATTGGCTGATAGGTTATCTCGACCCCCATTACCAACTATTTCTGCTATGTTGGTTTTTATGCAGATACAACCTTTTATTACGTCAGGATATGATAATCCTAAAGGGCGTAGTGGGTTTCGCCGAAAATTTTTGTCAGGCAAGACATGTATTCATTTTGAGTCATTCCGAGTTGGGAAGAAGGGTCAGCTACCTAGTATGTCAAAGTGGTATCGCAGGGTAATGGGCAGTGCCGCATTCCCACCTTTCCAGTGCCAGCTTGAGCGGTAGCTCAAGGCTTCAAAAGAGGGGAGCCATGATCCAGGAGGATCTGAGTTTTTTTTACTTTTTAAGAAGTCTATTCGAACAAACTTTTAGTCTTTGTATTCAAATAGAGTCTTTTCCTATTCGAATACATTTTAGCCTGATCAGTTTTATTTGAATTGACTTATGTCGAATACATTTCAGCCTGATCAGTTTTATTCGAATACAAATTATGTGTATTCGAATATATTTTTGTTTATTCGAACATAAACGTGTTCTGTTAGAACAGAGATGCGATTTAGCCTTTTTCCTTTAGGCGGTGATAGGGGTGGCAATGGGTCGGGTTTGGGGCGGGTGGAACAATACCATCCCCATACCCGCCAAATTACCCTACCCCCAAACCCGCCCCATTTAAATTTGCCTATACTAAACCTACCCCAGCACCCGTTTAACACCCGTTTAAAAATCATAAATCAATTGTACAAAAAAAAAATGAGCTGCTAGGAATAATTTTGAGATAATTCTTCATTTAATCTTTAATAGAATGAGGAAAAATGAGCTGAGGATTAGATGCAATTTAACCATCACTTGAGCCAACTAAGGATCAGAGGCAACTTAACCCTTACTTCTACATTGAGCCATAACTGAAAACATCTCTTTAGAATAAGGTTGAAATGAAGTCAGCTAGTTTTGATAGGTCTGTATAAGAAGAAGAGAAGTTGATGGACAGATGGAGGTTGAAATGAAGTTATGAAGGCAGAACTGTAGGAGATGAGGAAGAAACATGTCTTCTATCTTCAAAGTTCAAAAATTATAATTAGGTTTAACTTGTAAATAAGGGTATTCACATCATATCATGTATAAATGGGTCGGGTGATGGGCCCCCACTTATTTAAGCCTTAAACCAGACCCGCTCTATTAAATAAATGAGATTTTTTTAAAACCAAACCCGCCCCATACCCACTATAGTCATACCAAACCCGCCTCATTAAGGGCGAGGCGGCGACCCGGTGGGGCGGGTTAAATTGTCAGCCCTAGGCGCTGATGGTATTTATGAGGCATGATTTTGCCTCGAGATGCGTGGGATTTGTAATTTCGAATTCCCTCTATATAAAGGGAACTTAGGTTATTTTCTAGGGAAGTTTTTTTTATGTTAGATCAGAGAGAGTTCTGAGAGAAGCCTAGGATTTTTGGAGTGAATTCTTGTAATTACTTCATTTCTTTTAAGCAATTAAGCCTTATTTTGCCCAATTTTGGTGTTCTTCGTGCTTCTCTACTAACTAAAAACTTCTCAATCGTATTGTGGATTAATCAAGAACAACACTTGGTGTAATCCGAAACCCTAAGAAGCGATCCAGAGCTTCTCGACATGCTCCAACAACTATTCTCACCACCGACACATCAAATTTTTGAGCCATGGTGTAAGAGTTTTACTGGGATACCCGCACTGCTTTTTTCTGCCTCGATGCCTTACCCTTGAAGTCGGTTAGATTAATGATAAACCCATGAAAATTCTAGCAACTTACTTATGAAATAAGAGATGACGTTTCTTACTACCTTGGTCTTGATGTTTATGGCTAGTCCTGCTATTCTCTTTACTATTTTTTAAAAATCCAGTGTTCTCTGTAAATTATGTTACCCTATTTTCTTCGTACGCAAGTGAACCAAAATAGAGATAGTCGTTCTCGAAGTAGAGTACCACCAATGATGGGTTTAGAGTAACACATCAAATGCAAATGAACAATGTTAAATTATGAGGGGAAAAACATATGGCATCTGAAACAAAGAAGTATAGTCACCAACAGGGATTGTAAAGAGAATAGCAGGTGCACATAAATTGGAAAATGATTCTGTCAACTCCAATGAATTGGTAAAAATATTGTAAACTGGTGGATGTTATTCTTATTACTAAAATACAATTATCTTTTATTAGAATATTATTGAGAACTGTGGGTCCAAGAAGAAAGTAATTTTTGAAAGGGGTGGGTTGAACCAAAGAAAATCTTTCCAAGGGCGAGATACCTACTGAGAGATCTTAATCCCGGTGAGAGTTGGAATGATAATAAATTATATTAGAACCAAAAGAAGAAGAATACACTTGAACATGAAACATTTCACAGCAAAATCATACAACAACTGGTAAGAAAAAGATAAAACTTATCTCTTTCTAATATCTTTCAAAGTAATACTCAATAGTGGGAGTTTTCCAATAAGACTGTATTTGTAGTATTCAACCTCTTCTAACGCTGTAGATTTGGAGATAGCACTTATAGTCTTATCTCCCCTAATTGTTGGGTTAGGGATCTCATCTAAAGGAACAGAAGTGTTGGTGCTACCTCTAACTTTTGAAACATAGGATTTCATAGCTGGTTTTGTTGATTCTGAACAATCTGCTCGAACCCCTTCCATCTCTGTTACTTTGTTTTGGTGAGAATCAATCTCTGCTTGAACCTCATGGTCTTGTTGCAAAGGCAAATCAGGGCTTGAACTATCAACATTCTTACCCAAATGTTGCATTAGTAGCCTTGTTCTTCGTCCCATTTTTAGATTGAATCTGAACTTCATCAACATGTTTGGTATTTGTTGCTATTAGATTATAATAAAATTAGGGGGTTTTTGACTTCTTCGGGAGTCTCTGCCTTCTCCTCTGGTTAGGTTAAGCTAATTTTAGGGTTAAGGCTTTGGTTGGATGAACTATTGTTCCCAGAAGATAAGAAACTAGAGATGAAAAACACTATTGGGTGTTGTGAAGAGAGGCAGAAAAGATAAATTAGGACTTAGTGTTGATTTTGATTGTAGAGAGAAACATATTTTAGCAGAGATTGAGAGACGCGATGGGAGAAAGAAGAAGAAGAAGAAGAGTCGGGCTTCGGTGATGGGAGAAAGAGACTACACTACCCTTTTATGTGTTATGTCAAAAGTACCCCTAAGCTAAAGAGTAGAAGTAATCTAGGCCTTCCATTTCCCTCTTCCCCACAAATCTCAGTACCTCTTTATCCTTTAGACAATGGCACTGATTTAGATCTTTTGTACTTGTAACTTGTTGTAGCATTGTTTTTGTTTATTTTGAGTTGAGTTATTCACCAAATTGAAAGGCAGTTAAAAAAGGTGATTTGAAGCAAGTGCCTTGCTCATCTTTTTTTGATGTGAATCATTACTCATAAGGTCGTCTACCTTCGTGTAACCTATGTTTATTTGATGTTTTATGCTTTAGCTTAAAGCTCTGTTGGAGAGGTCCAATGCGAGTTATTAGCAGTTTCCCAATTTAAGTAGAATATTATTTCAATTAGTTAAAACCCTAGTTTATTTGTTTAGTTAAAACCCTAGTTTCCCTAACTCTCAAATATAACGTGATTTTCTTACGAATCTCGCTTCCGCGTTCGTAATATTCACGCCAATTGGTACCAGAGCTGCGTTTGAATCCAGTGCAGTCAGTTTCAAGAGCAAAGATGTATCGTGGAAGATCAGCGACGAAGAAACCTACGCTCGCCGACAATGTAGCGAGGATATCAGATAAACTTGATAAGCTTGAAGGGCTTTTCGAGGCTTTAGGTAGAGGAGCCTTTCCCCCCCCCCCAATCAATGTCAATTTTGCCGCCTATTTACGACGATTATCCCGAAGATTGAAGCACCACCGCACAGACCAGTGAAACGGAAACCCCGTTTGTATGTCTTCACGTCGATAGCGATGTAAAATTGGAAACCCCGATGTTTGATACGGCGAGCAAAGAGACGCCGACCGTCTTAAAAGGTCCGGTCAATGACCTACCATCACCGACACACCTGAAGGCAACGCCGAACGGTGTCACAATTTTCATCGAATCCGCGATAAAAAAAACTTTGTTACAATTCGTGATATCGCGAGGATTAGCGACAAAGGAGTTACCAGAGTTCACCACGGATTCCAATGGACCCCGATGGTTAGAACCTTACCGACAAAAATTAGGATCGAAAAGGCCGCGAGTTCAAAAACCCTAACCAGCGTAATCCACGAACTCTCGGTTGGCGAGAACCAAGGGTCGGAAACCTTCACCGGAGTCCAATGGCCACTCCAGAAAAGAGTTATGTCCGTTAATGCCGTAGAAAATAGAGATCTCGCCGAGAATCACGTTGAGTTTAATCATGAAGAAGATACAGTACGTGAGAAAGACAGAAGAGAGATAAAATCAATTTTTACATCTCTTAGACATGCTTAGCATGCCAACTTTTGGGCACATATGAGCATGCCATGAGGCATACTATAAGCATGCCTTAAGTAGTCAAAGTCAAAAGAATACTATGTTCCAGCAGTACACATGCCATGGAAAGTGCCAAAGCTGAACAAAAATCAATCGTTAATCGATCCGTTTTGGGATGACTTTTTAGCGAAGTTCAAGACGCAGGTTTCTATGTTTGCTTCAGTTTTAGACGTTCTTCAACATATGGATTTGAAGACCTTGGGTACGATTACAAGGTACGGAAAATTCCGTGGAAGACTTCATGATTTCTAGAAGAGTTTCACCGTACAAATTTTGTGTGCATTCTGCAGGATGAAGACGAAGAAATCGGGATGGACACTACATACGTGCGTGAGTCCTCAGGAGCACCGCCCCCTTGATTTCGTGGACAAAATCTTCTCAGACGGAGGGTTTGATGTGAATCATTACTCATAAGGTCGTCTACCTCCGTGTGACCTATATTTATTTGATGTTTTATGTTTTATGTTTTATGTTTTAGGTTAAAGCTCTGTTGGAGAGGTCCAATGTGAATTATTAGCAGTTTCCCAATTTAAGTATAATATTATTTCAATTAGAATTAGGGTTCTTAATTGAAACCCTAATTAGAATTAGGGTTCTTGTGTTCTATAAAAAGGGAGGTTTAGGGTATTTGTTTCTCAGTTGATTTTGATTAATGTAAGTTGATTTGTTTAGTTGAAACCCTAGTTTTCCTAACTCTCAAATACAACGTGATTTTCTTACAAATCTCGTTTCCGCGTTCGTAGTATTCACGTCAATTGGTATCTTTTTATATCAATGAAAGGGGAATTAGCCAATATTTGCAGTTGTTTATAAATGGATGGGATTCCAAGTTTAACATGTCAACCTTACCAGACTGTTGACTTCATTTGATGCCCAAATTTACACTTATTTGATAATAAAAATGCATAGCTACAGTTAACCAGCCAAAGTCTCTAACAAGAGTTATTCAAGCAATCCTTTTTTCTTACCGAAATATACAGCAAAGATACATAAAACTACACAGCCCACAGTGGTCTACATAAACTTTGCTTGGTTACTGCTAAATAGATCAAGTGGTCTCCATGATAATGATAGCAGGTTAAGTGAAATTCCTTAATATTTCCCCTTATATGATGATCATTTATTTACGAGATGAAATAAAATCATAACATACAAAAATGACCAATATGGAGCTTTGCCATCTCAAACTATAATCCAACGGCTTAGCTCGCTCAGATATTAGGGAAATTATAATCCCACGGGAGTTGAAAAACTCTTGTAAATGAACCCCCGCCCTGACGACTCGATTGTCTCCTACAAAGTATCCAGGTACTCTCTCTATCTTTGAATTTGGTGTATTTTGTAACAATTTAATGAACCAATCTGATTTAAAACAAAGAGTTTCTTCACAACAATAGTAAATAGTAAATATTAATTTGTAAAAATATCAAATTTTGTGGATCTTTAACAATCATTTGAGGATCACTTGTAAACTCGAGTCTCTTTGGAAGCTGCATTAGAGGTTTAGGAAGGGAAAATAATTACAGAGGAGGTACATTAGCTTCATAGTTGTTATTAATGTTTCCTTGATTTAGCCGTATCCTTATTTTCCCCAACACATAAACTCAAAGCACTTTTCATATTGTAATGTGATACCTGAACTATAATCTCGGTCATTCCATCACAAGCTTCTCGTAATCCTTTCCAATCTATTTGACACACTGCCGTAGCAGTTAATAAAGATATCAAGGAAACTGACAAGCTAACCACACGGCTTCTGAATATATGTATCACCTTCTTTACAAATATTTTTTCCCCTCTTTACGGTGCTCCCAGCCTTGTAATTAACTGTTAATAACCTGATTTCAATTCCCGTTTAACTTATGCCCAGCTCCTAACGTACCCATATGCTTAGTTGCAATTTATCCATGGATCACTGTACATATAATTCTACTCAACTTTGGGTATCTTTAACTTTACCGACTGTCTCTATTGATTTCTGGTTTTACGATTAAAAGTAATGGTTTTATCAAAAGTAATGGTTTTATCATTCTGCCATAAACTTCTGATTCACAATTCAGTAAATTACTATAAATAAAAGCTCTACTACAAAACAATAACAAAGGAATATGCTTTCACTTAAATACAATCATAGTGCATTTAAAAAAGGGCATGTACTACTACTACTACTACTACGGGGAAACCCGCGAGAAAGTTGTTCATTGCGAAGGGGCCCAAAGAGAGCATCCTTCATTGGGTGGACCAAAGGACCTAACCTGCACTTTACGGTAGACTAAATAAATCGTAGGCGCGAACTGATGAGCTACCATAGTAGTTGCCCCAGTAGAATAACTAACCTAGTAGACTAAGCACCAGTTTGTGACTTTTCAAAGGAGTGATTAGTTTCCAGTGACTAGTCCCATTGTCGAGTTCAAATTTATAATAACCTGAGATCTCTAATTATCAGTAGATGATGATTAACGTATATCCATAATGGACATTAGTGAAAAGCATTTTATTTAATTTTTGTCGAATGGCACTTGGTCGTCAAAAAATTAATGTAGGGTCTCATACCCCCCCTCACATTGCAACTTATTTTGGTATAAGATCTCTTGGAAGTCATCTGAAAGTGGTGACCTCCTATATGCTGCTAGATATGTAGTGTACTATGGCAAAAGGCAGCTTGAACCCTCTTCAGCTGTATGCTTACGTCGTGACTTGAAAAATGCCATTCCCTATTGACAAACCTCTGTTGCTCTTCAGTGAATCATTATTGCTGAGGTTTATCAATTCTGAAGTGTGATGGCTTTGAGAGGAGTATGGCAACTTCAGAAGCTTACCGTAAGCTATTGCAATTGGGGAGGGAGTAGCCGGGGTATCAGGTCAGTGTTTATGTGTTACATATTTCTATGCCCATGACTAAATAATTTATTTTACAATATGCAAAAGAAATTGGAGGACCTGAACTATTTAGTTATGTTTGTCCTTGACTTATTTGTTTTAGGCCGTAAACAACTTCAAGAACATATTTAATGTGGACACTTCTGCTAAGATCTGCATTTTGACATTTTCTTGTTTTATTTTCTATTAAATTTCCTCCCTTTTTAGTGTTGACAACTACGTATTAGCAGTGATCAGTTACAAATCCAAGGTTATTTTCAAATCAAAAAAGAGATACTTTCTTTGGTCTAGTGAAGGTTTCTGAGCAGCTTCTGCTCTTCAATTCTCTGCATGGGTATGGAGATGGTCATAGTATGTAACATGGACACGGCATTTTTTTCAAAAATATTCGTGTCAACACGGATCTAACACCAACAATGGGACACGCTGACGCACGTGTCCTAAATCTTTTTAAGGTACTTTATTTTATCTCGCAATGTCGGACACCTGACACCCGTACTAGACGCTGACACACGTACCCGTGTGAATGTTACGTAGGTATTTTGTACAGTTTTTAAACATTTAGGTTTATCTTTTTCAAGATCTTTTTCCTCTGGTTTCTTTGGACGATTACAGCTAAGGAATCAAGTACCCCAAAAAGATAAAGAGAGTTCCTTTTTAGTGCTAAGAAAAGTTCACATTGAAGGTAAAGACTTTGAGTTTTTTTGGGTTACGGATAAATTTGTATAAATAAGTAGGTTAGTTTATGGATGTAGTAAATGGTTCCTTGGATGGCTGGTGAAATACTGGGTTTTGCTACTGCAGCTAAATGCAATGGGGAATTTCAAGAAATGAGTAATGAGTAGGACTTACTCCTAAGGTCTTTTCTAATCACAGAGGAGTGTTCTCAAATTGGAAGCATCATGGAGATCTTAAAGGGTTTTGTGCATCCCTTAAGCATTGAAGGAAGAGGAAGATCCATTGCTCTAATCCTCATCAGCTAGTACGTGTTATGCCTCATTGTCCATAAAATGTGAGTGGGAAGAGATATACCTCCAATCAAATGTTAAGTAGGCTGCTATGGAAAATCCTACATTATACTGTATAATGTTAATATTTATGAGAATCAATTTCTTTTTCCTTTGTATATATTGGTTTTAGTCGTAGCCAATACCATCTTAGTTAATTATCACCGCAAGATAGGCAGACACTCGTAAAATTGATAATGTAGGAACCCCATTAGCCCAGTTATTGACTGTGTTGTTATTGATGTCCCCATGGATTAACATCACCAACAAGTTGATTGCGGGTACTTGTTTTCTTGCCTCGTTATTCTTTGTTATGTTATGGTTTTCTTTCATGTAGTTGGTTATTTGAATTGGATTGGTGTTTTTATTTCGTGAATGATCATATAAGGGGAAGATTCGAAGGAATTTCACTTAACCTACAATCATTTTCCGTGCTTAGGTCATAAGTAACGTAATTATCAGTAGTTGATATGAATGATACTTTGTTACAGGAATTGATTAGAGGAAGTTCAGTCATTTCTTGCAGTGTCTGGCGATATATTAGTGATAATGGCTGTAGAAGTCATAGAAACCACTCTGGTATACCCCTCTAGAACACCGTTTGATGAAGAACACATCCACCCTTTGTCTCAAGTAGGCTGCTATGATAAATCCCACAAGGTACAATGATGATCAGCGTCATTTATAGGAAGGAACTTTTACCAAGTCTTAAAGGAAGCAGGTTCTGGTTTTGGAAGTATGCAAATTGAATTTAAACTGAGTCTCCTAATAGGAAGGAAAACTAGAGCAGAGACTGAACAATGTTTAGGAAGAGTGCTCCCTTTTTATAGCTGTCAATAAAGGACTGGAGGGTTCAGGTCGGGTTACAAGCTTGGTAAGTGTTTAAGATGTGTTTGGAGGTTATGCTAGTAATGATTCAGTATCATTTTATCTGAGATAGATGCGCTCTCATAATGAAAACCAAGCATATTAAAAGCATTTTACCGTAAGTTCCTTTTGGTATCAAGCGTGAGTAGGCCTAAGCACTACACACTAAATCAAATACGGTTCCTGTATAACCATCTAATGTTTTTTTTGCTCCTTTGTAGAAATCTCTTTAAATTTATTCAAATATCATTAAAAGTAAGGTTTTTTTTTTTTTTTTTTTACTTTAATTATATTGGCATATTAATACTTTAAATAACTTATAATTTTCCTTTCATAAATGAAAGGTAGGAAGAATAAATAAACTATGCCTAAAATAACAAAATGAAAAGTTTTAACTTCAATGGATACAAGGTTTAGAGCAGCACTATATCTATAACTATTTCCATAAAGCTGTACTGGCAACCTTGTTCAGTTGTTGTCAAATTTACTCCATTTGATCTAGAACTTAACTTACAAATCGCAAACTGCTAACGTACTTTTAATTTTCTTAGAATTTACTTTCAGTCATTCTATTCTTTTGGTAGTGACCGCCAATTATAAGTGATGCACTAGAGAAATCACGGCCCTTTATGTTCCCTATTATTGCTCTCTCCCTTTTCTCGCCATCCTCTCTTCTGTTCTCACCTATTTATCTTATTTTCATTTTTCTTCTCTATTCAATCTGGTAGTTTTTTTACTTATACTATATAAATTCATAATCTAAATATGCCATCAACATCTTGTTTAATGGAACTTTGGTCATTGCTTAATTTAAGAAAGTCATATCTTGTAATCATGTGTTCCATACCTTTCTTTCCGCTTAAAGTGGATTCATTAACATATTGACTTGGAGTCACGTCAGGAATTCTAGGTGAAATATTCAAATGAACCACGCGCATAACAGTACCAAAAATGGACTTCTATTGTCTAGAGAATTGGTATTTCAGATTTACATCTTTCGAGGTTCGTCTCCAAACGAAAGTGCTAATAGTTTTTGCTCATGATTGTATGCATGACACCTTAGTATTTCTATTCTATTTGAGTATAATCCAACCTTTATCAAAATATTTGGATTAATATACTTGACTGTCTGAGTAATACTTGCTTTAGGACTGCTTAAATTGATTAACTGATCATTTTTGTGAAACTTAGATATTTTAAACCCAAAACCACCCATTTTAAGTTTGACCTCTATTTTGGAACAGAGAACACGAACGAGCGTGTTGTATGCGTAAAGAATTTATCACCAGAAGATGTACTCTTACATGCAACCAGGCTAAGGAATGCGTTGGGACGTAAAGTAGTGAAGTTGAGAATCATGCACATTATTAAACACCCCAGCGTACAAGGCACATGGACCGCAGATATGAAGTTTTGATGATGAAATCCTGGCTATTAATGCCTCGAGAGTGAGAACCCTACTGCTAACTAAATAACTGGTCATGGACAATTCCTAGAGATCTTTTCTTTAACTTCTGTAACATATCTAGCAAAGGCATTACGTACAGTTGATTTTCTAGCAATGGCATTTTGTACTACCATTTATAATTAAATCTAACTGTTCGTATATTGATCATAGATTGGTATGGGTTAATTATATCCCGTCCGTCTTTCATGTCTTTTATTATTCAGATTCAGATGCGTCTTGTGAAGCTTCACCTGGAAGGAAGGTTGGAGAAATTATATCAAGTCCTTGAATTCTCACCAAATCTTTCCACGCATACCCTAAAAGGCACCCAACTAGAGGACTGTACAATGATCATGCTGGCAATTACCAGAGCTAAAGACACCTTTTCTTTCAATGCTTTTATTTACAGAACGTTTGGAGATCTCTTATGCAAATCATTGGTTGCAGACATACCATAGGCACCTGGGAGGAGGAGTTGAATTGGTGTAAGGTGCACTTTAAAGGTCAGTCCACTATAGCTCATATGAAAAGGCTTACTTTCAATGATATCTGGAATGAAAGAAACAAGAGAATTTTTTTATGACAAATGTTGTCTCTCTGCCACTACCTTCAGTAGAATCTACAGTGACATAAGAATGAAGCTGGCATATAAGGAAGTTCAGATGGATGACACAGCATCCAATAGAGCCTTCATGGATGGATGGAACCTGAGTGTGAATTACAAGAGCCTGCAGACTTGATCTCTGCTCTGTTGCTGTTCTGGTTGTTTGTGTCTTGAGTGTTTTCTTTTGATATCTAGAGGCTGTAGTTGAGTGCCCTTTGTGGTTGTATTCCTTGTTTGCTTGTGATGCTCTTAGTTCTCACTTTCTGATGGAGGGAGACTAAGAGGATCTCTGTATTTTTTTTCTTTCCTTTTTTCATATACAAAGCTCACTTACCAAAAAAAAGAGCTAAAAGACCCATAAGCTGTGGTACAAATCTTACACGGGTGATTCAATGGTCTGCGCTCCAAGTGGGTTTCCTAAACTTGAAGCTTTACAACTTGGGCTGGCTACGAATAGAGAAATGGAGCATTTATGCAGGTTCAATGCCATATCTCAGAGAGTTGGGAAAAGGTGAATGTGAAGAATTGAGAATGCTTCCAAAGGGGTTGCAGTCCTTAAATCGCCTCAAGGAATTGAGATTACTGGCCATGTCCGATGGTCTAAAATCAAGATTATTACCTAACACAGGAGAGGATTGGTACAGGATTTCACACATGTTGATATCGTATCTGAGGCCTTCACTTTTGTAACCAGCTCATCAAAGCGTAATGTCAGAACTTTGGCATCTGAATAAGGTGATTTCCTCCATTTCTTCTTCAAGTATGTTTTTATTGTGAATGTTTTTTAAGGGTTCTTACTCTAGTTGCTATAATGCTTGATCATGTAAGCATGTTCTGCTTGATCTTGTGTATATGTTTGCTTTATCCATATTCGAGTTTAGCTCAAGCCACGGGAGTTTGAACTCACACGTTGGTAATAATACAGTGACTTGGCCACTTGGGTCAAGTAACTAAGGAAATCGTTAGGGTTTGGTGAGTTCGAATGATTCGTATCGGGTGTTACCTCCATTGGGAGCAAGTCAGACTGAATATGAGATCTCTAGAGATCTGGTGTTCTTGTAAAGTTGCCCAAGTATATATAACAAACTTGTAGCTTTTCACAGACTATTGCTGGTATAGGCACTCCGCACATAGCGTGCAACACATGGTTGATATATCCGTGGCTGCAAAGTGCATGGTGGAGATCAACAATGTGCACAGTGCACGTAAGACATTTGTCTACATATGTCCATTGAACAAATGTGATATATGCACACACAAATCTATCTTGGAGATATGGTTTTGCTAGATTTTCTATTTATTGAAAGGAATATTGATTTGATTCATAAAGATCATATTTTTCTTTCATTAGCAAAAGATTGTATTGGAGGATGGAGCTGATTTGCTTACCTTTTGTATTTATGAAAGGATGTAAAGTCCTTGTATATATGTCAAGGTTTACTTTTATATCTCTATAAATATATTGAAACTAATAGTGAAACTCAATTGAGTGAGTTCAATCAAATAACTTAACTCTTAAAAAATTGAGACTTATTACTATTAATCTTTTTCTCTCTTTGGTTATGATGGCTAAAGAGATGATGTTGGTCCTTGTAGCAATGTTGATCTTCCTGGGCATAGTTTCTCCAAGGCCCATGCAACAGTTGGCAAATCAGACAATGGACAATACTCAAGTTGAAGAGGTACAGTATGTAGGAGTTAACATTGAGTGATAGATCATAGATCAACTTATATATTTTACGTTGTGTTTTGTGTTTAATATTTTTGTTTATTTTTCGTATCTTTTATACCAGTTCCACATAAGCGACTTCAACCTGGAATCATCTACACTCAAAGAGATACCTTCCTTGAAGGAAGTATCGAATGCAGCTATAAAGAGCACTTTCAAGTATATGACCAATTCAGACCAACCGGGAAGGAAGCCAAAAGATGAAGAAGACATTACACATAACTCAATATTCTGGATTTGTTTAATCATAGGAATTGGCTTAGTTATTTTTGTAATTTGGGTGATCATGAGGTGCAAGCATGTCCGGGATCAGGAGAAGCGGGACCGAGCGCTTGGGATTCTACCTTCAGATTTTCGAGCTCCTTTATAGGTGGTTTAATTTTTCTTTCCCTTTTCCTTTTTGCTGCATAGTGAAGTGGCTTAGGGTTGAGTTGACATTTTGGTGTTCGCTTGTATTCGTGAATGACGTAAAATCAAGTTGCGGAAGCGAAAACTTGAAGATTACAAAAACCTAATTAAAATTATCAAAACTCAATAAAAACAAAATTATAGCTAAACTTGAAGCTTTATTCAATAACAACAGGGAAAAAAAGTTACACCACTCTCTCCTTATATAGGCCTCAACCCTAATCTTTCAACAATAGCAAACCTTCCCAAATTAGAATCTAATTAGACAACGAGTGGATGACGTGCACTAGGAGCTGGCCACATCAAACCATTTGTCTTCGGAAGATTTTGACTACGAAATCAAAGAGGCGGTGCTCCAAAAGACTCGCGCACAAATGTAGTGTGTATCCCATTCCCATCTTCGTCATATAGAACTCGCTGAACAGTCGCTATAACACTCTCACGCATATCATCTACGACTAACCCAACCTTTTTCGCAAACGCATGACAATCGCGTTTTTGGTGTCCGAGCTTCCCATATCTACAACAGTTACCCAAAACATAAGCATGCAGCGCAGTGATTATCGAAATAGCTGGAGATGTGGTTGGAACTATAGGACGGGACTGTGTAATTTAGAACTCGCTTGCCTGCTTTGCTAACTGTACGATCTCTGATAAACAATAAACAGGCTGCAAAGCTATCATCTCTTGAAGCTTCTTCGTCAGGCCATTCTTGTATCTGCTGACAAAGACGGGCACGAGACTCAAGAAGATTGAACTGGTTGGTGTAATCATCAATGGTAGAGATCCCCATCTTCAGAGATCGAAGTTTTCCAAAAACTATCTCACCGTAGTTTATCGAGATGAACCGTTCTTTCATATCACGCCTCATCTTTGACCACTCAGTAATCATCGAATAACCCTGAGATTTGCGAGACAGCTGCACACTGTTCCACCACGTGAGGGCATATCCAGAAAGTCGAGACTCGACACTTGCTACCTGTTTCAGATCCCCGTAGTGTTTATAGTTGAAAATCTTCCCAACTTTGTCCAGCCAATCGCTGAATGCATCTGCGTCTGACTTACCGTCAAACTCAGAGACCTTCAGGTGAAGATCGTGTGTTTGTTATGTAAGTGCTCGAGCCAGTGCCTCAATATCAGTACCTCGCCCCTGTCGTCGCTCAAACCCTGTATTTGTATAATACTCGTCATCCTGGTACTAAGTTGCATAAGGATGGCCTAGGTGGTCCTGGAGGTGAACCTGCTGCTGGCCTATGCTGTTCCTGACATCATGCAGTGGGGTGTTAACCGGTGGGTTAAAACCATGGCCCCATCCTTGCCTGCTGAACTGCTGCTGATGCTCAAACGGTGGAACATATTGTTCAAGTCTCTGAGAGTACTGTCCTGTCTATTCCCCTTGTAGAGTTAACACTAAAACCAACATCCTCTACAGCAACATACAGGTACCTGTTCGTAAAACCGTGCCCAATGCCAGGAAGGGGTTGGGAACCCGTAAAATAAGATGGAGGCGCAGAGTGGGGAGGAACCGTACCCCTGGCCGTGTGATGCGTCATTGGAGGTAGCGAGGAACTCATCCCCGGTGCTCCAAACTGTGGGTAGGGTGGGCGGGTAAACGGAACGGTATTGGTGGGTAATTGTTCGGTTTGGTTTGGTGGCGGTTCCTTTGGAGGTGAACCTTCCGACGGTGAAGGAAGCTGAACGGAGGATGCCGTAGTAAGGTTCGGTGCCGGTGGAATCGTTGTGGGGGTTAGTGGGTTGAACACATGGGATGGTAATGGAGGATGGGGTGGGTCTGCATATGTTGGAGGGAGAGTGTTCAAATAAGAGAAGAAATATGGGTCTTGGAAGTTTTGGGCAGATTGGAAAACATGTGGGTTGAGCCCGGCCCAATGAGGCATTTGATTATGGGTCGGGTTTCATGGAGTCCCCCATGTGAGGCATATAATATTGACATGGGCTTTGTTGAGGGTAATATTGAGGTGGGTTTTCAACTGTTGGGGGCAACTTAATGCGGGCATGGGCTTGTTGTTGGCCCGCCCAAGCTACCCACCTCTCTCTCTCGACTTGCAAGGGAATTGCTGCTACTGTTGGAATTTCTTCACCAGCGGTTATTATCCCTTTGCCATGGGGTCACCTACACCGAGTTGAACCTGTGATGATTGATTCCCCACTCCAGTGATTGTGGTAGGCTGGATTAGGGAGTTTCTCGCCGCTTCTCCCCCATCGTAAACAACCTTCTTCCCTACCGTGATTGTGTTGATCGTGGTGGCTTTCTCAATTAAAATCCATTGGTTTGGCTCCTTGAGTCGCGGCAATTACTCCGCTTACTAGGTTTTGGCCAAGT
The DNA here is from genome assembly GCA_014058105.1 of Kingdonia uniflora. Lineage (NCBI taxonomy): Eukaryota > Viridiplantae > Streptophyta > Magnoliopsida > Ranunculales > Circaeasteraceae > Kingdonia > Kingdonia uniflora. The sequence continues at coordinate 1,833,294 of JACGCM010002686.1, read as the reverse complement.
TCGACTGGAAGGGTCACAAACGGATTCACATCATCGGCCGACTTTCAGTTTTTTTTACTACTTTTCTTGGATTCGGTATCCATTGATTATGAAATCAGCGGCAACTCCGTCGTGGCTCCGAGAAGTGTCTGTTGCAGAGGATGTTGTAACGCTTGAGCGTTGAGAGCGACGACGAGTAGTCGTAATTCACCAGTTAACTCGACGAGGCTTTCCGCCGTGGTTGATTTCTTCAAAGCATTGGTTTTCTTCTTCCTTCCCGAAACCATTGCTAATCGAAAAGAACGTATCCCGTGAATCTGGAAATTGCTCTGATGCCAATTTGACGTAAAATCAAGTTGCAGAAGCGAAAACTTAAAGATTACGAATGCTTAATTAAAATTGGGGTTTTCTCTACTAAATTCAAAACTCAATAAAAACTAAATTATAGCTAAACCTGAAGTTTTATTCAATAACAACTGAGAAATAAAGTTATACCACCATCTCCTTATATAAAGCCTCAACCCTAATCCTCATTAAAATTAAAGCAACTCCAATAATTAAGCCCCTAATCTAATAAGCTAAAATAAAATATCGTCAACGAGTGGACGACGTACACTAGGAGATGTTTATGTTAGTGAATGTAATAAAATTTATAATTTATGGTTTGAAATAAAGAGATGCCTTAGTTTTTTTTTATTATTCTAGTTTGGGCCATTTCACATTGGTATACCCTAGAAACAAAAACCCATGAATTTGTAACTTTCAGATTGCCAAACTTGCTATAATATATACATTTTAAACCATTGTGATTCTCTCCCCTATCATTAACATGCTATTATAATAAATAAATAAACAAATAAAAAGGAAAAATATAAAAAATTGTAAAACATTACACCTTTTTTATCTTTGGATTTCGGGTAACCTTATAGTTACGGCATCTCAAGCTAAACAATCTTAAAGAGAGTTTAGAAGGTTTATAACTAATAGTGTTCCATATGTTCTATGAACAAATCTTTTTCCTTCTACATCTATGGGCTTTCTTGAACCATACTTTAATGTGAATCTACGAATGCGGAAGCTTAATTCGTATTCGATTAACACTAAGTTTGAACTAGATCTCTACAAGGGTTAATTCAGAGGAAAACTATATTTTTTTATAAACAAAACAACTCTAACTACTAAACATTATACCACCCTCTTTTTTATGGCTTAGTTTCTTAGGATCACTCCTATAATAACTTTTATACTAATCCAATTACGAAACTAACTTAGAAAAATAGGAAACTAACATAGAAAAATAAAACTTGTAAAACCAGTAAGTTGGTCATCTCCAATAGTACATAAGCTAAAACATAAAAATAAAGATATATCAAACGGGTGGTAAACGACCCTATTAGGGACGTGCCACGTCAAATCCTCCGTCTGAGAAAATTTCGTCCACAAAGTCAAAGGGGCAGTGCTTCAGAGGACTCACGCACAAATATTGAAGTCTTCCGCAAAAAAAATTGTAATTGTACCCAAGAGTGTGTGTGGGGGGGGGGGGGGGGGGGGGGGGTACGATGTCATCTTCAACATCCCTACGTTGATCAATGTCTAAAACTAAATAAAGTAGTGTGATCCGCTTCTCGAAACTTGTGAAAAAGCCCTCCCAAAATGGATTGACCAACGGTGGCTTTTCGGTTGTGCTTTGGCACGTTTCTTGCTTCGTGCACAGCTGGAACACACCATTTGGTTGATTTAAATACTACTAGCATGTCACATATTATGCCCCAAGGCATGCTCATCCGTGCCAGGAAGTCTATGCCTTGAGGCATGCCGATAAGATGGGAGCAAGTGCAATAATGCACGTGAGTTGGTAGGGTTTGCAATCGGTGCACCCGATACTACTGTATCGGTGCCCCTTTTTTCTCTTCCATTCACGTCTCCTCTCTCCCGCGAGTCTGTACCGACTAGGGTTTCGTTCATGGCTACAGTTCTAACCAAATTTTCGATTAAGGGCATCGACTGGACTTCATGGTAAACCCCGTTACCTTCTTCTACGAGGCATTTTTCTCTTGAAACTTGCTACACCGGGGATGTGAACACAACTTTGATGCTAATTAATGTGAATCTACGAACGCGGAAGCTTAATTCGTATTCGATTAACTAAGTTTGAATTATATCTCTACTAAGGTTAATTTAGAGGAAAACTCAACTCTTTCATAAACAAACACTACTATAACTACTAAACATTACACCACCCTCTTCCTTATAACCTAATTTCCTAGGATCACTCCTACAATAACTCTCCTACTAATCTAATTAGGAAACTAACCTAGAAAAGTAAAACTTCTAAAACCTACAAGTTGGTTATCTGTAATAATGCATAAGCTAAGATATAAAAATAAAGATAGATCAAACGGGTGGTAAACGACTCTATCAGTTCACATGTCGCTTGAACTTAGCTTTGCGTGTGTACTAAGATTTGGTTTGCAGACATTTCTCTCTAATGTATGAACACGATTTTATATCATACCTTGATCATATATTCCACGTTTCATGTAGATTAGGAACTAATAAATCTTAGGACTTCTTGGCAGATACCATTAATAAAATTAACAAAACAAACTAATCCTCCATCCTTCATAACATTTCTACAAAACAAACACTCAAAACTCACACCATTTCATTAATACATGGCTAAAAAAGTTAACAACACTATGAGAGAATTACAATTCCTACATAACCCAAACAAAAACATAGGGCATATATAGTGGAGAAGAGTGAGACCCCCCTAAGATAGATTACCCACAAAGGGAGATTGGGGTCCCTTCTCTCCTTCCTCGTTCAAGTTTCAAGTTTTCAACTTGGGAAGGAAACGAATAATAATAAAGGTGTGAGTGGTCACAACAACTCACATGGAATGAAAGCAAAGCCACACTCACTGACAACTAACACATGAAATACCAGCAAAGCCACATGCTTTGTCTCCCATAAAAACAACACTCAAACCCTTCTCTACCTCTACCGCTACCCTCTACCTCTCAAGCAGTCTCCACATTTTTTACTTTTCTCTTTTATACACAACACAAAGAAGAAATTAACCACTCTTATATATTGGTTAGACAATTAATATATCAGCTTATGTATCCATAATTAGCAAATCTTTCCTTGGGGGTTTATATGTCTCTTAGAAATGTCTTTTTGTTATCATATGGCCGGGGCTACGGTAGCGTAACTATGAGAGGCCAATGCGATGCATTGTAGATGACGGGGACACGTGATCAAGTGATCATTAGTTAGACCCGCGGCTTGCATGAATGAATGCATTACGGTGGGGCCTACAAATCGGAAACCCCGTCTCACCATGTCTTTGCTTATTGTCTCCGACTTTGATGTCTTCACCGGAATCTTATGACATGTCTTGTATTGAGTGTGGATTGGCTTGTGGCTTACAAATCCCCATAAGTATTTAGCAAATGAGCCAAAGTCATTTTTTATCTGCAGAAGCATAAATTGAACGACGTTAGGAAACTAAACGAATCATAGAAGACGAGTCGATCCTAAGACATTATCACCATTAGACCATCACGGGGAGAAAACAAAAATGAATTATTTTTTATAATGGGGTATTGGCCTAAGTGATATCTACGTCGTATGTCACACAACCGTGGGGGAGATATCTTTTTTTGATGTATCAAGAGATATTGAAATATTTCTCCATTTTAGGCCATCATATGTGAGTGTGAGCCAAGTGGGTCACCATCATGCATTGGATTCCAACCTCCCCAAGTCCCAACCAAAGAACACAAGAGAAATGATTTAGGCTTTTAGATGTCATTTCTCAAGTGAGTTCTTTCATTCTTTCAACCTAAAGCAAGTATCTTTTGAAAAAAATGGAAGCCCTAAAACTTGTATTTTTACTGCTTGACTTGCACAAAAATAAACACAAGAATGTTGCAAAACTGTGGAATAGACATATGGTTTGATTGCTATTAGTTACCTCAAGAATACGGTTAGAGTTATCAACAACCCCTCGAACTCTGCTCAATTCGATGCCATATTCAGCACTAATGGATATCATTTGTTTCTCACTCAAGTTTGCAACAACTTCTGCATCAAATCCTGAAAAAGCTTCCCTGAAAATGAATAAATTTTGACACCCATTAGTCCAAATATTGTAAACTTTGATGCCCATTAGTCCAAATTCCAAAATATCACAATGTAAAAACTAGGGTTTATGAAAGTAAACTCACTTGAAGTCTTGGCGTTTCTTTAAGGTAGAAGTCCAATCTGATCCCACTTGAGCACCACTTAATACGAGCATTTCAAACAACAACCTGTATGGGCAATGTTTAATGTAAGTAATCACTTTCAAGTTTCAACCCTTGGAGAGAGAGAGAGAGAGAGAGACTCACTTATCATCATGAATGGGAACACCCCATTCTTCATCATGGTAAACAACATAGAGAAGATCTGCGAAAGAAATAAAAAAGGTTAGAATTCTCCAAATGTTTTTTGTAGAAAGATATTTTTTTCATAAAATTTGGAGGTTGTAAGTATACCTGAATTGGGTGTAATGAAAGTACATCTCTTTTCTCGACTAGTCGGAGACAAAACATCAACGGGAACATTCCCGTCAAACTTTCTTGACTTAGTCCTTCCATAATGAGCAATTCTCAGCTTTCGTTGCGCTTGTACTAGTGTCACTTGTTCCCTCCTTGCCGCCGCAATACTTCCCGGAGCTTCCACAATCAAAGAAGAAGCATATGTCAAAGCCGAAGGCTCAACTATACTCGACACAACACCAACACTAACACTAGCACTTGCAACACTACTAGATTTCTTGGATTTTTTCCTCACCAAAGTCGCCAGTTTTGGTATAGCCCGCTGTGTCAAGGTCTTATCGACACTAGAATTCAACCCATTAGGATCATTCCCTCTCTTTAATGCCATAGGTCTAGGAGACTTCGACTTGGGTGAGATTGGTGGTGTTGTTCTAGTACTACTAGAATGCGGTAATGGTTGTGGTGGTGGTGGAGGAGAGGGAGTTTTTGGAACGATTTTCTTCAAGGAATTACGTCGTTCCAAGATGGGAACACGGTTACCTCCCGGTTGAAGAACTGGGCGACCATCGATGGAAGCGACTGGAGAACATGTTTTGGCCTTAGAGCTACACATTTTTGTGTGAGGGGGTAAGGGAATATTGTGTATGAGTAGATGAAAGAAAGAATGGGGAATGTGGGGAGTTTATAAAAGGGGAGGGGAGTTGGAGGACAGGTAGGGGAAGTTGTACCATGGTAACATGGGGGAGAGGTTGGGGTCCATAATAAGAAGCATATTATCTTTTGCTGTGGGAACACGAGGTATACTATGACACCCTCATCTTTTCGATAAATTTATTTCTAAAGAAGAGCATCTCGAGCAGTTGAGATTTTTGAGTGTGAGTTGGGTATTTTGTCAGCCCACATTCAAAACTCACACTTTTCTCTTTCCAACAGTCAAAAAATTGGGTGTGAGTTGCTGAGTTGCGGTGTTAGAACCATAGTTTAAAATGCCGGGATTTTTCAAAATACCGCCCGGTAAGCTGAGACAAAAAAAAACGTCTTGGAATTTTTATTATATTATCAGTGGCTTTATATACCCTTAAATCTGGCAATAAACCACCAAAATATCGTAGATTTACCTAATTTATCGGTAAAACCCGTGAATGTATCGCGACATTTTGGGATTTTTGATGATATCGTGATTTTTTATTTTAAATTATGGTTACAAACATTTGATTTTTTTATGTAATTCAGTTGTTCCCAAACTTGGAGCACATTTGGCCTTATTATACATACCAAGCGAAGGAATAAGCTTGGACACAAGAGACTCGACAAGCTTGTAAGGATGCACTACAACCTGCGCCTAATGGAGAAATATTTAGAAACACCCAATTCCTCAAATGAGCCTATTGATTTGTCCAATATCTTTACAGTTCACGATGAAGAAGATCCTGACCCTAAGCATGAATGGGTCAGAGAGAATATTTTAGAAGCGCACGGTGTTATGGATACCCCAGAAGGTAGACCAAATCTATAGATTGTTGATGAAATGGGTGTTGAGCCAATGGTTTTGCAACGAGCGCCAGTTGCAGAGAATGAATACGATCCTATTTTACGTACCCAAACTCGTTCAGTAGTTGATGTCGATCTTGATTTGATTCAAGAACCAGATGATATTGTAGGTGATTATAGGAATGATGACGATGACGATGATGGTGGTGCGGGAGGATCCTATAATACTGGTAATCTAGGTAGTAACTCGGGTAACACTAGTCGAGGTAATATCGTTGAAAGAGGTTACCCGTCAAGCCAAGGGGGTTACGTACCATTTACCGAAGATGCCGACTTTGACCATGCAACTCAAGACTCCAATCACAGTACTCGTCAAAGATCAACTAATTAGGGAAATCGACGAGGTCGAACGGGAAGGACACAAAGAGGACTTGGGTCAGGTTCATCTCACGGGAGTAATGATACGGGTTCTCTTTTATCGCACTTTGATGGCATAAGTATGAGAAGCATGGGTGTTGGCTATTACCCACATCTGTCTACTTTTGATGCAGCAAAATGGCCTATTTGGGGGTCTTTTTGGTAACTCAAATCCGTACCTTGATGTTGTTAGGAAACAAAAGGCAAATTGCAACCCGAAAGTGCAATATCAATAAGCAAGAACCAAAAGATCGAATTCTAACCACAGAAGATTCAAGCCAAAGCAATAAACGTATACACAAGATTTCTATTTAGGTGGAAACCCAAATGGATCAAAGCCACATCCGACAAGCACGACGAATCTATTATCAAATTAAGGTTACATGAAGTTTCAGAGATCCCTCAACCTCACTTCTACCTTTACAGATAATCCCCAGTAAGAAACCCTAGAAAGAAAACCTAAACTATCTCTCAAGAGCAAAACCCTAGATTTCTCCATTTTCTCTCTATTTTCTATCATTTTATGAGGCTATGAACTACATACATCATAGTCTGACAAAGCCCTAACTTTTTAGACTCTCCATGAGGTTGTCAGCGAAGTACGCATCACGATGCAATTCGAACGACCAAAAGACTTTCCTTACGGTGTCTATTTGAACAGAAAATTAGTCTATTTTTGAATACACCAGTGTATGATCACTCTGTTTGAATAGACAATAATTTTATTCTAATACACTAGTGTTTGACTCTTCTGTATAGTTTATTCGAAGAAAAACCTTAAAAACTACTTTTTGAACCGTAACCTCAACAGATGTGTCGTCTTATGGGTACGGATGTGGTCAGGGAGAATCATCACATTCTTCGAGATAATATTACACAAACAAACGTATAGGAGTAATAGTTGTAAGTGGTTGCCCACCCTGGAATTATCCCGTACTTAATCCAACAAGAGTACGAGAACCACATAAGAAATTGAGACCTTTATTTCAAGCATTTGACGTGGGAGGAATATTGCTGGAATGTTTCTAATGCCAACTCACAGTCAGAAAATAATAATTTTGAGGAACCGCACCACTCTTATATGTATAGACTACTACATATCTGTAACTTTATGAGACAATTCATAAATGTCAAGTTTTAATTTGTAATCGAATTGCTTGTATTTTATTGTAATAAACTTCTTAATTATCAATTTTCTATTTAACATTTTTATTTACTTTTCCATAATCTTTTTTAAAGTTCAAATATTTTTGGAGACTTCTTTCACATTTACACATTTTAAGTAATATTATCAACATATCGTAATAATTATCAAAATAAAAATAATAATAAAAAACCCACGATATATCGTGATAATTTGGTTTAAACTGATTTTTTGCGTTAAATGATTAAAAAGTAGAGTGACCAAAAAGTCGTGATAAATTGAAAATATTATGGTAAGCTACCACTAGGCAGATGTCGGCAAGCCAGAATGGTTTGGCATTTTAATCCTTGGTTAAACACAACCGGGTGTAGGAAGCTCACACTAAATAAAATGGGTGTGAGGAGTTTAAAACACCGCGCAAACTAAAAAAGTTTGCGCGGACTAAATTACACTGCGCATATTAAATATTTTTTTATTGGTGTGAGAGGAGATGAATAATTGTGGCGGAGTAAAAAAATATTTTTATTAAATAAAGAACCACCACATCAACACCAACTGCTGAAAAACTTAGAGTGTGGGTTGGTATTTTTGGGTATGACATGTGGGCCAGGTACACCCAACTGCAGGAGATGCTCTAAGAGTATGGGGGAGAAAAACTTCGCTCCCTAATGCTTAATGCTTAAGAAAGAAGATCGATCGCCCTAAGCACGACTTTATCATGGTAGATGATAAGATTATAATAGGCCAATACCTACATTAAGAAAACCTATGCGTTAGTGGTGTGATATTTAATGGTCTTAACCCAAAGACTCCTCCTAACAGTTAAAATTCTGACAATATAATGGTGAGAACATCACAAAATTAAATAAGTATTGGTTTAAAATTTTCTGAATTGATGTGTTAAGAAGCCGTTAAGGAGAAATGCCAAATGGAGCCAAAGAGTGAAGTAGCGAAGTTATTTTTCGCGAGTGTGGAGGTAGTATTGGTAACATGCACCAAATGTCTCTCATTCATGGCCAACTCTATCTCTAAGATGACTTTAATGCTTTGTTGCTTGATGCCTCCTAGTCCTAAGCTGGAGTGGTGGATAAGGAAGACAAACTACCATGAAGAGAAAGAGACCAATCATTGATTATTTCTTTTTAGCTGGAAGGAATATCTCTTAGTTGTTCTTGAGAGGTAAATAAGATACACTTTCACTAGCTTCTAACTTTTAAGTTTAAGCTTTTTATATTTTGTCATTAGAAGTTGAGGTTAGACAAATAGAAGTACTCTAATTAGGTATATAATTGAACTCTTTATAGGTCATTATAAACCCTAGTTGACATTTTATCATAAAACAACCTCTTAAACCACATGGGATACCTTGGGGAACATTGAAGTCTTGCTTATGAGTTATGATGTTAACATATTTATGGACCACATATGCAAGTGGAAAGATATAATCAATCTCTAGATATATATCATCATCTTTGCGCTTTTTTGGCTAGATCCACAGCACTGGGAGAGTACCATATTTGTTGAATTATTGGCGTAAGGCCTAATATGATCACTCATATGTTGGCATTTCTCCATAATGGCAAACGGACTAGCTAAACCTAAGTGTTGGTCACGTGAGAGTTTGGCTTAATGACCGTGTACCCGTCTCCCCCGAGGAAGGTTGTGAATTGAACCGGGGATGAGAATATCATGTAATTTAGCATTCTGGGTGTGTGTGGCCTCCAAGCTTGTTTGTGATTCGATTTATGTCATGACTTCTTAATCAGGCTAGTTTTAGCAGGGGTCTGGCGCTTAACCTTAAGTTACCGATCTCATAAATACGGGCTTGCCTTGCAAGAGAATAAAAAGTACGCAGTGGCTATAGTATGAGCCAGCGAAAAGTTGGATATTGCGGAACAGCCTTCAGTAAGGCATATATCCCTAATCAAAGTGGACTTTAATGAGATAAGTATGCATTTCTGGTAAAAGCAAAAGCAGACCCTACTAAAGCATGTCTCAGCAAAATCATACAAGACTATTAAGACATTTCTTCACATAGGAATAAAGATGTTCTTGTTGTAGTTGTATCCCTGTAAGTAAATACCGATCCTACATAGGCATGCATGTCCCTTAAATAAGTGAAAACGCCAGCTAAGAACGCGGAAATAGACCTTACTAGATCAATGCATGACTATCTGCAATCGTTTTGAGTTACAAAATAAGCAGATGGCTTCAAACAAAATGATTTTTTTTTGGCAATGGCAACGTACAAGTCGTAGAATATGCAAGAAGCACGAATCTTCGGGGAATTATTGTTTGTTATGTACTTCGATTAGGATCTTCAATCAAAGAATCAAATAATTCAAACATAACATGTGCATAACTTGGCAGAGAATGAAATACATTATGGACTTACCCAGAACCTCCATACTTTTCAGCGCGCTGTCCTAATATTAGACCCGGTCTGATAGAAAGAGACATCATGAGTCGACCCTCATCTTAGTCCTACACCATCACAGGGAAAAACATAATCCCCTAATTTGGACCCTTCGACTTCTCAGTCATAGTGCAACACGTATATAGAGACAATTCAATGGTTTGATGGCGGGGTCTAACACGGTCTGATTTCATTGTAAGCCAATCCTATTTTTAACAAGTTGTTATAAATTTCGCTAACTAATCCACCACATTTGGGACAAGCCATGTGTTTTCCCAAAACAATTATCTTTAATAACTGGAGGCAAATCTGCAGACATAAACAATGCAAAGAAACACGATTTGAAATATCAACTACACAATTCCCTCGAGTTGTCCCTTACGTTATTATCTTAGAATTAATTAATTTCATAGATCATACATATTTCTATTAATTTCATTTAATTCAACCTATCCAGCTAATACAACTTACAAAATTGAAAACATATAAAATGGAGCCCGTGTAAAAGTCGGTAGGGAACCAATATGGACCTGAAACCTCCACACAACGACACCGAGGGAGGAATAGTACAGGTGCGAAAAAGGAAAAAATGTTAAGCAATGCAAGAACTTGGCCATAATTAATCTTCTAAAAACGTAAAGAAAGCGAGTTTGTATATACATATTTTTTCTATGCATACTTATCTATGTATATATATTTCACTAAGTGTAAGCAAGCCTCAAAGGTTTTTTTTTCTTCTTACCATCAAACGGAATAATAAGGCTTTCTGCATATTTCAGATAGGTAACTAGTTACATTGCAAATGTGGTCTTGATTTCGTCATAATTTTAAATCTGATAGAGGTTGAAAACTAACATGAAATATATGGTCTATACAATTGTTTCACCGCTAGATTGTGTGGAACCCTATTCAGCTTCAGTCATAGTTAACTAGCGTAGCCTTGTGTAACGCCTCAACGTGTCAGCCAAATATTTTGTAAATAGAATCTTTAGGATGTAATAAAGTCTTGTAAAAAAATTCGTTAATTTCCGCAGAGTTTAGGTTAGCCTTTAGGGGGAGTACGCCGTCTCCAACTTTGATGTTTTCTTTTGGGTGTAAGCTATTTACTTAGTAGTTATATTGTAGAGGAAGTGGATTTTGTACACCCAAGTTGGAACTAAAGCTTTGTAAACTTGTTGATAATTATATAAGCTAATAAAAGCTAGTTTTACATTGCATCTTTCAGGAAATCATTACCAGAGTCTCTAACAAGGTTGAGGGCTAGAAGGCGAAGAATCCCTCCCAACCGGGTAGAATCACCCTTATAAAAGCTGTTAACTCAGCAATTTTCTCCTTCCTCATGTCGGTCTTCCCATTCCCTATCAAGATTTGCAAGAAGCTTGATTCAAGTAATGCTAGATTCTTATGGGGCAGAAACGACATAGGTAGGGATAAAACCCACCTCATAAGCTGAAAGAAAATCTGTAAGCCCAAGAATCTGGGAGGTTTGGGTACCAGAGCTGCCCTCGCCCACAACCAGACCCTTATGGCCAAGCTCTTCTAGTGTATTATCAAAGAACCAGACAAACCCGGGGATTACAACATGGTTAAAAAATATTAGCCCAAGGAGTCCCCGGTGCGTATCTCCCCAAAACCTTCTGACTCCTGAATTTGGAAAGGAATTATTAGAGCGAGAAACATAATTTGGTCCAACCTTATTTGGCATATTGGTAACGGGGAAAGCGTTGACTGCTGGCTCGAACCCTGGATTTCGGGTATTCCTTATGGGAGATCGGTTGGGCCTGCCCCCCCCCCCCTCTTTAGAACTCTCTCAAGAGTGGCCGATCTGATTTGCCCAACTAATCGCATTTAGAAAGAGAACCGTGTTTTCTCCCTTTCCCCCCACGATATTGCTGAACTCATCATCCACATCCCCCTCAGTAACAATCCTGCTAAAAACATTTTGAAATGGAAAAATGAAAAAAATGGTATCCTTACGATCAAATCAGTTTACCAGGCCTCTTTTCAGGACCAGCTAGGGGACAGCCTGAACGCCAGTCCCACAACGTACCTGACAAAATCCTGGGACACCGTCTGGAAAATGAAGGTACCTTTTTGTATTCAATTCTTCATCTGGAAAGCTAATCCCAACAAAGGTGACCCTCTGGCACAATGAAGAGTCATGGGACACTCTATATCCTAGATGTGGGGAAGAAGAAGAAACCACTACGTAACTGGACCTATTCTGACTCTCTTATAAAAGTTTTATACTTTCTTTCAAATTAGAGTTGCTCAGGAAAGGACATTATTTCCCTTTGGGGGAAAATTAGCATTGTTATGTATGTTATTTGGACAAGCAGGAACGATCTTATTTTCAAACAAAAAGGAAACCTTGCCCGAGCGAGTCTTTAAAAACCGCAAAAAGCTATTTTATTGATGGCACCAAGCCCCCGTTCCCCAATTAGGGTTGCACCTCCCCCCCCCCCCCTTTGCCCCTGAAGGTTGGCACACCGTCGCGGTGGACGCCGCTTAGATCAAAGTAGATTCACCGAGCGGCTCTAGTTTTATTATTAAGTCTCACCTCTCTAATATTGTTTGTGCAGGTTTCGACTCTTCCAGGACAGCTGACCAGAAGAAACAGAGGTGATTTCAGATATCAGAGGGATGGAAATAGCGCTCAAGGCCAGTTTAGAGAGGGTTTTGGTTCTTACTAATTGTCATCGACTTGTCAAAGCTTTTAAAGACAAATCAGTTGATCTCTCATGGGGTGCCCTCACCCTGGTGCCTAATATGCTGTCTTTAGCGTCCCTTTTTTTAGAGTTTAGATTATAGTATTTTAGTCGTTTATGTAACTTTGAGGCACATGCTTTAGCCTCTAAGGGAGCCCATTTCCCCACTTTTGTTAGTTTTGAGCCGGCGGAGGTGGAAAATACGTTAAACTCTGTAACCTCTTATTCGCCCCATAAGGCCTAATCTATATACATAGTCTCTTAGCTTAAAAAAATACATTGCATCTTTATATTGTTGTATGTTGCCTTGTTATTATTTGATGTTATGATAAAAGGCAGTTGAAAGAAGACGATTAAATAGGCTCACTTGAGGCATGTAACTCGAGTGTCGCACGTACCAATCTTGCAATCTCAGCTGGTCTGTGACAGTTGGTATCAGGGCTACGTTATAGCAGGAGAGTGATCTTGGTAGTTATGGCGGAGGTCCCAATGCTAATGACCCTGCCCCCCCCCCCTCGGTCCGGAAGGACAGCCCAGTAATCCCATACCAAACACTCGAATGCGGTTAGACCAACTAGAGTCTCAGATGCAAGTTCTAGGCGGGATTATGCCAATGAACTTGAAGTATTTTCTTGCGGAGGGAATTGCAAACTATATCAATGTCCTCAGAAGACGACATTGAATACCCATTGGCGTTGAAAGGCGAGCGAGCTAATGACACTGCGCAGGGAGGTGATGGTGGTGCAACTTATACGGGTTCTTTTCACTTGCTCAATGTAGTTACCACTCAGTTTTCCGAGACTACACCTAAGAAGGGATTCATGTACATGGACCTCAGTATTTATAGACGAAGCACTTTGGCGATGGTTGATACAGGTGTTACCCATAGCTTTATAATGATTTAGGAAGCGAATCGCTTAGGACTGTATTTGGTGAAGGATTTTAGTAGGATGAAAGTCGTCAACTCAGTCGTAATGCCGATACATGGTGTTGCCAAGTTTGTTCCAGTTCAGATGAGACAGTGGAGTGGGAAGGTTAATATTATTGCAGTGATGTTGGATGATTTCAAGATTATTCTGGGGATGAACTTTCTTCGCTACCACAAAGCAGTGTCGATTCCGTTCATTAAATCCTTGGGGATCTTTGCTGACAATCCTTCAATCGTACAAATGTCTACGCATAGAGATGAGGGTAGAATATTATCAACTTTTCAGTTAAAGAAGGGATAACTGAAGCGAGGGGTGTTTACCTACCTTGCTACATTACGGATAGAGCCAGATGATCAAGATCACAACGCCATGCCCAATGAAGTCTCACAGGTACTTACTGAGTTCCAAGATGTGATGCGAAGGAACTACCAAAGGTTTTACCTTCACGAATGCCTATCGATCATCAGATTGAGTTAGTACCTAGAGCCAAGACTCATGCCAAAGGACTGTATTGGATGAGTCTGCTTGAACTAGCAAAACTTCGCAAGCAACTTGACGATTTATTGAAATTGGGTTTTATTCGCCTCTCAAAGGTGTTATATGGTGTCCCGATCTTATTTCAGAAGAAACATGATGGAAGTCTATGATTATGTGTCGACTATCGAGCTCTGAACAAGTATCCAATACCACTCATTGCCGACTTGTTTGACCAACTTACATCTGCGAAGAACTTTTCTAAACTTGATTTGAGGTCGAATTACTATCAAGTCAGGATTATTGCCGAGGAGGAACTCAAGACGACGTATTCCACTCGATATATGGAATACAAATTTCTTGTTATGCCATTCGGCTTGACCAATGCTCCCGTAACATTCTTCACTCTTATGAATGAGCTCTTTCGAAAATATATTAATAAGTTTATGGTGGTATACCTGGATGATATTGTTATCTATAGCCGCACTATGGAAGAACACCTTGAACATTTTTGCCTGTTATTCCAAGTCCTACGACAGAATCGGCTCTATGCTAATTTAGAGAAATGCTCATTTGCCCAGGAATAATTTATGTTTCTTGGACATATTATTGCGGATGACAAATCTGTATGGATATGGAAAATGTGTGCACTATTGAGGAGTGGAAAGCTCCTACAAAGGTTACAGAAGTTCGCTCCTTTTTTGGCTTTGTGAGCTACTATCGCAGGTTCATCGAAGGGTATTCGAAGTGCGTGGTACCCCTTACAGATCTTCTCAAGAAGGACATATCTTGGTCATGGTACTCCGAGTACGGTGATTAACGACCCAGTCTTAGCCTTGTCAGATATTACCAAGCCGTTTGAAGTACATACAGATGTGTCTGATTATGCTATCGGTAGAGTGTTGTTACGAGATGGGTATCTGGTTGCATATGAAAGTAGGAAGCTGAATGATACAGAGAAGCGATATTCTGCGTAAGAGAAGAAACTCTTAGCTGTTGTGTATTGTTTGTGAGTATGACGACATTATTTATTGGGAATGAAGGTTTTGGTGAAGACTGATAATACCGCGGCAAGCTATTTCCTTACACAGAAGAAGCTGACATCGAAGTAGGCTCGTTGGCAAGAGATTCTAACAGAGTTTGATTTAGATATTGAGCACAAGCCTGGGGGGATAAACAATATACCTGATGCGTTGATCCATAAAGTTGAACTAGCGGCCATCTCTATAGCAGCCGAGTAGTCTCAATCTCACATCACCAACACTTTTCAAGATAAGATCCACGAAGGGTTGGTGGTGGATCCTTAAATCCAACTCATCATTAACTTGGTGAAACAGGGGAAAACCAAACGGTTCTGGGTAGAAGATGGTCTTCTGTATACGAAGGGACAATGAATTTACATCCTCGATTCGCAGGACTAAGACCGGAGCTGATTAAGGAGTATCATGATACTCTTTGGGCAGGCCATCCAGGTTGGCGGTGAACATTATCCTTATTGTATAGTGGCTACTATTAGCCAAATGATTAAGACAAAGTGATGGATTATACGCGGACTTTTCATATTTGCCAGCAAGACAAAGTTGAACAGGACTTACCACTTGGACAGCCTGAGTCACTTCCAGTGCCAACACGACCTTGGGAAAACATTTTTCTAGACTTCATCAAAGGGTTACCTAAAACTGAAGGATATAGTTCCATACTTGTGATCACCAACAGATTATCCAAGTATGCAACGTTCATTCTAGCTCCAATTATTTACCCTGCAGATGAAATAATGCGTCTCTTTATGAAGCACATTGTCAAGTATTGGGACGTGCCACAAGATATCAGCAGCGAGGGAGATTCAAGATTCACTGAGAAGTTTTGGAAGGAAGTGTTCAGATTACTAGGATCCACTCTCAATTTCTCAATTAGTAACCACCCGCAATTAGATGGTCAGACCGAACGCTTCAACACAATGTTGGAGAAATATCTTCGGCACTTTGTTAGTGCGAACAAGAAGAACTTGGCTCATGAACTCCTTTATGTAGAACAGTTTTGCTTCAATCTGCAAAGGAGTTCATCAACCAACAAGAGTCCTTCAGAGATACTCTTGGGACAACAACCCCTCACACCGCACACTGTGATCTCCAGTTACAAAGGAAAAGTTTTGAGAGCCTACTAGTTTATAAAGCAATGGCAGAAAAATACTGATATTGCTTGTGTGTACTTGAAGAAAGCGTCCGCCAAAATACAGAAATGGGTAGATCATAAGAGGCGACCAGATCATTTTCAAGTCGGAGACGTCGTTCTTATCAAGACCTCCCACCTTCAGCACAGAAGTAACAGAGAACACAAAGGCTTGGTACCCAGATATGTAGGTCCTATGCCGATCATTGACAAAGTTGGAAAGGTTTCTTGCAAGCTTCAACTGCCATCCCATCTTCGCTTCATCCATCCAATGTTCTATGCCAGCGCTCTCAAGCCTTACCACGAAGACGAGGAAGATCTGAGCCGAAGTACCATCAGACCTCAGATTTCTCACAAGCCAGTCACCCCATACCAAATTCCAGAAAGTTTTCTTGCCCACATAGTGACTTATATTGATCCCGACACCAAGGAAGAAGTCTATAAGTACCTAGGGAAATGAAAGAACCTGCCAAAAGCAGAAGCCAGTTGGGAGCACCAAGATTCTCATCCCCTGCTGATCTGACTCAAGAAGATTGAAGCCAAACAGGAGAGGAAATAGAGGAGAAAGATGAAGAAAATGAAGAAGAAGTAGAAGAAGACGTCTCCAAGCTGAGTGGGGGAGAGTGTAACGCCTCAGCGCGTCAGCCAAATATTTTGTAAATAGAATCTTTATGATGTAATAAAGCCTTGTAAAAAGTTTTGTTAATTTCCGTAGAGTTTAGGTTAACCTTTAGGGGGAGTACACTTCGTCTCCAACTTTGATGCATCCTTTTGGTTGTAAGTTATTTACTTAGTAGCTATACTGTAGAGGAAGTGAATCATGTACACCCAAATTGGAACTAAAGCCTTGTAAACTTGTTGATAAGATAATAAAAGCTAGATTTACATTACATATTTGTACTGTTGTATGTTGCCTTGCTATTATTTGATATTGTGATAAAAGACTATTGAAAGAAGACGAATAAATAGGCTTACTTGAGACACGTGCCTCGAGTGCTGCATGTACCAAGCTTGCAATCTCAGCTAATCCGTGACACCTGGCTATGAAAATTTGTGGGGAATGATTATTACAGCAAGCAAAATAAAAATACCGGGTTTCATTAACACAAGGAGCCAAAGAATACACACCATGTGGCACTGCCCAAAAAGCATAGACGTTTGTTGTACCGCATGGTTATAAAAATGCTGCCATGATTTTTTTAAAATATACACAATACTACCATTTGAGAATTGAAAAACATTGCAAAATTAGTATAAAGCCAACAAACACTGAATAAGAGGTATACTAGAAACGACAACAATACTTAAAAGAGTTCCAGAATGGAGATGCAAAACGTGATCTTTTTTCAATTCTTACAAGAAACCAACAAACACATTCATGAATTTAAGGGTTCATAGTAATAGATAGTCTAGGCAACATTTAGGATAATCTTTGTTTATTTAGAGAAAGGCAGTTGTTCCTTTTTTTCTCTCATACAACTTTACAATTCACCTAATAGGCACAATCTTTCTTGACCACTTCTAGGAAACCGTGAATGAATTTTCTCCAAGTAAGAATTCCAATCATTTCAATGAATTTACTAAACAGTTAATTCTTCCTCAAAAAATTAGAATTAATCCATCCTTGCGCTATCTGGATTTTTTTTTCTTCTTTAGTTTCCTCCAATATTTCCAATAGTTTAAGACACATTGCAGGTACACCTTAAAAAGCATATGTTTTCTTTGTGGCATTCCCCACACAAATATGACAGTCCCCCCCCAAAAAAAAAATGGAGCTACTAGAGTTGCATGGTAGTGTTCGTATGCTAGCTTGCACTCACACTGGGTGTGTGAGCCCTCACACTGGGTGTGAGCAATGTCCAACCAAAGGATGATCACAGAGGTGGTTAGATCATGTGTTCAACATGGTGCCCAGTCTTGTTTTTGAGCTATTAGAGCATTTCCAATGGTTAAAGGACTCGGTTCAACCCATCTCGGTGGTTCATAATTATGTAAGCGTGTTGGTGCATACATAGATGCTAGACCCAGCTTTGCTCAACTGTTAAAAAGACTTGAGAGGTACCATTATATTATTCTAGTGACCCAACCTACATCGCACAAACTAATGAGAAAATTTGATAGGACGTCGGAACGCTTTTTGGCTTTGAGGTCATACTCGTAGCAAAGGTAACTAATACTATACCACAGAAACGTTGAATGCTCTTTGTCAGTGTACCATCTATTTAGAGCCAGCGGATGAAGCCTTAACATATTACGATGGTACAAATATAATGATAGAGTAAATAGTTCACACGGAAACGTCCAACCAAATACTATACCACAGGGGATAATACCAGAAAATTGGAGTAAAGAACTACACGCATTGTACAATAAACAAACTATCAAAGGTGGATTATAACCAAAATCTAACTAGATAAGGTTTTTTTAGCAAGTTAACGTTGCGTCAGATACAAGTATAGTAGAAGATGCGAAAAAGCTTGTTATATAAAAGACTTTTTGTCTACCATATGGGAAAAAGTATTTTCCCACAAATGATTAAGTTATAAACGTTGATTGTGAAGGACTCGATCGAAGACCACATGCGACTATTATCAGAGCTGATATTGGAAGCAGATCTCAACCATGGAAACAGAGAGGAAGATAGAACGAGCGATGAATGATTATAGGGGATAGAACGAGGAATACAAGTTGATACTAAACGACCTAAGGTGATTGTGAAGGACTCGGATGTTGAGGAATGAACTCGAATTATATTCGTGGATGTTCATTGGAGTTCGTGGGACGAGTGAGGATTGAAGACGGAAGGGAAATATGGATTTTCAGTGTTATGTTCGAATAGACTTTGGTTTGTTGGAACAGAAGAGGCAGAGCATGCTTTATTCGAATAGACTTTTGAGTCTGTTCTGAGTCTATTCGAATAGAAATCTTTAAACCCTTTCTGTTCGAATAGACTTCGTAAGCACAATTTTAAAAGGTTGGAGTGAAGACGTTGGCTTGCCTAGTGATCCGTATTTGAGTCCAAATTGATGTAATAACTTCCCAACTATATAATAGATACTTAGGGTGTTTCTTATTGTATCTTTGTGAGTTTAATTCTTGAGAGAACTAGGGTTTGAGAGACTCCATTAAAGCTTCAAGGAAACTTGGAGAGATTGTTTGTAACCTATTTGATCATAGTGAATTGTTCGCGGGGAGTAATTTTTTATCCATAAGGATTTGCCACTTCTCTCATCCGGGAAAATCCTTTAACCTTGTTTTGTTGTTCGTTTGGTTTATTACTTATTCGACGATTTTCGCGATTCGTTCTTGTCGTAGAAGAGATACCTCAATTCTCAATAACTTATATCAGAGCGCTTGTTCTAGGGCTTGTGTGGTAAAGAACGATGGCCGACAAAGAGAAATTAAAGACCACAAAGTTCAATGGTTCAAATTTTAGAGTGTGGACGATGCAAATAGAATATTATCTCTATCAGAAGGATCTTGACTTGCCACTGGGTGGGATTGAGATGAAGCCGGCAGATCATGATGCTCCAAAGTAGGCGTTATTGGATCGGAAGGCGCTTGGAACTATTAGGTTGGCACTATCATCTCAAATTCTACATATAATCTCCAAAGTTGCGACAACGAAGGATTTGATATGGAGACTTTATCCTCTATGTACTCGGAACCGCTCGGGACAAATAAGGTATATCTTTTACGTTGTTTGTTTACTTTAAAGATGAAAGATAATGGTAGTGTGTAAGCTCATATTAGTGAGTTTAATACTATTCATGCTCAACTTGAATCTGTGAAAATCACTTTTACCGAAGAGATAAGAATATGGGCTATTTTGGGGCAGACGCCCGAGAGCTGAGAAGGATTTATTACAGTTGTAAACAATTCATCGGGGAAGGAAGTAATCAAATTTGACACTATAGTCTCATTGATTATGAGTGAATAGAATAAGCCTAAATCATCTAAACCCTCTTCGAGTTCAAACAACAGTACGTTGAACATTGAGGAAAGATGGAGATCCTATAGAAATGGGTCAAAGAATGAAAGGGGTCATTGACAGTCAAGGGGAAAGTCTAAGCCACTCGGTGTGTTGGACCTGTGGAAAGAAGGGTCACTTCAGGCGTGATTGTAATTCTTTTAAGAAAGTTAGTGATAAGGATAAATATACAATAAACCTTACTGAAGAGGTTAGTTCTGATGAGGCTCTACTTCTTTCATGGGATGATGTTAACGAATCATGGATAGTTGACTTGGGTGCCTCATTCAATGCTACTGCAAACGTAGGTTTCCTAACCAATATGGTGACTTCGGTACTGTCTTCATTGTAGACAAGAGTGCGCGCAATATTACTTGGAAGGGAACGCTAGGTTAAAGTTACCTTCAGAGGCGACGTTGGTTTTAAAGAATGTGCGACTTGTACCCATATTGGGGTGTAACCTTATCTCGGTTAGCCAATTGTCGGATGATGGTGGATATGTAAGCACCTTTGGTGATAATTTCTGGAAGGTTACAAAGGGAGTTATGGTAATAGCTCGGGGATTAAGACAAGGAACGTTTTATACAACGCAAGGCACAATTTCTACTATTTGTGTAACCACTCTGGGGATTGATACAAGTACTTAGAACAAATGGCTCGGTCACAAGTACTTATCCATCCCTTCACCGATAGAATCCCATCAATTCAAAAATATTATCTTGATAGAAAGTAAGTATTTTTCCAAATTCTTATACGGTTTCTCAGATGATGAGGAAGATGACAAATTTCCTAGAATTGCGAATTCAACATTGATCCTTGAGGAAATATGACCTCCGTCTTTATCCCAACCAATATCACATTCTTTGTCTCTCTTCTTTGAATCCATACCTTCATCGCTTGAGCCTAATGGGGGTACCATGACCATAAGCGATTTTAAAGACTTGTACGGAGATAACTCTTATTGCATTTTTGTAAATGACTGTTTAAATTATTTCAAAGACTCGAATGATCCTGATATCCGTGAAATGGTGCAATCATTATCATCTAAAGATAAGTTTCAACTTGGTCATGTGTCTAAACCAATGAATATCCATGGCAATGGTCAGGATGAGTCCCTTAAGATAAGTTATAATTTTAGGCACACACAAATTAAATACTTGTCAGAGTCGATTGTTCCCCGATCCCCACATCCAAAAAAATATCATATATAGTTTTTCTTCTACTAAAAGAAAACTTTCTAAAAAAATTATAATTTTGGGGATGCCTCACAGACTTGTTTTGTCATAACCACCTCTAACATTTTTTGGAATATCAATGATAACATGGGGGTTTTGAAAAAATTTAAAGAAAATATATTTCCTGGAAAATTGATTTTTTGATCAAATATATTTTTGGGGACGCGTACTTGGATACCAATCTTATTATTTACTGCAACATGCAGTAATCATATGATTGTATTGAAAATTCTTAAGGAAAATATGTTCACTAGGCCTGTGATTGTTTTATCTTGGAGAAAATGATTTTTCTTGATTTTTCTCAAATTTTCAACTTATAATCATCAAATGATAGGCAAAGTTGTTAGAAAAAATATTTTCCATAGAGAATTAGTTTTGAACTCCATCTGGTCTTTACATAATATATTTGCCTAATTAGGGGATAATATTGAGGATCACCATTCATGTGTTCTCTGATTTTTAAAAGAAAATTTACAGCCATGATAGTACATTACATTTTCAACTTCGTACCCTTCCGGACAGAATGAAAATTATAAGTTTGGGGGTACATTCGTCTGGCTGAAGACGGTAAACTTAGCGCTTCTTGGGAGGCAACCCATTGCACATTCAGGTGCAAAATTCTAATTTTTCTCTTCTATTTATTTTTATGCTCTCAAACATTGAGGGTAATGTTTCATTGAAGTTTGGGGGTAGAAAATCATTTCTTTAAATATTTTTTAAAGGAAAATGAAATAATGACACTTTAACAATTTATGATATATTTTAGACGAATTTCCAACACTTAGACAGATTTTACCTTGACGGAAATATTTTGGAAAAACCTAAAATTTGAAATTGTGCCAGTATAATATTTTTTTACTATCTTAAGCTAGATGTACTATCTTTTTATTAACGACTAATTCAAGTTAGCGTAGCATATTTTGAAAACTTGCACTTCACTGTAGTTTTTCAATTAATACCTTCAATAGATTTTTGCTCAATTTAAGGGAAATTTAGCATTTATGTTGGGAATAATTTACTACAAGGGAACAACTGCCTAAGAATAAGTTCATTCCTAAGAAAGAAAGAAAAATATAAGAAGCCAAATTTGCTTTAAAAACTTTCAGCCTGCAAGGCTACTCGCATGATTAAGAACTGAAAGAGGAAAAATTATCACCAATCTCAAGTATGACTATGAACTCTGTGAAAGGAGCACGAAAATATTACTTGTGAGAATTCTTGGTCTAGGTCACAATGGGGAACCACACCCCGGTAACCTTAGCCAACTGGCGGGGATTATCGACCAAAAACCCCTTGTCATAGAGGCTTCACTAATAAATAATGTACTCAAAAGAAAAGGCTCACAAAAAAAGAAATAAAATACTGGGAACACGAATTGACTAAGGCACTTGTCGAACTGGCCGTTGAATTTATTCTAGTAAGAACTAGACTACCAAATGCTAAATAAATTATTCTAAACAATATATTAGGCGATAAAACTATTTTTGCTATACACTCAGATATAGCTAAAGTAAAATACTTTAATCTCTTTCTAATCTTGAGGTAGTATCTCTAGTTTTGGATAAGCTTAAAATATTCTTTGGTATAGCAGGTTTCAGGATTTCCCATCAGTATATTTTTGTCATAACTAAGCAAGGATGAGTTAATAGAAAATGGGGCATGTGTCTTCTTAAATTATTTAAAATGTCATTATTGACTTTTATGGGTATAATTACTGCAAACCTTCACGAGACAACACTCATCCACCAGGGTATACCTGGGGGTTTAACGGCTTATTGCATATGCAAAATGTAATCGTGCTCCCTACTAAAATGGCTTTTATTTTATTTTACTCGGAACGAGCAAAAGACAAGTTTGGGGGTATTTGATGAGAGCATAATTATAAAACTTTTTATATATGCGAACATGTATTTTGGTCGTTCATTATATTTAATTATGTGTACTTAAACACTTATTTATTTGTTGTAGACAATGGAGATGGAGATTAGAAATCAAACACTTATGAGCATCTCCAGTAGTTCTTTACACAAGGTTTCAACATGGAAGGAAAATGTGCACAAGTATTCTTGGAGAATAAAATCAAGGAAGATATTTCATTCAAGATCCAAGAAGATATTTTGAAGAGATATTATATTAAAGATATATGCAAGAGTTTCTAAGAATAAAGATCTCTACAATATTGAAGGAAATTATATGCAAGAATCTTAGGTGATTGATTATAATATTGAGAGAAAATATTGATAACATATTATTTAGATATTGTGTATATTCCCAAGATTTGGGTTCCTTCCCCTATAAAAGGAACCCTCCCCCATTGTAATTCTCATCTCATATTGGAGGAAATTTTAAAAAAATCAAGCATTACTTTTAATTGTCTCATCTATCTTTTAGTTTCTTTTATAAATAGTTAGCTAGTTCATGCAATGATCTTGGTAATGATAGAAGGCTAATCCCTTCTAGCTATGACTAGAAAAAATCCCTTACCCGAGTAACAATAGTTATATTGTAGTTCTAGAATTAATTCTCTTTTACAATCTTCTAAAATAACTATAATCTACTTCTAGGCTTAATCATAGCTAGTATGTGGATTTAGACTATTTAGCTAAAATTCGGTGTTATAACCATTAAATCAGATTTTAGGGTAAACACAGAGAGAACTCGTAGGAGAAATTCGACCAAGCTTAACCATAGTTGGAAGAATTCCTCCTACACATCGAATTAAGTAAAACCTAATATGACCAAACCCTAGATGTTTAACCATGAATCTATGATTGACATTTACATCGAAAATGCCCAACCCGGGATTTTTGAGATGAATAATCCGCCTAGTAAAACTACATTATTGCTATTATACTTTGGTTTGGTCGAATTCTTAGTCTTAGCTATTTTCTTGTTAATTGTACTTGTTATTTATTTCTTTTAGATTAATCTCTTATAAAATCATAATTTAGCCTAGAAAGTATTTGTTTTCCCAAACCTTTCTGTGGATTCGATCTCACGCATCTGTACTACAATTCGGCAACCGTACTTTGAGCGGGTATTTTGTTAGTGGACCAAAAAAACCTTTTATCAAGGAGTATGAGACTCAACGCAGGACTGCCAAAAAAATTTGGGTGGATGAGGTTAGCACGACGGTATACTTGATTAACAGAGGGTCTTCAGCGACTTTAGACTTTGGATTGTCTAAAGAAGCATGGACCGGTAAAAAGGTAAACCTTTTCACTTGCGTATTTTCAATTGTACCTCATATGTGCTTGATAATTCATATATAAGGATAACGTTGGATGCAAAGTCAATGAAGTGCATATTCATTGGATATGGTGGTGATGAGTTTGGGTACTGATTTTAAGATGCGAAGAATCAGAAAGTCATCCGGAGCCGTAATGTTACATTTAATGAGCAAATTTTGTATAAAGACTTTAAAGTACCTGTGGAAAGGAATCGAAGTGAAGCAGCAAAAAGTATCGACATTGAATTTGAACCCTCTCGAGAGGTTGAAGAACAAGTCGTTGTTGAGTCTAATGCACAGGATCAAGCCGATGAACCTAATGATCTAGACATTCTAATAGCACTTCGAAAGGAGCCGAGAAATGCAAAAACTATGGCTAGGTACGTTAACTCTCTACATTACTTGTTACTTATGGATGGTGGTGAACCAGAAAGTTACAAGGAAACTTTAGATGTGGAAGCCGAGAACAAGTAGGAGGTTGCTATGGATAATGAGATGAAGTCATTGTCGGTAAATTAAACTTAGGATTTAGTTCAGTTCCCAAAAAGGAAGAGAGCATTGTACAACAAATGGGTATATAGACTAAAGCAGGAATCTGATGGTTCAAAGAGATTCAAGGCTAGATTTGTGGTGAAGGGCTTTCAGCAAAAAGAAGGCGTTGATTTTGGTGAGATCTTTGCTCCTGTTGTGATAATGTCAACTATTTGAGTTGTAATAAATATAGTTGCAGCTAAAGATTTACATCTTGAGCAGCTTGATGTCAAGACAGCATTTCTTCACGGCAACCTTGATAAAAAAAATTATATAAAGTAGCCAGAAGGGTATTCAGTTAAAGGGAAAGAAGATATAGTGTATAGGCTCACAAAGAGTTTATATGGTTTGAAACTATTCTACAATCGAATTGAGATTAACCTAATCGAAGAAATTAATACGAAGAACAATAAATTGGTGGGTAAAACTTCCCAAAAAGAGCTTTTATTGCTCAAAATTTAATTACAATAAATTTCTCCCTTAATTTCTCTTTATCTTTCTTTGGATCTCTGGATCCCTTTAACATTGCCTAGCCTTGCCCTCTTAAAGGTTAAGAGTTTTCTAGCTTCAACATAGGACAAAAATGCCCTTGAAACAACTAAAAATAATGATAAGTCACGCCTCTGTTCAAACATAACCATTCTTTATTCGAATAAAACACTCAGAACTGAGACTATTCAAATATACCCAAAAGTATATTTGAATAGACTACTCATAACAGGGTTTTTTTGAATAGACCCAAAAATTTATTTTGAATAGACTCAGAAAATTTTATGTTCAAATAGAATAAATGTATATTCGAACAGACTTCACATTATGTCTATATCTAAGGGGTTTAATGTCTAGATCCTCTTGGATCATGACTCTCCTCTATAGGATCCTTGTGCTTCTGTTCAGGCTAGAATTGAAAATAAGGGAAAGCGGACATGCCTATTTCCCTGTTGTACCACTTCAATTTGCTGGGTAGTTAACCTTTCTTCCCAACTCTAAATGATTTGATACTTCCTCTTCTTGTAGTATGAACCTTCCTCTCAAGAATACCATCTTCCTACAATGGATCTTCTCTTTCCATCCATAAGTCATCAATTGACGGTAGGCGAGTGTCGATTGTAGAGTCTTCATCTAAAAGAGACGGCTCAAACAACTTCAAATGCTCGACATTAATCATCGAATACATCTTCATAAAAGGTGTCAAATCCAATTGGAATGCATTGTTACTAATCTTCTTGAGTATCGTAAACGAACCATAACGGATAAGCTTGAGCTTCTTACCTTCTCCCTTTAGTCGTTCCATACCCAAATGCAACTAAACTAGGTCGCCCTCCTGAAAAGTATACTCAACTCAATGTTTGTCGTATTGAGTCTTATACTTCGAACCTTGCTTATCTTCTCAATGAAAGGCCTAGCTTTAACTTGTTCCTCTTCCTCCCTCCCAGACACTGTCTTATTGCCACGACTAAAAGCCATATTAAAGGGGTTTTGAGGCAAGTCCCCAAGATAAACTTCAAATGATGATTTAAAATTTGAACCATGAATCGCCCGATTAAAAGCAAACTGAAGATACGGTAAACTCGCATCCCAAGTCATAGGATGCTTATAATGGAATCCCCGTAGTAAATAAACCAAGTGCGATTAACTACCTATGTTTGCCCGCCAGTCTGTAGATGAAAGACAATACTTATCTTCAACTTAGTGTTCATCATCCCCCATAACGATCTCCAGAAAAACCCAAAAAAATGGCTATCCCTATCATAAATAATAAAATATGGGTGCCCGAAATACCTCCAGACGTCTCTAAAAAATAATCGTGTTTCTCCATCCCCGATAACCATCTTCTAGCATGGAATAAAAACTATCATCTTGCTGAATCGATCTATCCCCACAAACAAATAGTCATTCTTACACTTGGTCATGGCCAAACTACCCATAAAATCTATCAAAATACTCTCCTAAGGGCGGTTAGGAACTCGTAATGGTAAGTACAGTCCTAACTTTTGATTTGAAGGCTTCGATGTGTTGAATAGACTACAACCACGAACCACACGAGCAACATCCACCTGTATCTTTGGCCAATAGACATAATACCGCAAATTCAAAAGAGTTTTCTCAACCCCAAAATGACCTACAACTCGGGAAAAATGTGCATCTCTAATTCAATACAAATGGTCTCCACCTTAAGAAATACAGAGTAGACTGCCCTTGCAAATCAAACCATCCTTCAATTCATACTCACATGTCTTGCGTTGCAGTAACTTCTGGTAAATCACACTGAGCTCCTTGTCGTCGTTGTACCATGTAACATATTCAGACAGAATAATAGGTTGTATCTGCATAGCTACCAACAAAGTTGAAATAGTTGGAAATGGGGGTCGAGATAACATATCTGCCATTTTGTTATCTACTCCTTTCTTATACTAGATAATAAATATGATTTATTGTATGTACAACATTCACTTCATATGGCGAGCTTGTTGTAGCTTGGAGTGCACAAATAAGAACTGTAATTATTTGTGATCATAATGTACCACAAGTTCTTTCCCTAATAAGTAACTCCGCCAATGCTTCACTGATTGATATAATCTGTAGAACTCCTTATCGTAGGTAGGATAGTTGAGTACTGCTCTTGTAAACATCTTAGAATGGTAGGCAACCGGCTTCCTATCGTACAATAAAATTACCCCTAATACATAGTCTGACGCATATGTTTCGACCTTAAAAGGATGCTGTAAATTTGGTAATACTAACACTGATACATCTGTAATCTTGCACTCAGTAACTAAAAGGTCTTCTCATAGTGATCTTCCCACACAAACTTTATACTGGCCTTTGTCAATGAATGCAACGGTGCGGCAATCTGTGAAAAATGTTGAATAAACTTCTAGATATACTGACAAGAACCCATAAAACTTCTTACTTCCATCACTGTACGGGGTCTAGGCTAATTAGTAATGACCGAGACCTTCTCTGGATCTACCTTAAGGTCACCGCCATCAATAATGAATCCTAAGTACACTGGCTCCTTCTTCATAAACTCACACTTCTTCCCATTTAGAAAGAGTTGTTATGATCGTTACAACACTTTGCGTATATGCACTGGGTGCTCCTCCCATATTTAACTATATATCAAGATATCATCTAAATACATAATCACTAAATTATCAATAAAAGCACGAAGTACCTCATTCATCAACTGTATAAATATTGTTGGAACGTTGTATAACCCAAAAGGCATCACCAGTCACTCGAAGAGTCCTTGTTTGGTCTTGAAAGTCATCTTCCATGTATCTTCTTCCCAGATTCTAACTTGATGGTAACCTGACTTATGATCCAGTTTGGTAAAAAGCCAAGCCTTTTACAACTCATCTAAAAGTTTGTCAATCCGTGGAAGCGGATAACGATTCTTTATAGTAATTTTATTCAACGCCCGATAATCCATACACATTCTCCAAGACCCATCCTTCTTTGGTACCAATAACACCAGTGAACCACAAGGTGAGCAACTTGGATTAATAACCCCTTGCTCGAGGAGCTTTTGTACCTATTTCTTGATCTCATCAGACTCGGTTGTAGAAGTATGATACAACCCAATATTAGGTAGTGGTTCACATTCACCAATGTGATATCATGCTCCAGATCCCTCTTGCGCGACATTCCTTTTATGCCCATAAATAAGTCTTTATACTTCTCTTACAACTTCCCCATTTCAGTTTGTTGCTTAGGAGACATTGCAAAAGTAGATAACACCTTCACCGACGGACCTTCTTGAACTGGTCGCACCAACAATAATACAAACTTGCCGTTCGCATTAACCAAGCTCTTCACCTGAGTCACCGTTAATAAATTATTGGCGGTGACATGTTCCTCCTTATAAGCATTAATATGAAACTTTTTTCCCTCCTTCACAAGATGATACTTGCGAGCTTTATGGCAATGAATCGTATCTCAATCCCAAGGATAAGTGCTACCAAAGATATGATCGGACACACATCTAAAGGAACCACCTCACACGTTACCTCGTTAATAAACTTTTCAGTAATCGTAAACTTAAACATACACTGCTTCGTGATCTTCAACTCCTTGTCTTTCTAAATCCAACCCAAACCATACGGCTTAGAATAAACAATAGTAGCCAAACCCATCTTCTTCACCACCACCTCAGAGATCAAATTCTTCTGACTACCCAGGTTAATAATGGTATCTACTAACCAACACTTTACTTGAATACTAACATAAAAAAATTCTTCTCGACTTACCTCATCGGTAGCCAAAGTTTGCTTAAACATTAAAGTAAGTTTAGGGTTTGGCTTATCTAAATTTGGAAGATCAACAATCATTGAGGCTAATGCACGTTTCTCCTTCTTGCTTATCTCCTCCTTCGGCCTAAGCTCCTGGTGAAGTTTTCAACATTTATTTGAAATGTTTTCATTTATGTTACAATGGCTGCAATAGTTCCCCTTCGATGAAAACCCCTCTCTTTTGGACTTCTTTTTGTGTTTATTCTTCCAACTAGACTTGTATCCCGACTTGTTTTTATCATCTTTCTTGTCACTCTTCAAATACTTGCCTTCAATATCAATTACTTTTACGGTAGCATCTTAGATATTCACCACATTAAAAAGATTTAACTCCCTTCTAATGGACTCCGACAAAACCCCCGTATACTTCATGAACACCTTATACTCGTCCACATTAATATCCAAAACCAATGCTTGGTTATGAAACTTCATAGTGAACTCTTGTACGGATTGCCCATACTTTTGGCGTAAATTATATCATTTGAACTATCTCTCTTGCTCATACCCAATAGGATAAAGTTGCTTCCTCACCAACACCTTTAACTTCTTTTAGCTTTAACTTTTTACTTCATGACGTTTCTTATAGAAATTTCACCACATGAGTGCACGACTTGCAAATTTTAGTGTAGAAAACATTTTTTCTGAGCATTTAAATATTCGTAAATTGAAAAATATGTATCTAACCTATCTAACCAATTATCCAATTTCTCAGCATCGATTGAACTGTCAAATACTGGAATTTCAATTTTAAAATCGATACGAAGATTATGCATAAAATTTATGAACTTACCAATAATTGATCTCTCGTCGACGGATTTGGCATCACTAGAATCTCTATCTTCTTTTTCGTTACCCTCATTTTTTTCCTCCTCCGCAACTCATTTATTCTTCGTGCACTTTTGCCGTTTCGTCGAAGTGGATGCTTTGGTGAGGTTTGCGAGACGTAATTTTTCTACCAACTCCCCTATAGTAGTAGTTAGGTTAGAAACTTTCATTTCCAACTTCGTGAGCCAATCTTCGGAATCTCCTATCTCCGAATTTACCTTCTTCTTTGAGTTAGGTTTTCGGTAAATCTTCAACAGACTCACTAGAATCTCTTTGATTTGCTTGAGTCAACTACGTGTAGAGACCATAAACTACAACCCCCAAAAAATTATTACTTACAAAATATGATATCACTTAATCCACAATCGAATTGAGATTAACCTAATCGAAGAAATTAATGCGAAGAACACAAAATTGATGGGTAAAACATCTCAAAAAGAGCTTCAATTGCTTAAAATTTGATTACAATGAATTTCTCTCTTGATCTCTTTTTATCTCTCTCTGGATCTCTGGATCCCTTTTACATTGCATAGCCTTGCCCTCATAAATGTTGCAAGTTTCCTAGTTTAAACATAGAACAAAAATGCCCTTGAAACAGCCTAAAGCAATGATAAGTTGCGCCTCTGTTCGAGCAAAACCATTCTCTGTTCGAACAGAATACTCAGAACTGAGTATATTTGAATAGACTACTCATAACAGAGTTTGTTTGAATAGACCCAAAAGTCTATTCGAATAGACTAGGCCGAACAATCTCTATTCGAATAGAACAAAAATCTATTCGAATAGACTTCACCTTTTATCTATATCTAAGGGGTTTATTGTCTAGATTCTCCTGGATCAGAAACAAGCGTCGAGGCAGTGATATTTGAAGTTCGATCAATTCATGTCCAGAAATAGTTATTTGAAATGCAATGCGGATCACTGTTATTTTATCAAGAATACGGGAAACTCATATATCATTCTACTTCTGTATATAGATGATATCCTGGTAGCAAGTGCCGACATGAGAGAGATTGTCAAGTTGAAGGAACATGTTCTGGGAGTTTTCTATGAAGGACTTGGGTGTTGCAAAATAAGTTCTTGGTATGCGTATTACACGAGACATAAAACGATGAGAAGTGAAGTTATCTCAAGCTGAGTACATCGGCAAAGTACTTAAGTGGTTTAATATGGATGGTTCTAAGGTCGTTAGTACACCATTGGGAGGTCACTTTAAATTATCAAGGCGATATTGTCCGAAGATACAGAAGGATCACGATGAGATGCAGAAGGTTCATTATCAATCAGCGGTTGATAGCCTTATGTACGCTATGATTTGTATGAGACCGGATATTGCCCAAGCATTAGAAGTTATTAGTAGGTATATATATGAGTAATCCAGGCAAGGAGTATTGGAGAGCTGTGAAATGGATACTTAAGTATCTAAAGAGGACTCAAGATATGGCATTATGTTATAGGGGTTCTCAGATTTGCTTACAGGGTTTCGTTGATTCTGATATGGCGGGTGACATTGATAGGCGGAAGAGTACAAGTGGCTTCATATTTATATTGGGAAGCGGTGCGGTTATATGGGTTTTGAGACTACAGAAGATTGTAGCTTTGTCTACGACGGAGGCAGAATATGTTGCGGTTACGGAAGCATTCAAGGATATGGTTTGGCTTAGATAATTGATGAGAGAGCTCGGTAAAGAACAACATCTTCCTGAATTGTATAATGATAGTTAAAGCGCGATACATTTAGTGATGAATGCAATTTTTCGCTATAGGTCCAAGCATATTGATATTTAATATCATTATATTCGTTCGCTCCTCAAAGACAGTGTGCTAAAGCTTGTGAAGATTCACACTGATGTGAATCCGACCGATATGTTTACGAAGGTGGTGACTTTTCAGAAGTTGACGACATGTACAACTTCTGTGGGTCTTCATGATTGAAGGTCCGAATAGTGTCAGCAATTTATTATTGGAGATCTGGAGATGGGCTACGGGAGATTCGATTTCAAGTGGGAGATTGTTGAGGATGAGCTCGAATTATGTTCGTGGATGTTCATTGGAGTTCGTGGGACAAGCGAGGATCGAAGACGATAGAGCATGCTTTATTCGAATAGACTTTTGAGTCTATTCGAATAGATAGAACCATTTCTGTTCGAATAGACTTCGTAAACACAATTTAAGAAGGTTGAAGTGAAGACATTGGTTTACCTCGTGATCCGTACTTTGAGTCTAAATTGATATAATAACCTCTCAACTATATAAGGGATACCTAGGTTATTTCTTATTGTATATTAGTGAGTTTAATTCTAGAGAGAACTAGGGTTTGAGAGACTCCATTAAAGCTTCAAAGAAGCTTGGAGAGATTGTTTGTAACCTATTTGATCATAGTTGATTGTTCGCGGGGAGTGGTAGGGTTTTCCACTTCCCTCCTCCGGGTAAATCTTGTTTTGTTTGTTTCGTTCTTCGTTGTTTATTTCTTATTTGGAGATTTCCGCGATTCGTTCTTGTCGTAAAAGAGAGACTAACTACCTTGATTCTCAACAGCAGCATCCTCACCCACAGTTAGAATCAGCATTGCCACTATACTGGAACTACAATACCTACTGCCGAAACACTGAGATAAAACCAAGACTTCAGTGCCCACATCAACTCTAATTATATTATACTCAGCCTCCCTATCTCCACTCAGTCTCAATAGCACCCGCTTCCTCCTCGCTAAGTTTTTTTTTTTTTTTTCAAGGCAAGCACACCTTTATGATTATGGTAACTCGAGGTTGAGCAGACTTTCCTCAATACAAGATTACAGATTCGGTCTTTGAGTTCTCCCCAGTTTATAGCGAGCAATATATGGAACTTATAATGAATGGTATTTGTAGTATTAGAAGGAAAACAAAATACACATTATTAAAACCAGGCATTAGTACAATAATCAACAAAATAA